>JBAIAC010000406.1:40000-192802 GCA_037349315.1 Chelydra serpentina
ACGCCAGCACCCGACTCCACGACCGGGCACCGAGAGCGCGAGACGCAGAGATGCCCACCGCGCCCTCGCCCCCCAGCCCAGCCCGGGATGGCAGCCAGCTGAGAGACCAGGTCTGCACCTGAGACACCCACCCCCCGTTCTCCCAGGCCCCCCGGCTCTACCCCACCAGCCCCCACTCCCCTCCCAGAGCCAGGAGAGAACCCAGGAGTCCTGGCTCCCAGCCCCCACCTGCTCTAACCACCAGCCTCCACTCCCCGCCCAGAGCCGGGAGAGAACCCAGGAATCCTGGCTCCCAGGCCCCCCCTGCTCTAACCACTAGACCCCACTCCCCTCCCACAGCCGGGAATGGAAGCAAATATGTTCCGTGTATCTTTATTTCCTCTTTATAAAAACCTCCATGTCAATATTTAGGGAAAGTTTCTGCTCGTGAAGCGACAGGGATCAGTTCCGGGTTGGGGGGTTGTTGTTTGTGTGTGTGTGGGCGGGGGAGGGTAGATACATTCAGAGTCTAGTGGGGAAACTGAGTCACGGCTGTAATTCATGGGACCAAAGACAGAAGCTCCCCGCCCCCCTCCCCCGCCCAGTCCCCTGCCCCGCTCCCCACAGCACGGAGCCCTCCAGCGCCCGGCACTGCCTGCCAGGGGAGCGCCCCCTGCTGCCCCCCCGCCCCACGGCGCCCCCTGCTGCCCCCCCAGTCCCCCTGCCCCCCCAGGGCCACCCCCTCTCTGCCAGGCTCCGGCTCAACCGCCGCCTCCACTCACGGGCTTCCTGGGGCAAAGTCCATCGCCGCCTCCTGGCTTCTCCTGCCCCCGATCCCGGGCTGGGGGGGCACCGTGGGGGGCTCCCCCTGCCCTGGCGCACAGACCCCCCCGGCGGGAGGGAGCTGGGCCGTGGGTCCGGCCAGGGCGCCCGAGGGGAAGGGTGTCACCGCGCTGCCATCAGCTGATCGGAAACCCGAGCTCCGTGGGGCACCCAAAGGGGGCGGGGAGGGGGGTTAACCCTGTGAGGGCTGGGAAAAGTCCTTCTTCCCGGCGGGAAGAGGAGGGACCCTGCCCTGGCCCCCAGACTCCACTGCGCCGCCCAGAGCCAGGGAGAGAACCCAGGAGTCCTGGCTCCCAGCCCCCCTGCTCTAACCACTAGACCCCGCTCCCCTCCCAGAGCGGGAGAGAGAACCCAGGAGTCCTGGCTCCCAGCCCCTCCTGCTCTAACCACCAGCCCCCACTCCCATCCCGGAGCCAGCACCCAGGAGTCCTGGCTCCCAGCCCCCCCTGCTCTAACCACTAGACCCCCACTCGCCTTCCAGAGCCAGGGAGAGAACCCAGGAGTCCTGGCAACCAGCCCCCCCTGCTCTAACCACTAGACCCCCACTCCCCTCCCAGAGCCAGGGAGAGAACCCAGGAGTCCTGGCAACCAGCCCCCTGCTCTAACCACTAGACCCCCACTCCCCTCCCAGAGCCGGGGAGAGAACCCAGGAGTCCTGGCTCCCAGCCCCGCCACTCTAAGCACCAGCCCCCACTCCCATCCCGGAGCCAGCACCCAGGAGTCCTGGCTCCCAGCCCCTTCTGCTCTAACCACCAGACCCCACTCCCCTCCCAGAGCCAGGGAGAGAACCCAGGAGTCCTGGCTCCCAGCCCCCCTGCTCTAACCACTAGACCCCACTCCCCGCTGACAGCTGGCTAATACACAACTTGCCTGTCAACAGGAAGGGAGGCCACTAGCAAGGATAATGAATTCCGCAGACCTCTGAGCCTGCTGCCGGGGGAGGGAGCCAGGACTCCTGGGTTCTCTCCCTGGCTCTGGGAGGGGAGTGGGGTCCGGTGGTTAGAGCAGGCGGGGCTGGGAGCCAGGACTCCTGGGTTCTCTCCCCAGCTCTGGGAGGGGAGTGGGGTCCGGTGGTTAGAGTAGGGGGAGCTGGGAGCCAGGACACCTGGGTTCTCTCCCCTGCTCTGTTACTGTGAAAATTTCAACTGCATATATACAAATGGCCACTAGAGGGCAGTGCTGGCCGCAGAAAAATTCACACTCCGCATAAGGGATTTGACTAAAGTTTTTCTCCTCGCCTGTAGCTTTTCCCCCAGCTAGAGACCCTACAATAACAACCCAACCTGTGCAGCACAGCCTGCAATAACAAACCAGCCTGCAAGCACACCTGAGGGGAGGGGGGTCTAGTGGGTTAGAGCAGGGGGGAGCTGGGAGCCAGGACTCCTGGGTTCTTTCCTCAGCTCAGGGGGGAGTGGGGCCTAGTGGTTAGCGCAGGGGGGCCTGGGAGCCAGGACTCCTGGGTTCTAGCTCTGGGAGGGGAGTGACGCTTAGTGGTTAGAGCTGGCAGCCAGGACTCCTGGGTTCTCTCCTGTCGCTGGCAGAGGAGTGGGACGTAGCAGTTAGAGCAGAGGGTGGGCTGCTTGTTCAGGAGACAGCGTATAACCGGTAATATCCATAGCTATTAATTCTCTTGCATTTAAGTCCTCGGGTTTGTACAAGTAATAGGTATAGAAACACTGCCGTTACTTAGCAACCTGCCCCGCTTTCGGGAGCAAATTGTTTGTGGATTGCTAACGCTTGTATAAGGGTGAGTGTATTAATACACAATAGAAGTGAGGGGGAATAAACATGTATATCGGCCCAAGGACTGGGCATTAACTGCACCGCTCCCTATAGAAATAGACACGTATAGCTGGGAAGCTTATAGATTTCACAGCTGTGTACACAAATATACATGTACAGTCATACAGATCCATGTCACAGCTCTAGAGAGAAATATACATGTAGAGCTATGAATATATCAGATTTCATAGCTCCGTACTGAAATACACAGAAATACCTGTGAATATAATAGATTTCATAGCGCTATACAAAAATGTACACATTTAGCTGGGACTATTATAGATTTCACAGCTGTGTACACAAATATACATGGACAGTCATACAGATCCATGTCACCGGTATAGAGATAAATATACACGTAGAACTATGAATATATCAGATTTCATAGCTCAATACTGAAATATATATTTATAGCCAGGAATATTATAGCTAGGTGTGGCAAGATTTTTTTTCCAAATCCGACAAATCATCTTGTTTATTTTGAAGCATTCCCCCCTTTCCCCTCCCCAATCTGTATCAATGTAAAATTCACAATTGCAGGAAATGAGGGGGAAGGTCTGATAAGGGCGAAGCCGGATAAATAATGATTGAACAGCAGCAGGTGTTGAGACGCAAGGTTAAAGCTTTGAAACCACCAAAACAACTTGTCAATATCGTATGTCAAAATATACAAACAAATAAATCTCCCGAAAGGGAACTCTAATAAGCAAGTTTCAGAGTGGTAGCCGTCTTCGTCTGTATCAGCTAGTTTCTTACTTTGCCTCTCTATCAATTTCGATTACCAACCATGGTCATTTTTTCCCATTGGTTTGTGTGCGTATGATGAAATCTGCATTTAGGGCCAAAACTCTGCTCCTTCCTAGGTGAATTATAGATTTCATCACGATCCACAGAAATATACAGAAATCTCTACAGACACATACCCATATAGCTAGGAACATCATCAATTTTCATAGCTGTATATTATATATTTCATAGATCTCTCCAGTACTATAGCTAGATTTCATAGCCACACATACAGAGGTACATTTTACAGATTCAATAGCTACAGAAATATACACAGAAATCTAGTATACTGTATTCCTAGAACTACAAAAATCTTGGTGCATATTATCTCACCCTGATAGGTATGTGTAGATCTAAGAATATAATCTAATATAGACCCAGCTATATACAGAAATCTGTGACTCTTAGATTTCTAGTTCCACAAATACAACTAGGAATTCATATTAATTATATTACTTATTATACTATATGTATAGATCTACACATATCTAGGAATATAATGTAATCTAGGAGCCATATGTGTCTATTTCTATATATATGATTACATTCTATGTATTGACACGTGTTTATGAATATTATAGTTTCCTAGAGTTTAAGAGGTCATTAGATTGTCTACTCTGACTTCCTGAGTCGCAGGCCAGACAATTCCATCTAGTCACCCATGTCCTGAGCCCAAAGACTTCACTTAAAGACCTAAAGAAGAGCTCCATCGTGTAAGCTCGAAAGCTCGTCTCTCTCCCGAACAGAAGCTGGTCCAATAAAAGATATTTCCTTGCCCGCCGTAAAGCTTTTCAGTGCTCAGGAAACGAAACTCTTGAGAAAGGGGGAAACCGAGACCTCCCCAATGCCCAGGGCCTCTGCCACGACAGGTATTCGATTGAGATGCAACCAGATGATCCACCCCCTTGCTAGCTCGGAACACCACTGACCGGTATCCTGGCCCCAGCTTTGACCAACCCCAGATACTTCAGAGGAAGGCGGGGGGCGGGGGGGGGGGACAACAAGATTGAGTCCCACGAAGGGAAAAATCCTTCCTGACCCCTCCAGGTGCCTGGCTTCAGCCCTGAAGCATGAGATTGGGTTAGAGGAAATTATCATAACACAGAGCTGCATGCATTAAGAGCAGGTTAAGAGCAATACAGGTGATCCTGTAGACCCCAAAGCACACGAAAAAAGGGAAAGAACCAGGGAATTAATAGGCTACAATATATATTGTAGCATATTATATTCCTAGATACCACACATCCAAGCATGGATACTAATTATATTGTAATATAATATTATACGTTCGCTATACATGTATAGCTATGAATATAATCTACTAGGGATATACAGTACACACAATAATATACCCATATCTAGGACTATATTATAAAAGATAAAATATAATTAAGTAATAAGTAATGTTATTAATATAACATCATTAACATCTATGCCTAGATATGGGTATATTCTTGTGTATATAAAAATATTATATTCCTAGTCACACACATATGGCTAAGATACATGTCATATTAACATGTTATTATATTATGAAAATATATATGAATATTATATGAATAGATGTACACATATAGCTACTATATTGTAGTACAGTATCACATTAGAGTATATATCATGCATTGTGTGTATATACATGTATATAAATACCTAAGAATATTTGGATATTCATAGATATAGTTACAGTTGTTATTAATTATATCATATTATATTAATAGATACATGTATATTCTTATATAGATATACCTAATAACATAGCGATATACATATAGCTATTTCATTATTAATAATTAATATGATATGAATATATATTTATATTCTTGTGTATACGCATATGATAAAGTTGGGAATATGGCGACTCATATTATATTCATATACACCTACAGCTAACATTTTAAGAAAGAAAGAAAGAAAGAGGTGTAGATAGGTAGGTAGATAGATAGATTAGATAGATAGATAGATAGATAGATAGATAGATAGATAGATAGATAGAGGGGGTGGATGGGGATAGATAGATATATGGATAGATAGATAGATAGATAGATAGATAGAAGGGCTGTCAATTAATCACAGTTAATTCACGCGATTAACTGAAAAAAACGAATCACTTTTTTAAAAGTTTTACTTGCACGGTTAAACAGCAATATAATGCCACTTGAAATTGATTATAAATATTTCTGGATGTTTTTCTACATTTTCAAATATATTGATTTCAATGACAACACAGAATACAAAGTGTACCGGGCTCACTTTATATGATTATTTTTTATTACAAATATTTGCACTGTAATAAAGAAACAAAAGAACTGGTATTTTTCAGTTCAGCTCATACAAGTACCGTCATGCAATCTCGTTATGGTGAAAGTGCAACTTACAAACGTAGATTATTTTTTGTTACACAACTGAACTAAAAAACAAAATAATGCAAAACTTCAGAGCCTACAAGTCCACTCAGTCCTACTTCTCGTTCAGCCAATCGCTCAGACAAACAAGTGTGTTTACATTCACGGAGGAGATAATGCTGCCCGCTTCTCATTTACAATGTCACCTGAAGGTGAGAACAGGCGTTCGCATGGCACTTTGGTAGCCGGCATTGCAAGGTATTTACGTGCCAGATGAGCTAAACATTCGTATGCCCCTTCATGCTTCGGCCACCGTTCCAGAGGACACGCTTCCGTGCTGATAACGCTCGTTAAAAAAATAATGTGTTAATTACATTTGTGACTGAACTCCTTAGGGGAGGATTGTATGTCTCCTGCTCTGTTTTACCCGCATTCTGCCATATATTTCCTGTTATCGCAGTCTCGGATGATGACCCAGCACGTGTTCGTTTTAAGAACACTTTCACTGCAGAGTTGATAAAACGCAAAGAAGGCACCAACGTGCGATTTCTAAAGATAGCTACACCCAAGGTTTAAGACTCTGAAGTGCCGTCCCAAATTTGAGAGGGACGAGGTGTGGAGCATGTTTTCCGAAGTCTTAAAAGAGCAACACTCCCGATGCGGAAACTGCAGAACCCGAACCACCAAAAAAGAAAATCAACCTTCTGCTGGTGGCATCTGACTCAGACGATGAAAACGAACGTGCGTCGGTCCGCTCCGCTTCAGATCGTTATCGAGCAGAACCCGTCATCAGCGTGGACACACGTCTTCTGGAACGGTGGCCGAAGCATGAAGAGGCATACGAGTGTTTAGCGCATCTGGCATGAAAATACCTTGCAACGCCGGCTACAAAAGTGCCATGCAAACGCCTGTTCTCACTTTCAGGTGACGTAAATAAGAAGCAGGCAGCATTATCTCCCATACACATACTTGTTCGTCTGAGCGATTGTCTGAACGAGAAGTAGGACTGAGTGGACTCGTAGGCTCTGAAGGTTTACGTTGTTTTGTTTTTGAGTGCAGCGCTGTAACCAAAAAAATCGACCTTTGTAAGTTGCATTTTCACGATAAAGAGATCACACGACGGTACTTGTATGAGGTGGATTGAAAAATACCGTTTCTTTTATCTTTTTACAGTGCAAATATTTGTAATACAAATAATCATATAAAGTGAGCCCTGTGGACTTTGTATTCCGTGTTGTCATTGAAATCAACATATTTGAAAATGTATAAAACATCTCAAACTATTTATAATCAATTTCAATCGGTGGTATTCTCTCATTGATTAAAACTGCAGTGAATCCTGATTAATTTTTGTAATCGTTTGACAGCCCTACTACATAGGTGTGTATATTTCTGTGTCTCTCTCTACATATAATACCTATTAATATTCTACGGTATTCATATACACATATAGCTAATGTCTATTATTATTACGCTATTCATAGCTATCAACAGAAATATACACATGTATTTTTGATTGTAACAGAATTCATAGCTATTTGTGTATATGCCTGTACAAAGGTGAATATTATATTAAATTCATATACACACATATAGCGAGGAATGTATAAGATTCCTAGTTATGTGTGAATATTTCCATGTATAGACAATTAAATATCCTGTAGCAATAAATATAAACAGAAGAGAAGAGAATATAGAAATCTCTCTATACACAACCTACATCATCTAATATTAACCCAGTATGGACAAATGATTATCTACCCTTTATTCTGTCCCTTTCGCTATGCAGGAAAATAATTATTATTAGAGATTTATAATTTTTGGAGATTTAGAGATTTTCCTTAATTACAGATCTGTAAAGCGACATCTCAGATACAATATAACACACCAGTTTTTCGCATACACACTATTCACACAGGTGTCCACTTAAATCTTTGCTAAATTTGGTGTGTGGGTCCGTGGGTCCCTGCCGCAGGGGCTGAGCCCTGCTGTGTGTCTGTGTATTACATTTACAGCGGATTCTTCAGCACCTGGATATATTTCTTTCCCCAGCCAGACGCACGGGTGAGCTCCCATTGTAACGCCGCGTTTCACAACCCGTCTCCGAGACGATACACCCACAGAGAGCACGGCTTTTATTTTTTTCCCCCTAAATGATTAATTCTTCCAGCAGGAGCAACTACCTTGGATATTACTTTTTTTCGGGCAACTTCTTTTCAAATGATAACACAAAAATGGCCGCCTTGGATCAGACCCAGGGGGCCCATCTACCCCGGTATCCCGCCTCCTCCACTCCAGATCAGACCACGGGCCCATCTACCCCGGTATCCCGCCTCCTCCACTCCAGATCAGACCACGGGCCCATCTACCCCGGTATCCCGCCTCCTCCACTCCAGATCAGACCACGGGCCCATCTACCCCGGTATCCCGCCTCCTCCACTCCAGATCAGACCACAGGCCCATCTACCCCGGTATCCCGCCTCCTCCACTCCAGCTCAGACCACAGGCCCATCTACCCCGGTATCCCGCTTCCTCCACTCCAGCTCAGACCACGGGCCCATCTACCCTGGTATCCCGCTTCCTCCACTCCAGCTCAGACCACGGGCCCATCTACCCTGGTATCCCGCCTCCTCCACTCCAGATCAGACCACGGGCCCATCTACCCCGGTATCCCGCCTCCTCCACTCCAGATCAGACCACAGGCCCATCTACCCCGGTATCCCGCCTCCTCCACTCCAGCTCAGACCACAGGCCCATCTACCCCGGTATCCCGCTTCCTCCACTCCAGATCAGACCACGGGCCCATCTACCCCGGTATCCCGCCTCCTCCACTCCAGATCAGACCACAGGCCCATCTACCCCAGTATCCCGCCTCCTCCACTCCAGATCAGACCACAGGACCATCTACCCCGGTATCCCGCCTCCTCCACTCCAGCTCAGACCACAGGCCCATCTACCCCGGTATCCCGCTTCCTCCACTCCAGATCAGACCACGGGCCCATCTACCCCGGTATCCCACCTCCTCCACTCCAGATCAGACCACAGGCCCATCTACCCTGGTATCCCGCCTCCTCCACTCCAGCTCAGACCACAGGCCCATCTACCCCGGTATCCCGCTTCCTCCACTCCAGATCAGACCACGGGCCCATCTACCCCGGTATCCCGCCTCCTCCACTCCAGATCAGACCACGGGCCCATCTACCCCGGTATCCCACCTCCTCCACTCCAGATCAGACCACAGGCCCATCTACCCCGGTATCCCGCCTCCTCCACTCCAGCTCAGACCACAGGCCCATCTACCCCGGTATCCCGCTTCCTCCACTCCAGCTCAGACCACGGGCCCATCTACCCCGGTATCCCGCCTCCTCCACTCCAGATCAGACCACAGGCCCATCTACCCCGGTATCCCACCTCCTCCACTCCAGATCAGACCACAGGCCCATCTACCCCGGTATCCCGCCTCCTCCACTCCAGCTCAGACCACAGGCCCATCTACCCCGGTATCCCGCTTCCTCCACTCCAGATCAAACCACGGGCCCATCTACCCCGGTATCCCGCCTCCTCCACTCCAGATCAGCCCATGGGCCCATCTACCCCGGTATCCCGCCTCCTCCACTCCAGATCAGCCCATGGGCCCATCTACCCCGGTATCCCGCTTCCTCCACTCCAGATCAGACCACAGGCCCATCTACCCCGGTATCCCGCCTCCTCCACTCCAGCTCAGACCACAGGCCCATCTACCCCGGTATCCCGCCTCTTCCACTCCAGCTCAGACCACAGGCCCATCTACCCCGGTATCCCGCCTCCTCCACTCCAGGTCAGTCTACGGGCCCATCTACCCCGGTATCCCGCCTCCTCCACTCCAGGTCAGTCTATGGGCCCATCTACCCCGGTATCCCGCCTCCTCCACTCCAGCTCAGACCACAGGCCCATCTACCCCGGTATCCCGCCTCCTCCACTCCAGATTAGACCACAGGCCCATCTACCCCGGTATCCCGCCTCCTCCACTCCAGATTAGACCACAGGCCCATCTACCCCGGTATCCCACCTCCTCCACTCCAGGTCAGTCTACGGGCCCATCTACCCCGGTATCCCGCCTCCTCCACTCCAGATCAGACCACAGGCCCATCTACCCTGGTATCCCGCCTCCTCCTCTCCAGATCAGACCACGGGCCCATCTACCCCGGTATCCCGCCTCCTCTACCTTAGATCAGACCACAGGCCCATCTACCCCGGCATCCCGCCTCCTCTACCTTAGATCAGACCCATGGGCCCATCTACCCCGGTATCCCGTCTCTGGTGGTGCAGGCTGGCACCAGCTTGCTCTGAGGAAGGGGAAAACTCTGCCATGATGGGGGAACGGCCCCCCCAACAGCTCGAGGCCAGGTCCCCTCCCCCCAGCAGGGGCAGGCGGCAGGGACACACACACACACACACACACACACACACACACACAGAGCCACATCCCTCCAGCTGCTCAGGGATGACTCAGGCTCTAGCTATTAATTAATCCAGGAAACGAGGGGAGGGGGGAAATGGGGGAAAATGTATTTTAGTAACAACGCTGATTCCAGCGGGGGCCCCCCCGGCTGTCATGGCAACCAGGGACTCCCCGTATACCTTCCCTCCCCCCCTCCCCCGGAAAGCTCACCCAACCTCAGCTCCCACCCTCCATGGGTGTCCCCCAGCCGGCACTCGCCACCCACCCACCAGGAACACGGGCCAGTCTATTCTGGGACTGTGGGGGGGGGGGTGTCTCTCCGGTTTGTTATTGTAGGGTCTCTCTGCGCATACTAGATTGTTTATCGTAGGGTCTTTCCGATGTGTGACTGCAGGGGCTCTCTGTGCGTCCCTGTTTGTTATTTACAGAGTCTCTCTGATCTGGCTATCGCAGGGTCTGTCTGCAGCCATGGGTGTGTTTATCGTAGAGTCCCGCTGGTTTGTCATTGTAGGGTTTCTGGTGTGCGTCCCTGTTTGTTAGTATAGAGTCTCTCGGATTTGTTATTGTAGGCTGGTCTCTCTGGTTTGTTATTGTAGGGTCTCTCTGGTTTGTTATTGTAGGCTGGTCTCTCTGGTTTGTTATTGTAGGGTCTGTGTCTCCCTGTCTGTTATTAGAGTCTCTCTGGTTTGTTATTGTTGGGTTTCTGGTGTGCGTCCCTGTTTGTTAGTATAGAGTCTCTCGGATTTGTTATTGTAGGGTCTCTCGGATTTGTTATTGTAGGGTCTCTCTGGTTTGTTATTGTAGGGTCTCTGTGTCTCCCTGTCTGTTATTAGAGTCTCTCTGGTTTGTTATTGTAGGGTTTCTGGTGTGTGTCCCTGTTTGTTAGTATAGAGTCTCTCGGATTTGTTATTGTAGGGTCTCTCTGGTTTGTTATTGTAGGGTCTCTCTGGTTTATCATTGTAGGCTGGTCTCTCTGGTTCGTTATTGTAGGCCGGTCTCCCTGGTTCGTTATTGTAGGGTCTCTCTGGTTTGTTACTGTAGGCTGGTCTCTCTGGTTTGTCATTGTAGGGTTTCTGGTGTGTGTCCCTGTTTGTTAGTATAGAGTCTCTGGGATTTGTTATTGTAGGCTGGTCTCTCTGGTTTATCACTGTAGGCTGGTCTCTCTGATTTGTTATTATTAGGGCCCTGCCAAATTCAAGGTCCATTTTGGCCAATTACAGTCACAGAGTTTTTAAAATCGTAAATTTCATTATTTCAGCTCTTTAAATCTGACATTTCACGGTGCTGTAATTGTCAGGGTCCTGACCCAAAAAGGAGTGTGGGGGGGGTGTCACAAGGTTATTGCGGGGGGGGAGGGGGTTGCGGTACTGTTACCCGTACTTCTGCGTGGCTGCTGGGGGGGAGGGGGCACTGCCTTCGGAGCTGGGCAGCAGTAAGAGTGGCAATACGCGACCCCCCCGTAAAATAACCTTGTGACCCCCCTGCAACTCCCTGTTGGGTCAGGGCCCCCAATTTGGTCTCCCCGGTGAGTATATAGAGGGTCTAGTATAGTATAGGGTAAAAGGACACAAAAGGCCAACTCTCCGCCCAGCCCCGGCCCCGTTCTCCACCCCACACCCGGTGCAGGAGGGACGATGTCAGACAAGGCCAGACACAGGAGGGGGTCGTGAGGAAACTGAGGCATGGGCAAAGGAAACAGAATGCAGATGAAGGAGGGAAGAGGGAGCCCTCCCCGTGCGGCGTTACGTGCGGCTGTTCCCCCAGCTGTCCCGCCCCAGAGGTGGCTGCATCTCAGCACCGAGCGAGCCGTCCCCCGCGCAGCGTTACGTGCGGCTGTTCCCCCAGCTGTCCCAGGCCAGAGGTGGCCGCACCACGTGAATCTCGCCTACCGTAGAAACAGCTGTTGGGAGGCTGGCGCTGGGTATGTTTCTGGTTGCCATGGCAATGTATCCTGGCAGCCCTACATTGTCACTCCTCCTCCGAGCTGTCAGCTCCCCCCCCCCATTCGCCCCCATGTCTCCTAGCAACGTCCTGCTACATTAGCCACGAGGTTCCACTACCACGCACCCCTAGCAACACGGCTCCCAGCCACTGTCTGGGGAGAGAACCCAGGAGTCCGGGCTCCCAGCCCCCCCTGCTTTAACCACCAGCCCCCACTCCCCTCCCAGAGCCGGGGAGAGAACCCAGGAGTCCTGACACCCTGGCCCCCCAGTCCAGAGTCATGACTGTATTCCAAACTCTTAGGGGGGAGGGACTAGGTTAGAGCGGGGTTCAGCTGGGAGCCAGGACTCCTGGGTTCTCTCCTGGCTCTGGGAGGGGAGTGGGGTCTGGTGGTTAGAGCAGCGGGGGCTGGAAGCCAGGACTCCTGGGTTCTCTCCCTGGCTCTGGGAGGGGAGTGGGGTCTAGTGGTTAGAGCAGGGGGGGTTGGGAGCCAGGACTCCTGGGTTCTCTCCCAGCTCTGGGAGGGGAGTGGGGTCTAGTGGTTAGAGCAGGGGGGGTTGGGAGCCAGGACTCCTGGGTTCTCTCCCTGGCTCTGGGAGGGGAGTGGGGTCTAGTGGTTAGAGCAGGGGGGGTTGGGAGCCAGGACTCCTGGGTTCTCTCCCTGGCTCTGGGAAGGGATGGGGGGGTCTGGTGGGTCAGAGCGGGTGGCTTGGCATCTCTCTCCCCACCCAACAGCCCTGCTGCTCCTACCAGCTGGCACCGGTGGCTTGGCCCCCCGCCCAGCCGCGGGGACGGGGTGGGACCAACGGGCATCCACCGAAAGATGCCGTCTCGGGCGAATTGGCACCAGTCGACAGGGCCAAATGGGCGACCGGGCCGTCTGGCCCCGCGGGGGAGGGAGGCAGGACCAAGCGCAGCTCCAGGGGCGACACGCTCCCCCCAAAACAGCCTGCGGCGGGGACAATCGTGCGCCAACTCCCGCCCCTGCTCCCCCGGGGCCTCGCGGCGAGACGGACGCCCCCTGGGTCCCCCCACCGCCTTTAAGAAGGAAAGTCCCCGTGAGCCGGTAACCAACCCATCGCCCACCGGCCTCTCCCACCCCGCGGCGCACACGACGGCCCGGCGCGTCGCATGGTTCGCACGACGGTGGACGGGGCACGGCTGCACTGGGCCCACGGCGGGACAGCTACGGCGCGATCACCCCAGCCCCTGCCCCGTCCCTGCGCCGGCGGCTCTCCCGGCGCCCCCGAGTCCTGGCACGTGGCGAGAGCGTCCCGACACGGGCCCGGCGCACGAGGGTGCCAGCTGTCCGGGGAGCGGGGCGCCCACGTGAAGTCGAGAGGGGGAGGGGAGAGCCCAGCGATTGGGACTTTCCATTCGGGCAGCAGACGGTATCCGTAACGCAATACAGGGGAAGGAACAGGCTCCGGGAGGGGAGTGGGGTCTAGTGGGTAGAGCGCAGGTGGGGGGTGGGATCCAGGACTCCTGGGTTCTCTCCCTGGCTCTGGGGCCAGACCCTGTTTCCTTCACTGAACACTCCTGGCTCCCATCTCACCCCCCTCAGAGCCGGGGAGAGAACCCAGGAGTCCTGGCTGCCAGCCCCCGGCCCCACTCAAACCCACCAGACCCCGCTCCCCTCCCAGAGCCTGGGAGAGAACCCAGGAGTCCTGGCTCCCAGCCCCCAGCCCCGCTCAAACCCACCAGACCCCGCTCCCCTCCCAGAGCCTGGGAGAGAACCCAGGAGTCCTGGCTCCCAGCCCCCAGCCCCGCTCAAACCCACCAGACCCCGCTCCTCTCCCAGAGCTGGGGAGAGAACCCAGGAGTCCTGGCTCCCAGCTCCCCCTGCTCTAACCCACCAGCCCCCACTCCCCTCCCAGAGCTGAGGAGAGAACCCAGGAGTCCTGGCTCCTGGTCCCCCTGACTCTAACCACTCTGTTATTTACATCAATATCTATCCACCGATCTGGCAGTGTTGTTTTAACACAACACACACACAGAGGATCAATATGGTTGTATTTGTAAGCAGCGGTTGAGTGTGTTATGTACAATATAGGAACAGGGGAAAATCGGAAATAATTGCTTCGCTAATTACATAATTAGCAGAGGGAAATAATTCTATTCCCAGCCCGGGGAGGGGAGGAGAGTCTAGTGGTGAGAGCGGGGGAGACTGGGAGCCAGGACCCCTGGGTTCTCTCCCCGGCTCTGGGAGGGGAGTGGGATCTAGTGGTTGGCGCAGGGGGGCTGGGAGCCAGGACTCCTGGGTTCTCTTGATGTTTCCCATTCATACAGGACACAATATGAGGGGAACAACAGGATTCATTCAAAGGGCCCCAAAGCCGACGCATTCGTCACAGAAGAAATTCTGGGGGCTGCCCAGGCAGTCTGGGCTGGGAATGTATCAGTAACGGGGTTTCACTCTGCAACAGCCCCTGCAGACCCGGACCCCGACTGAGATCAGGGCCTCCCGTCATGCCGGGCGCTGCCCAGACCCCGAGTGAGATCAGGGCCCCCCGTCGGGCCGGGCGCTGCCCAGACCCCGAGTGAGACCGGGGCCCCCCGTCGGGCCAGGCGCTGCCCAGACCCCGAGTGAGACCGGGGCCCCCCGTTGGGCTGGGCGTCTCCCAGACCCCGAGTGAGATCGGGGCCCCCCGTCAGGCCGGGCGTCTCCCAGACCCCGAGTGAGATCAGGGCCCCCCGTCGGGCTGGGCGCCTCCCAGACCCCGAGTGCGATCAGGGCCCCCCGTCGGGCTGGGCGCCTCCCAGACCCCGAGTGCGATCAGGGCCCCCCGTCGGACCGGGCGTCTCCCAGACCCCAAGTGAGATCAGGGCCCCCCGTCGGGCCGGGCACCTCCCAGACCCCAAGTGAGACCGGGGCCCCCCATCGGGCCGGGCGCCTCCCAGACCCCGAGCGAGACCGGGGCACCCCGTCGGGCCAGGCGTCTCCCAGACCCCGAGTGAGATCGGGGCACCCCGTCGGGCCGGGCACCGCCTAGACCCCGAGCGAGACCGGGGCCCCCCATCGGGCCGGGCGCCTCCCAGACCCCGAGTGAGATCGGGGCACCCCGTCGGGCCGGGCGTCTCCCAGACCCCGAGTGCGATCAGGGCCCCCCGTCGGGCTGGGCACCTCCCAGACCCCGAGTGCGATCAGGGCCCCCCGTCGGGCCGGGCGTCTCCCAGACCCCAAGTGAGATCAGGGCCCCCCGTCGGGCCGGGCACCTCCCAGACCCCAAGTGAGACCGGGGCCCCCCATCGGGCCGGGCGCCTCCCAGACCCCGAGCGAGACCGGGGCACCCCGTCGGGCCAGGCGTCTCCCAGACCCCGAGTGAGATCGGGGCACCCCGTCGGGCCGGGCACCGCCTAGACCCCGAGCGAGACCGGGGCCCCCCATCGGGCCGGGCGCCTCCCAGACCCCGAGTGAGATCGGGGCCCCCCGTCGGGCCAGGCGTCTCCCAGACCCCGAGTGAGATCAGGGCCCCCCGTCGGGCCGGGCGCCGCCTAGACCCCGAGCGAGACCGGGGGCCCCCATCACACTGGTCGTCCTGACAGCCCCCTCTCCTATCATCTGGCCCCCTTCCCCCACACCAGGGAAAGCCGCTCGGCCCCACGCTGCTGGCCCCCAACGTGCGACCTGCTTCGCCAAGGAGAGCCGGGCCCCCAAAACTGGAGCCACGCTGGACGTGATCCTCCCAGGCACCCCAGCCCCCCGCAGCCTCTGGCGGAAAGGGGGCACCCCCCTCCCCACTCCTGGACCCAGGCACAGACGCAGCGCCCCCTGCTGGAGAGGCTGGAGCTGGAGGAGGTGGGAGCTCCTCTCACAGCCCCGCCCCCAGTCTTAAGCCCCGCCCGATCCGGAGTGACAAAGGCCCGATCCAGCTGCCCACCCGGAAACGACCGGAGATGGGTGGGGCCGGTCGGGCGACCGTCCCGGCCAGCATCCGGGCGGGGGGGACGGATCCGCAGCCCAAAAGGGGCCGGGATCAGACAGGGGAGGGGGAATAAAACATCACCTGGGGGAGGAACCGGGGGGGCGAGGTGACACGGAAAGCGGGGAGCGAGCAAAGAGAGGTAGAGGAGGGAACCGGGCACTGACCTGACGGTTCGGGAGTTGTCTCCGTCGGACCTGCGGGAGAGAGGCAGAGAGAGACAGGGATAAGTGAGGGGCGGCCCCCCCGCCAGACCCAGACGCCCCTTGATCTAGCCCCCCCCCGCCCCATTGCTGCTGGGGACCAATGGGAGAAGGGAATTATTAAAGTCGCTGGGTCTATTCTTTGTGGCTGGAACCCAGGGGTCCTAGATCGGCGGGGCGGGGGGGGGGGTGAAAGCCAGGGAGTGGGGGGGTATCGCAGCTGCATCCCGACCCGCAGCCCCCGACTAACCCAGCCCCAGGCTCCCCCCCAGCTCTGCCGGTGCCTCTCACTCCCGACCCGCAGCCCCCTGCCACCCCAGCCCCGCGCTGCCCCCACCCCAGACTCTGTTTCAGGGGGGGCAGGATGGGAAGGGTGTGGGCATCCAGCAGACGTAACTCCAACACCCGCAGAGCGGGTGTCACACAACACTGCAGACTCAGTGGTTTAGGGACAGGCCCCGGGCCCCACTCCCTGCCCCCCCACTCCCCTGAGCCAGCCAGGCCCCGCCCTGGGGCCGGATGGGAGCCAGCGCCCCCTGGATGGTACAAGCCCCATGTCCTACCCCCACACACACACACACACAGACACACACACAGACACACACACACACACACACAGAGACAGACACACAGACAGACACAGACACACACACACAGACACACAGACACACACACACAGAGACACACACAGACACACAGACAGACACACACACACACGTCAGGGGGGCTGGCAGACATTCGGTGCCTTTCAATGCTAGTGAGGCCGCCGGGCAGAACCAAGCAGAGACACCAATTCCTGTAAGAGTTACGGGGGGGGGGGGGGGGGGTCAGGGGAGAGACTAGGCCAAATTAAACTGCTCATTAACTAATGAGAGAAAAGTACGGACCCAGAGAGGATACAGTGGGGAAGATCCATAGAACCCAGGTGTTCAGACAGCACACCTGGCTCTAACCACCAGCCCCCACTCCCCTCCCAGAGCCGGGAGAGAACCCAGGAGTCCTGGCTCCCAACCCCCCTGCTCTAACCACCAGCCCCCACTCCCCACTCCCCTCCCAGAGCCGGGAGAGAACCCAGGAGTCCTGGCTCCCAACCCCCCTGCTCTAACCACCAGCCCCCACTCCCCTCCCAGAGCCGGGAGAGAACCCAGGAGTCCGGGGCGAGGCGCGGAGCTGAGGGACATGCAGGGGGTGCAGCGGGGGGCTGGGCTCAGGTGCTGGCGTTAACTCGCTCGCGCGGAGCTGGGAGCGGCTGATTTGCAGCTGAGGTGGGGGACGGACGCCCGGACAGGCCTGACAGACAAGGGGGGGCCCCAACCCGGGGCCTGTCCCCTCTAAGGGGCGCCGGCCCCGATCCGGCCCCAGCGCGGGGACTGGCCGGCTCGGGGGGTCAGGGAATGGGGCCCGGGGCCTGTCCCCTCTAGTGAACACCGGCCCCGATCCGGCCCCAGTGCAGGGACTGGCTGGCTCGGGGGTAGGGAATGGGGCCCGGGGCCTGTCCCCTCTAGTGAACACCGGCCCCGATCCGGCCCCAGTGCGGGGACTGGCTGGCTCGGGGGTAGGGAATGGGGCCCGGGGCCTGTCCCCTCTAGGGGGCGCCGGCCCCGATCCGGCCCCAGCGCGGGGACTGGCTGGCTCGGGGGGCCAGGGAATGGGGCCCAGGGCCTGTCCCCTCTAGTGAACACCGGCCCCGATCCGGCCCCAGTGCGGGGACTGGCCGGCTCGGGGGGCCAGGGAATGGGGCCCAGGGCCTGTCCCCTCTAGGGGGCGCCGGCCCCGATCCGGCCCCAGCGCGGGGACTGGCCGGCTCGGGGGGTCAGGGAATGGGGCCCGGGGCCTGTCCCCTCTAGTGAGCGCCGGCCCCAATCCGGCCCCAGCGCGGGGACTGGCTGGCTCGGGGGTAGGGAATGGGGCCCGGGGCCTGTCCCCTCTAGTGAACACCGGCCCCGATCCGGCCCCAGCGCGGGGACTGGCCGGCTCGGGGGGTCAGGGAATGGGGCCCAGGGCCTGTCCCCTCTAGCGAGCGCCGGCCCCGATCCGGCCCCAGCGCAGGGACTGGCCGGCTCGGGGGGCCAGGGAATGGGGCCCGGGGCCTGTCCCCTCTAGGGGGCGCCGGCCCCGATCCAGCCCCAGCGCGGGGACTGGCCGGCTCGGGGGGTCAGGGAATGGGGCCCGGGGCCTGTCCCCTCTAGTGAACACTGGCCCCGATCCGGCCCCAGCGCGGGGACTGGCCGGCTCGGGGGGTCAGGGAATGGGGCCCAGGGCCTGTCCCCTCTAGCGAGCGCCGGCCCCGATCCGGCCCCAGCGCAGGGACTGGCCAGCTCGGGGGGTCAGGGAATGGGGCCCGGGGCCTGTCCCCTCCAGAGGCTCCCGTGCGGCCCCGGGGCAGGGCCTGGCTGGGTGTAGGCGGGGGAAGGGGCCGGGCTGGCTCTGGCCCAGCAGCTCTGGCCGCCTGCCCCAGCGCACGGAGCTCAGCGGGCCTTTTTCCCGGGAACAGGTGGCGCGGCGGCAGGGGCCGGGGTCAGGCGTCATCGGCCCACGGTTCCCCCCGACCGCCCCATCTGCTGCCGTTTCCCGTCCTCCGGCGGGGTGTGGGGAGCAGCCGGCCCCGTGAGCCTGAGATCCGAACCTCAGACCCGGCACTTCCTACAAGGGACAGGCCCCAGCCCCATTTCCAGCCCCCTGAGCCAGCCAGCCATTCCCCCCCTGGGTCTGGTGCCCCCTAGAGGGGACAGGCCCCGCACCCCATTCCCTGCCCCCGTGAGCCAGCCAGTCCTCTGCCCTGGGGCCAGATGGGAGCCAGCGCCCCCTAGAGGGGACAGGCCCCAGCCCCATTCCCCGCCCCCCGAGCCAGCCAGGCCCCGCCGTGGGGCCGGGTAGGAGCAGGGCTGTGTTTCGCAGTACCCAGCAGTCGACACGCTATATCTCAGCCTCCTCCCCCTCCCCCCACCACTCTTCCCTCCTCCAGATCTGGCCCTGTGGGGTCAGGGTGTTTTACAGACCTCCTCCGTGCTGGGAGATTAGCGGCTGCCATGTGGGATGGTAGGATAGCAACAGACTCCCGAGGATGGCTCTCCCGGAGCTGAGATGCAGCCACCTCTGGGGTGGGGCAGCTAGGGAACAGCCGCACATAACGTCGCATGGGAATGGCTCACCCGCCACTACGATGCAGCCACCTCTGGGGTGGGGCAGCTGGGGAACAGTTCCACAGTGATTTGGGACAGGAAGTGAAGAAGAAACCTGCCTTCCTCCCATGAAAACGTAGGGATCTCCTGAGCTGGGATTTGGCCCGGATGCCTGGGTTCACCCCCGTACTCCTGGGGAAAGGCAGAGGAAGTGAAGAAGCCCAGACAGGACAGGCTGGGCTGGGAATGAGACGGTCAAGGACAGCATAACCCCTGGGCCGGATTCTGACCTCCGCTCCCCCGGGGCCAGGCCAGACGCAGCCTGACCACAAGGTGGCAAATGATCTCCTCTGAAATAGTCCTTGGCTGGGAGCCAGGATGCCTGGGTTCTCTCCCCGGCTCTGGGAGCTGAGTGGGGTCAGGCGGGCTGGGAGCCAGGACTCCTGGGTTCTCTCCCTGGATCTGGGAGGGGAGTGGGGTCTGGTGGTTAGAGCTGGGGGGCTGGGATCCAGGACACCTGGGTTCTCTCCCTGGCTCTGGGGTGGGGGGGGGAGCTCACTCAGACCCCTGCATTCCCCCGCCCGCCCCCTCAGCACTCGCACTCCGGGTTCTGATGAACACCTCGGCGCAGAGTGGGCGGTAAAAGCAAGACAGATTTGTGCTGCTTTAAGTCATTTGCAGCAGCATCCAAACCACGTTGCTAATTTCTGAGCTGCGGGAGGGGGCGGTGCTGGGAAGAGAAGAGAACACGCGGCTGGAGCCATCAATTCCCACCTCGCACGCCCCACACGGCGCAGCCCAGCCTGCAGGGCTGGGGGAGGGTCCCCAAAGCCCGCAGAGCTCCCCAAAGCCCCCCCCAAAATCCCCTAGGGCCTCCACGCTCACCAGATGGTCCCCAAAGTTCGCGAAGCACATCCAATCCCTGCAAGGGACGTTAGAGCCTCACACAAGCTTGTCAGGATCCCCAGAACCCCCATTAGATCACGAGATCCATCATAAGGTCACCAGATCCCCTGTAAGATCACCAGATCCATCCCAGACCACCAGATCCCCTGTAAGATCACCAGATCCATCTCAAGCATGCCAGATCCTCCATGAGATCAGCAGATCCACCCGAGGTCACCTGATCCCCTGCAAGATCACCAGATCTATCTCAAGGCCACCAGATCCCCCATAAGATCACTGAATCCATTTCAAGCTTGCCAAAGCTTCCCTAAGATCACCAGATCCCAGTAAGGTCACCAGATCTCCCATAAGATAACCAGATCCATCCCAAGGTCACCAAATCCTCCCTGAGACCACCAGATCCCCTGTAAGGTCACCCAATCTCCCATGACATTGCCAGATTCCCCCTAAGATCCCCAGATCCCCCAAACATCACCAGATCCATCCCAAGGTCACCAGATCCTCTCCCAAGCTTGCCACGTCCCGCAGATTGCCCGGGGATCACCATATCACCCCCAGCTCACACACTATCCCCGGCCTACGAGGAGATTGCCTACAACTCCAGAAGTGGTGGGAGTGGGGTTGGATTTTATCGGGGGGATGTTTTGGAGAGACAAACGGAAGCAAAGACAGGCCCCCCGGACCGGAGAGCACTGGCAGGGCAGGGGGAAGGATACGGGCCCTGGAAGACCTGACGCGGGGCTGGGATCCCTTCAGAAGCCCAACTGCAGCTGGAATCAGATTCCTTCCTAATTGGACACTAAAGCAATGGAACCCAGGAGTCCTGGCTCCCAGCCCCCTGCTCTAACCACTAGACCCCACTTCCCTCCCAGAGCTGGGGAGAGAACCCAGGAGTCCTGGCTCCCAGCCGCCCTGCTCTAACCACTAGACCCCACTCCCCGAGCCAGGGATAGAACCCAGGAGTCCTGGCTCCCAGCCCCCTGCTCTAACCACTAGACCCCACTCCCCTCCCAGAGCTGGGGAGAGAACCCAGGAGTCCGGGCTCCCAGCCCCCCTGCTCCAACCACCAGCCCCCACTCCCCTCCCAGAGCCAGGGATAGAACCCAGGAGTCCTGGCTCTCAGCCCTCTGCTCTAACCACTAGACCCCACTCCCCTCCCAGAGCTGGGGAGAGAACCCAGGAGTCCGGGCTCCCAGCCCCCCTGCTCCAACCACCAGCCCCCACTCCCCTCCCAGAGCCAGAGAGAGAACCCAGGAGTCCAGGAGAACCCAGGCAAGGCCCTGCTGTCCCCCAGCTGCCCATGACTCAAGCCCCATGCTCTTACGCGTGACACTTTGCTCCCCACTCCCTGAGGGGGGGTATCTGGCCATTCCCCCCCCCCCCCATGCGCCACCAATCGATCCAGGCTCCATTACCCCATCATCCAGCCTTGTTCCACCCCATTAGCCATGTACTCATAGTGGGGGTGGGGGTAGGGAGAAGGGACCAGGGGTACCAGGACAAAGCAGATCTACAGATGGAGACCCCCCCACACATGCATCGGAGTTAGGTTCTAGCCCCCCCTGCTGCCAAGACAGTCCAGAGCAAGTTCTAGCTCCTTCCTGCTAGTAACTGTATCAGGAGCAGGTTCTAGTTCCCGTTTGCCAGGAGTGTTGTGGTTGGCTCTAGAACCCGCCTGCTGCTGGACATGGCAGGACCGTGTGCCAGGAACGGCAAATGTAACTCTAGAACCGTCGGCTGCTAGGTGCACCAGAATCTGTGCTCTAGAAGGCCCATGCTGCTCTAGAGTCCTTGTGGTACTAGGTAGGTTGGGACCATGGTCTAGAAACCAGCTACTAGTCCTCATGAATGTAGACATGCTCTGGGTGTCTCTAGAACACCCATATAAGGGGACCAGGCTCTAGAACCCCAACTTCCATAACCCCCCGCTCCTTGATGCATTGGGGTGTCACCTCTAGAACTTCCTGCTACCAGACAGCAGGGTGGCTCCTGACCCTCCTGCTTTTAGGCATGTCAGGGAAGACGCCAAGACCCACCCCCCAGTCTAGGCAGGTCAAAGGAGCAGGTTCTAGAGCCCCCTTCTGCTAGAAGTGCTGGGAACAGACTCTAGAACTGTTGCTTCCAGATGCGCTGCAGGATGCCCAGAACATCCCTGCTTCCAGATGTGTCAGGGAGCAGGCTCGAGAACCCCCCACGCCAGGAGCACAGTGAGGCAGGTTCTATGATCTGCTGCTTCTAGGCACGTCTGGAGTGTGATCTAGAACATCGTCATTTCAGAAGCCCTGGAGAGGAGGCTCTAGAAGGCACTGTTTCTTGTCACACCTGGCTCTGGTACCCCTTCTAGATTTTAGGAGACCAGGCTCCGGAATCCCTTGTCTTTAGACATGGATAACCCCTTGCTTCTAGACACACCAGCGACATCTCTAGAGCCCCTGCTGCTACAAGGCACAGGGAAGACCCTTGAAAGCTGCTGGATGGGGAGTGGGACAGGTTCCAGGGAGATAGAGAGGGAGAGAAGGGGATCTATTGGAAAGGGGAGGGGTCTATTCTGGAGCAGGGTGGAGAGGGGGCTAGAAGAAAGCAGAAGAGGATCTAGAGTAGGTTGGGAGGAGATGACTCTAGAGCAGGGCGAAGATGAGGAATCCAGAGAAGGGGCAGATGACTCTTGCAATAGTGGGGAAAGTAGAGGTATCTAGAGCAGAGGGAGAAGGATCCAGGGATCTAGAGCAGGGAGCCTGGATCTAGACAGGGTAACCTTGCCAGAACAGGGAACCAGGCCATTGGCAGAGGGCTCTAGAGCAGGTGTCAGAGCAGAGATCCAGAGGGACCCAGAGCAGTGTGAATCCAAGATCTACAACAGGGAAGAGAGGGATCCAGAGTAGGACACTCCAGGATCTAGAGTCTAAGACTCCTAAAGCATGGGAGACTGATCCAGAGCAGATCTCCTGAGTGATCTAAAGCAAGGTGGCTCCAGGACCTAGCCCAGAGGGGAGAGAGATCTAGGGCAGGATCCAGAGCAGGACCCAGAGAAAAAGGCCCAAGGATCCAGAGCAAAGCAGAGATCCAGGCATGGGTTCCCGTGGGATCTAGACCAGGGGCAGGTTGTAGAGCAGGGGCACAGGTCCTTACTTTCTCTGCAGGGTGGTGGCGGGGCTGGTGCTGGCGCTGGTGCTGTGGCCCCCGCCGGCTCCGGGACTGGAACTCCGGGACACGCCCCGGCTGAGCGGGCCCCGCTCCCTCTCCCGGGGCGGGCGGGGGTACTCCCGCTCCTTGTCTCGGTTCTGGTGGGGGCCGCTCCGCTCCCGGACGGAGCCGCCGTCTCGGTGCAGCTGGCATTGGTCTCGGTAGTGGCCGTCCCGGTTCTGATAGGGCCCCTCGCGCTCTGGGTCCCGGTTCTGCCACGGCCCGTCCCCACGCTTCTGGTACGGGCCCTCCCGGTTCTGGTACGGCCCATCCCGCTCCACGCGGTTCTGGTACTGACTGTCCCGCTCCGTCCGGTTCTGGAACGGCCCCTCCCGCTCCGTCCGGTTCTGGAACGGCCCGTCCCGCTCCGTCCGGTTCTGGTACTGACTGTCCCGTTCTGTCTGGTTCTGGAACGGCCCCTCCCGCTCCGTCCGGTTCTGGAACGGCCCCTCCCGCTCCGTCCGGTTCTGGTACTGACTGTCCCGCTCCGGCCGGTTCTGGAACGGCCCCTCCCGGGCCGGGGGCTGGTGGCACGGCCCCTCCCGCTCCGGCCGGCCGGGGAACTCCCGGGCCGGGGGCTGGTGGCACGGCCCCTCCCGCTCCGGCCGGCCGGGGAACTCCCGGGCCGGGGGCTGGTGGCACGGCCCCTCCCGCTCCGGCCGGCCGGGGAACTCCCGGCCCGGGGGCTGGTGGCACGGCCCCTCCCGCTCCCGCTCCCGCTCCCGGCCGGGCTGCTCCCGGGTCTCCTCCCGCAAGTCCCGGTTCTCCCGGCTCAGCTGCTGCAGCTGCCCCTCCAGCTCCTCGATCCGGCGCCGCTGGGTCTCCAGCAGCTTCTGCTGGCTCTCGATGATGTTGTTCAGCTCCAGCAGATACTCCACGGCCCGGCTCGGGCTGTCGGCGCCGGGCGCCCCCGGGCCCCCCTCCATGGAGAGGGACGCCCGCAGGAGGCTGCGCCCGGACCCGTGCGCCCTGCGCCCCGCAATGATGGAGCGGGACTTGGCGGGGGGCCTCGGCCCGCCCCGCTCCGCCGCTCCCCCCGGGCCGGCTGCCGAGCCCCCCGGGCCGGCCGCAGGGGGCTGCAGGGTCCCGGCCGCCGCCGGAGCCGTGCGGGGAGCCCCGGGGGGGGAGGGGCCGCCCCGGCTGCTGCCTCCGCCGAGCGCCGGCAACCGGAGCGCCCGCCCGCCCGTCGCAGCGCACTGCGCACTGCCGGCGCGGCGCGCCGCCCTGCGAGCCCCGGCGAGCCTGGGGCGGGGGGGGCCCGAGCCGGCGAGCCTGGGGGGGGGAGCCAGGGGGCGAGCCTGGGGGGAAGGAGCCCCGAGCCGGCGAGCCGGGGGGGGGGGAGCCAGGGGGCGAGCCTGGGGGGAAGGAGCCCCGAGCCGGAGAGCCTGGGGGGGGGAGCCAGGGGGCGAGCCTGGGGGGGCCCGAGCCGGCGAGCCTGGGGGGGGAGCCAGGGGGCAAGCCTGGGGGTGGTGGTCCCTGAGACACCCCCTGCGGGGTAAGCCCCGAGCTGGCGAGCCTGGGGATGGGGAGCCTGGGGGGAAGGAGCCCCGAGCCGGAGAGCCTGGGGGGGGAGCCAGGGGGCGAGCCTGGGGGGGCCCGAGCCAGCGAGCCTGGGGGGGCCCGAGCCGCGAGCCTGGGGGTGGTGGTCCCTGAGACACCCCCTGCGGGGTAAGCCCCGAGCTGGCGAGCCTGGGGATGGGGAGCCAGGGGGCGAGCCTGGGGGGAAGGAGCCCCGAGCCGGAGAGCCTGGGGGGGGAGCCAGGGGGCGAGCCTGGGGGGAAGGAGCCCCGAGCCGGCGAGCCTGGGGGGGGAGCCAGGGGGCGAGCCTGGGGGTGGTGGTCCCTGAGACACCCCCTGCGGGGTAAGCCCCGAGCTGGCGAGCCCGGTGGGGTGGGGCTGGGGGGGACCAGGGCAAGCCTTGAGCTGAGCCAGGAGGGGGTCTGAGCTGGGGCTGATGGGGGTGGGGGATCCCCAGCTGAGGCCGGGGGCAGGCCAGGGCTGATCCTAGCTGGGAGCCCCAAACCCACCCTGGTGGGGCAAAGCCGAGGGACAGGGTCCTGGGCCCACAGCTGGGGGCTGCCTGTGGGTATCCCCTGCTCCCCGGGGTGAGTCGTCGGCCCAGCCCCACCCTGCCCCATGGATCGGGGCCGGCCAGCCAGAGCGGGGATGGGACTGGGATAGGAACATGGGGCTGGGCCCTGGGGATCTGAGCCAGGGAGAGAAGGGATCAAATCTGGCACCCTGGGGCACCCGGCTTCGATAAGGGGTGAATTCTGCTGCTATCGTGTGCGGGGGTGGGAGGCAGGATGGAAAGAGGAAACTGAGGCAAGGGCCCAAAAACATGGGGTAGGGTGGAGTCCTGGCTCCCGGCCTCCACTCCCCTCCCTGAGCCCGGGAGAGAACCCAGGCATCCTGACTCCCAGGCCCCCTGCTCTAACCAGCCGCCCCCACTCCCCTCTCCGAGCCCAGGAGAGAACCCAGGAGTCCTGACACACCTTCCCGTTTGTTCTCTTACAGCTGTCGGGCATCCCAGGCCCTGGCGTGGCTCGGAGGGGTCAGAGCATGACCCAGGCCCCGCGCGGAGAAAGGTGAAGACCGGGGAGGAGGGAAGAGCAGCCAGGCCGGGGAGGAACCCAGATTCTCCCCGCTCCCAGGACTGTTTAATTAATGAGACCAGATTAATAAATCAGTCTCCTATTTCTAATGCGCAGACCACAGCAGCTCAGCAGAGTCCCTTCACCGCCACGAGGAACAGCCGGACACCACATTGTGCCGAGAGGGCTCGGCCGGTGCTGAGATGCAGCCAGCTCTGGGGTGGGGAACAGCCGCACGTAACACCCCACAGGGAGGGCTTGCCCGGTGCTGAGATGCAGCCACCTCTGAATCGGGGCAGCTGGGGAACTGCTGCACATAACGCCCCCCCGGAGAGGGCTCACCTGGCGCTGAGATGCAGCCACTTCTGGGGTGAGGAACAGCCGCACGTAACAGGCCACAGGGACAGCTCGCCTGGCGCCGAGATGCCGCCACTTCTGGGTTCCAGAGGAGAGCGCTCCCTGACGAGCCCCCCCGCCACCCCCCAGTGCCCAGCCCCCTAGGGGAGAGCACCCCCTGCCCCCCCCACAGCACAGCTGCATTCTGTCCTTATCTTAGCTGCCCCCCAGGGCACGTAGGAACCGCCACCTCCATCCCCGCAAAGTGACAGGACTCCTGGGTTCTCGCCCCTGGGCTGGGGGGAGTGGGGTCAAGCAGTCAGAGCGGAGGGGTGGGCTGGGAGTCAGGACGCCTGGGTTCTCTCTCCCCAAATCTCCTCCCAGCCACCCCCTTCCAGAACTCCTCTCCCCAAAATGCCCCTTCTCCCAACCCCTCCCTCTACCAATCTTATTCAATCTACACCCCCAGCCCCAAATCCCTGAGTCACCCCCCCCCAAAGCACCTTTCACCCCCCCCAACCTGTGTCCCTCCCTGCCCCCCATTCACGAAGTACTGAGCCAGCTGCCTGGGTTTGTGTGTGTGGGGTCGGCAGCCCCCCCGCCAACGCATCAGGACCGAGTATCCTATCACCACCTCCAGCCGTGTGCATGGGGGTGGGGAAGCAGTCAGCCAGGCAGGGGGTGCATGTTTGTGGGGGGGATATGACAGCAGGACTAGCCCCACCCCCCAATACCCAGACTCATCCCATGCCTGGTGCACAGGAAACTGAGGCACAAATACAGGAGGTGAATGTGCCCCTATGGAGTGCGGGAAAATGAGGAGTCCTGGCTCCCAGCCCCCACCCCCGGGTCTAACCCACCAGCCCCACCTCCCATCCCAGAGCCGGGGAGAGAACCCAGGAGTCCTGGCTCCCAGCCCCCGCCCCCCCCCGTGTCTAACCCACCAGCCCTGCTCCCCTCCCAGAGCGAGAACCCAGGAGTCCGGGCTCCCAGCCCCTCACACACACATCCCAGGCTCAGGGTGGGAGTGGCTGATGGGAAAAGTAAGTTCAAAGGTTATGCCCACCCCCAGGTATACCATCCCCGCCCCGCAGCCAAGAGTTTATGCAGACGCCCAAGGGCCCCGTTACCACAGAAACAAAATGCAAATAACTTTACTGCTAATTAGGGTTTTAACCCTTAAACGTTGCAGTTAACAACTGCCCAGGGACGCTGAGATGCAGCCACTTCTGGGGTGGAGCAGCCAGGGAACAGCCGCACGTAACGCTGCATGGGGAGAACTCGCCCAGTGTTGAGATACAGCCACCTCTGGAGCAGGGCAGCTGGGGTAGAGACCCACATAGCACCGCCCGCGGATGGCTTGCTGAGCACTTCTGGGGCTTCTGTCTGGGGGAATGCATCTTTGGGGGGCACCCCGCGTGCCCCATATGCTCCTACCCCTCGCAGCTCGGTATGACGATAATGGACTCCAATCCACTCTCATGTTTCAGGGCGCCAGGCGGGTGCCTGGAGGGGTCAGGCAGGTTATTTGCGTCCGTCTGCCCCCGACGTGCCCCAGCGCCAGGAAAGAGGACGGGGGGGGGGGTGGGGGTGTGTCTGAGCTGCTGAGGGGCGCGGGTA
This sequence comes from Chelydra serpentina, assembly GCA_037349315.1. Classification (NCBI taxonomy): domain Eukaryota; kingdom Metazoa; phylum Chordata; order Testudines; family Chelydridae; genus Chelydra; species Chelydra serpentina. The sequence goes on from JBAIAC010000406.1 coordinate 68,002, forward strand.
GGGGAAGGGCAGATGGGCAGGGAGCTGGCACCCCCTGGCCAGTCTCACCTGATTTCCTGCCACCACACGGAGCTAGGGCAGGGTTGCCACTTTCTGGTACCCAGCCCAGAGCTCTGTGCCCTGAGGGCTACGATGGCTCTGGTCTCACCAGAGGACGGGGGGGTGGGGGGGTGAACATCAGACCCACAGGCCCAGCCTGCCCCACATCTCCCAGACCAGACCCCAGTAACCCTCCCCGTCAGATCAGCACCCCCATTTTGCCTACCTCCCATCACAGCCCCCTGGCTGGTACCCGGTGCCCCATCCCAGGGCACGTGCCCTGCCAGCAGAGAGATGCGCGTCCCACCTGCCCCCCCGCAAAAAATATTTACCTACTAGCCATCCAGGGAAGGGAAAAATCTGGTTTATTTTGTTGCAAAAAGACACACTCCACACACACACACACACACACACACACACACACACACACACACACAGAGACAGGACTCGAAAAGCAACAGCCCGGTGATTCCCCCCCGCCCTCGCCCGCCCCCCAACTCCCCCCTAATTCCAGCCCTACCGGGGGCTAACAATTCCAAGCCTGATCCCCGGGGGCTGGTTTTAAAAAGCAAGTTAAATAGCATGATTCTAAAAATAGCATCGGGGGTGGGGGAATTGAGGGCCCCCCCGTGATAAAACCGCTCCCCCCAGTTTTGTGGGAGACAGGTGGCCCCCACCTTAGAGACAGGGGGTTCATAGTCCCCCCCAGACTGCACTGGCAGAGGCAATGAAATGGTTAAAAACAAATGGGGGGGGGGGTTAACCCATCACACACATCCCCCCCCCTCCCGTGGCAGTGGCCGGCCGGCTTATTGCTCGTTGGGGTTCGGGTTGGCATCGGGGTACTTGGTAAGGTCAAAGGTCAGCACTTTGCTGATCACGCAGTCCCCTTGCTGTGGAGAGAGGAAGGAAAAAGGGGGGGGGTGTTAAAGATGGATCATAATGGCGGGGGTCACTTCCTCCCACCCCCCCTACTGAATCTGTGCTCCCCCGACCCCAAGCAGGGGCTGTGGCCCCCGCCCCCAGAGACAGGCACCAGGCCGCCCGTGCCCCACTCCCACACAGCGCCCCGGCCCCCAGCAGAGAAGTGGGGGGCAGCCCCCCCGTACCTCGGGGTACACCCCAATCAGGCTCTCGGCCTTGGTGTAGAATTCCTCCTTCAGCGAGATGACGATGGCCTGGAAGTTGCAGGTGGACTGTTCTTTGATGTAGTTGGCTACCTGTGGGGGGCATCGGGGGGGGGGTGTCAATGGGGCCCCTAAAGCCCCCCCCAGACTCCATTCCCAGTTCCCCCAGATCTAGACCTTCCCCCCCAACCCTCTAATCTCCAAGGGGGGTCAACAGGGCACCCCCTTCATGACCGCCCCCCCCCAACCTTTCTCCCTAGAGTCCTCAGCCCTAAACTCTCCTGCCCCATCACACCCAAATCCCCCGTGTCCCCCAACCCACTTTCCTTTCCTCTACCCGCCCCCCCCCCCGCAACCGCCCCCCCAGCTTCCCTCCCGTCACATGGCCTGCGGAGGCCCCTCGCTGTCTCCCCCCCAGCCCCACACACCTTCCCGATATTGGTGTTGTCCAGCGCAGCGTCGATTTCGTCCAGCACGAAGAAGGGGGCGGGTTTGTAGCTGGAGGGGAGCAGAGATGAGGGGGTGACGGGGAGTTTGCCAATGACCCTGCCCCATAGCCTCCTGCTCTCACCCCTAGACCCCACTCCCTTCACAGAGCCAGGGAGAGAACCCAGGAGTCCTGGCTCCCAGCCCCCCCTGCTCTAACCACCAGACCCCACTCCCTTCACAGAGCCAGGGAGAGAACCCAGGAGTCCTGGCTCCCAGCCCCCCCTGCTCTAACCACCAGACCCCACTCCCCTCCCAGAGCCGGGGAGAGAACCCAGGAGTCCGGGCTCCCAGCCCCCCCTGCTCTAACCACCAGACCCCACTCCCTTCACAGAGCCAGGGAGAGAACCCAGGAGTCCTGGCTCCCAGCCCCCCCTGCTCTAACCACCAGACCCCACTCCCTTCACAGAGCCGGGGAGAGAACCCAGGAGTCCGGGCTCCCAGCCCCCCCTGCTCTGAACCCCTGGGCCCCAGCGTCCCTACCTGTGGATAGCAAACAGAAGGGCCAAGGCTGCTACAGTTTTCTCCCCTCCAGACAGGTTGTCCATGGGCCGGAACCGCTTGCCAGGGGCCACGCAGTTGTAATTAATTCCATCCAGATACGGCTCCTCGGGGTTCTCCGGGCCCAGGAACGCCTACAGAGGGGGATGGGAGGGGCAGTAAGGGGGGGCCCCGAAAGAGCCCCAGCCTCCCCAACTGTCAGATTAAAATAATAAAGTTTCTAGTTCTCGCGAAGGGGGAGAAAAGCTCCCAAGGCGACGGTGCCGGAGTCTGCCGAGAGCCTGAGCCGATCGTTCGCAGAGGTGTGAACTGCCACATGCATCCCAATGGGGGTTAACTCCCAACCCAGCACGGGGTCGGGGCGGAGTCAAAGAGGGTCCCAGTTGGGGGGGGGCAGAGCTCACCTGGGCGCTGCTGTTCCGCGACAGAGCCTTGTAGATCTCATCGATGTTCGTGGCCACGGACTCGAAGCAGGCGTTGAACCGGTCAAATCGCTCCTTCTTGATCTGCTCAAAGGCCTGCTTGGCTTTCTTGGCGCGCTTCCGGGCCGCCTCAAACTCTGCGGGGTGGGGGATGGGTGAGTGGGAACCCAGGCGTCCGGGCTCCCGCCCCCCCTGCTCTAATCACTAGACTCCACGCCCCTCCCAGAGCCAGGGAGAGAACCCAGGAGTCCGGGCTCTCAGCGCCACCTTTCTCTAACCACTAGACCCCACTCCCCTCCCAGAGCCAGGGAGAGAACCCAGGAGTCCGGGCTCTCAGCCCCCCTTGCTCTAACCACTAGGCCCCACGCCCCTCCCAGAGCCAGGGAGAGAACCCAGGAGTCCGGGCTCTCAGCGCCCCCCGCTCTAACCACTAGACCCCACGCCCCTCCCAGAGCCGGGGAGAGAACCCAGGAGTCCGGCTCTCAGCCCCCCTTGCTCTAACCACTAGCCCCCACGGCCCTCCCAGAGCCAGGAAGAGAACCCAGGAGTCCTGGCTCCCAGCCCCACCGCTCTAACCACTAGACCCCACTCCCCTCCCAGAGCCAGGGAGAGAGAACCCAGGAGTCCGGGCTCTCAGCGCCCCCTGCTCTAACCACTAGTCCCCATGCCCCTCCCAGAGCCAGGGAGAGAACCCAGGAGTCCGGGCTCTCAGCGCCCCCTGCTCTAACCACTAGACCCCACGCCCCTCCCAGAGCCGGGGAGAGACCCCAGGAGTCCTGGCTCCCCCCCCCCCCATTGTAGCCCCCCTTCCCCGGGCCGGGACCCAGGTGTCCGGTACCATCAGAGGTCTCCTGGAACTTGTCCCGGACGCTCTCCAGCTTCTCCATGGCCTTCATGTTGGGGGCGGCGATGCGCTGCAAGACACTCTGCTGCTCGTTCAGCTTCTGCTGCAGCTGGTTCATCTCCTGCTTGATCTCGTCCTCCGCCTGGGCGTCCTGGGGGGGGGGGGGGGGGGGGGCAGAAAGGGAGGGGGTGGAGCCGGCCACTCATGCCCCACACACCGCCCTCCATGGGCCCCATAGCTTAGGTTCCCCCCGGATCCATCTCCTGGGCCTCACAGGAAGGTGCTATCGACAATGGGGTGGCTGGGGGGAGGAGCATTTATTTCTGGCCCCGCCCCCCTCCAATGGCCGGGAGTCCGTCCCCTCCCCCAGGCCTGCGCGCCGGGACCTCCAATGGCTGGGAGTCCGTCCCCTGCCCCAGCCCTGCACGCCGGGACCTCCATCCCCTGCCCCAGCCCTGCGCGCCAGGACCTCCAGTGACCGGGAGTCCGTCCCCTGCCCCAGGCCTGCGCGCCGGGACCTCCAGTGACTGGGAGTCCGTCCCCGCCCCCCTAGCCCTGCGCGCCAGGACCTCCAGTGACCGGGAGTCCGTCCCCTGCCCCAGGCCTGCGCGCCGGGACCTCCAGTGACCGGGAGTCCGTCCCCTGCCCCAGCCCTGCGCGCCAGGACCTCCAATGGCCGGGAGTCCGTCCCCTGCCCCAGGCCTGCGCGCCGGGACCTCCAATGGCTGGGAGTCCGTCCCCTGCCCCAGCCCTGCACGCCGGGACCTCCATCCCCTGCCCCAGCCCTGCGCGCCAGGACCTCCAGTGACCGGGAGTCCGTCCCCTGCCCCAGGCCTGCGCGCCGGGACCTCCAGTGACTGGGAGTCCGTCCCCGCCCCCCTAGCCCTGCGCGCCGGGATCTCCAGTGGCTGGGAGTCCGTCCCCGCCCCCCCAGCCCTGCGCGCCGGGACCTCCAATGGCCGGGAGTCCGTCCCCGCCCCCCCAGCCCTGCACGCCGGGACCTCCAATGGCCGGGAGTCCGTCCCCTGCCCCAGCCCTGCGCGCCGGGACCTCCAGTGACCGGGAGTCCGTCCCCTGCCCCAGCCCTGCGCGCCGGGACCTCCAGTGACTGGGAGTCCGTCCCCGCCCCCCTAGCCCTGCGCGCCGGGATCTCCAGTGGCTGGGAGTCCGTCCCCGCCCCCCCAGCCCTGCACGCCGGGACCTCCAATGGCCGGGAGTCCGTCCCCGCCCCCCCAGCCCTGCGCGCCGGGACCTCCAATGGCCGGGAGTCCGTCCCCGCCCCCCCAGCCCTGCGCGCCGGGACCTCCAATGGCCGGGAGTCCGTCCCCGCCCGCCCAGCCCTGCGCGCCAGGACCTCCAATGGCCGGGAGTCCGTCCCCGCCCCCCCAGCCCTGCGCGCCAGGACATCCAATGGCCGGGAGTCCGTCCCCGCCCCCCCAGCCCTGCGCGCCGGGACCTCCAATGGCCGGGAGTCCGTCCCCTGCCCCAGCCCTGCGCGCCGGGACCTCCAGTGACCGGGAGTCCGTCCCCGCCCCCCTAGCCCTGCGCGCCGGGATCTCCAGTGGCTGGGAGTCCGTCCCCACCCCCCCAGCCCTGCGCGCCGGGACCTCCAATGGCCGGGAGTCCGTCCCCGCCCCCCCAGCCCTGCGCGCCGGGACCTCCAATGGCCGGGAGTCCGTCCCCGCCCCCCCAGCCCTGCGCGCCAGGACCTCCAATGGCCGGGAGTCCGTCCCCGCCCCCCCAGCCCTGCGCGCCAGGACCTCCAATGGCCGGGAGTCCGTCCCCGCCCCCCCAGCCCTGCGCGCCGGGATCTCCAGTGGCCGGGAGTCCGTCTCCCCCCCCACAAGCCCTGCGCGCCGGGATCTCCAGTGGCAGGGGGTCCCGCCAGCCCTGCCCACCTTGAGGTCCTCGGTCAGGTCGCCGTAGTCGATCTCGATCAGGGCCTCCCGGGCGTACATGTTGGAGGTGCGCTGGGAGCTGCTGACGGGCTCCTCGCCGTGCGCCCCGCCCTGGAGGGGGGAGACGGGGAGGGGGTGAGCGAAGGAGGGAAATGGGAAGGACAGAGCCCCTCCCCCTCCCCGCCCCATAGTGCCACTCACCCTTTGAAGCCCCCCCTTCCCTCCCCCTTCCTGTAGCCTCCCCACAACCCCCCACCAATCACAGCCAGTGCCCCCCCGCCCCCACCTCCTCCTGGCTGATGTCGTCCATGGTGCCCTTGGAGAGCGGCAGTTTGATGTCCTGCATCTTGCAGGCCTGCAGCAGGTTGTGCCGGTCGCTGCGCTTCTGCTCCAGCTTCGTCTCGATGGCCGTCACCTCCTTCTGCAGGTGGGTCATCTCCCTGCGGGGCGGGGGGCGGGGTCATGTGATTACCCCGCCCCCAACCCATGTCTGTCACACGCCGGCCCCGCCCACTCCCACCAGCCCGCCTCCAACCCATGTCTGTCACACGCCCGCCCCGCCCACTCCCACCCTCCCCAAACCCACTCCCACCCGCCCCGCTTACTTCCACTGGCCCCAAACCCAATGGGCCCTGCCCCCAACCGGTGTCTGCCACACGCCAGCCCCGCCTACCCACTCCAAACCCACTCCCACCAGCCCCACCTCCTCCCATCCTCCCCACCCACCCCAAACCCAATGGGCCCCACCTCCAACCAGTGTCTGTCACGCACTGGCCCCGCCCACTCCCACCAGCCCCCTACCCCGCCCACTTCTACCCGCCCCAAAGCCAATGGGCCCCGCCTCCAACCGGTGTCTGCCACGCGTCGGCCCCGCCCACCGACCCCAAACCCACCGGCCCCACCACCTGAGTCAGTGGCCCCATCTCCAATGGAGAGCTACCATACACAGGCCCCGCCCCCTCCCACCGGCCCCACCCCCAATGGGCCCAGGTCACTCACTGGTCCCGCCTCTAATGGAGAGCTATCAATGCAGGGGCCCTACACACTCCCGCTGCCCCACGCCCACAATGGGGGTGGGGGGGAGGATCAGGTGGAGACTGGCTCCCTGGCCCCTCCCCCTGGCTGTCACTCACTTGTTGGCCCCACCCAGCTTCTTGCGGATCTCCTCCATCTCGTGGTTCTTGTCGTTGACCTCGGATTTCTTGGCCAGGTGCTGGTTCTTCAGGTCCTGCAGCTGGGCCATGGTCTCGTCGATGATCTTCATGTGACGCTGCTCCTCCTGTCCGGGGGGGAGGGGGGAGTCAGCCCCGCCCACCAGGGCCGGAGCCCCGCCCACAATGCTCCTGGGGGAACGAGCCCCACCCGCCACTGCCCATCTGGCTCCTCTTGGACAGGGGGAGGAGGAAAGAGCCCTCCCCCCGCCTACCACACCCCAACACTGCTCTTCCGGGATAGCTGGAGAGGGAGCCCTGTCCTCCAATGCAGCATCCCCACGCCCCTCCCTCCTCCAGCGCCCAGATCCCACCCCGTCACCTCTCCCCCACCCCCCCCCACCCCTGGCACCTTCTTGAGCTTCTCGATCTCGGCCTCGTCCTTCTTGACGGTCTGCTCCCACATGTGCACCTTCTCCTGGTCCTCCTTCAGCTGGTTCTTCTCAAAATCCAGCTGGATCCCCAGCCGCGTCTTCTGGTTCTCAAACTCCAGCCTGGAGGCCGGGGGGGCGCGCGAAAGAAAGTCAGAGTGCAGGGTTCGTCCCTCCCCATGTCCCCTCTAGGGGGCGCCAGCTCCCATCCGGCCCCAGGGCGGGGAACTGGCTGGCTCATGGGGATGGGGGAATGGGACATGGAGCTTGTCCCCTCTAGGGGGCGCCAGCTCCCATCTGGCCCCAGGGTAGGGGCCGGCTGGCTCAGGTGGTCAGGGAATGGGACACGGGGTCTGTCCCCTCTAGGGGGCGCCGGCTCCCATCGGGGCTGGTACCTTTTCTTGGCAATCTCGTTCTGCCGCTTCACTTTCTCCTCCTCGAACTCCCGGATGTTCCTCACCCCAATCTCCCGGCAGAACTCCTCGAACACCTCGTCCTCCACCTGCCGGGGGGGTGGGGGGGGGGGTGTTGCTGTTAGATCCTGGCTGGGGGGCACCCCTTCCCTGGCCCCATCTGACAGCCCCAATTCCGGGTCCCGGGCTACCAAACCGGCACCACCCAGGACACCCCCCACAGCAAACGGATCCCTCTCCCGTTGGGACAGGAAGGGAGCGGGCAGGGGTGGAGCTGGGAGCATAGCCACAGACTACAACCCCCAGGATGCAGCATGGGAGCCCAGCAGGGCCATGCCACATGGACTACATCCCCCACAATGCACTGCAGCAGCAGAGGGCAAGGGACCACTGCTATTTGGACTACATCCCCCACAATGCATTGCAGCAGCTTATCCTCAAATGATGACACCTGCCTATGATCACCATGTCAGGCCACCTGGTGGAATATAGCCCCCACAATGCATTGCAGCAGGGGACAGGCCAAAGCAATGCCACAATGCAAGGACTACGTCCCCCACAATGCACTGCTTCCGGGACACCTTGCAGAATACGCCCCCCACAATGCACTGGCACCAGGGCACAGCACTGACTACACTCCCCACAATGCACCACACCAGGGGCTCCACATGGACTACGTCCCCCACAATGCACCACTTCCGGCATGTAGCACATACTATGCCCTCCCCAGCATGCCTCACTGCTTACCTGGTTCATCTTCTCCTTGAGGTCCTTCATCTCCCGCTCCCGGCTCTGGATGATTCGCTTGATGTCGTTGATGCGGGGCCCGAAGTTGGCCAGTTCGCTCTCCAGCTTCGACTTCTCCTGCGGGGTGGGGTGGGCGGGGTGAATTCCCAGCTGGGGGAGCAGCCTACCTCCCCCACCCCCAGCCATTTCCAGCTCCCCCCACCCCAGCAGGCCCGGCACAATTCCCCAGGACTTTTTACAGACCCAACCCCCGCACCTGTAGAACATCTGTCCTGGCGACCCTGCCAACGCCAGCTCCCAGAAACAGATGTCTGGGAGAGTGGGGTGGGTGGGTGGGGGCAGAGACTCCACGATCCATTTAGCCACTCCACCCGCCAAAGACCGGTCGAGTCAATGGCAGCAGCCCGGGGGCGGCCGCTTTACCGCCGTACCTGGAGGTTCAGGGCGAGGTGACGGGTCTTGGTCTGCTCCAAGTCGCTCTGGGAGTATTTCAGCCGCATCTGCAGCCCGTGGGCTTGGGACTGTACCTGCCGCAGCTCGGCCTCTTTGCGCTTGGCCTTCATTTGCTCCTAAAAGGCACAAGAGAGGATTTTAACAACAGCCTGATGGCTCGCCCGGCGCTGAGATGCAGCCGCCTCTGGGGCGGGGCAGCTGGGGAACAGCCAGACACATCGCCGCACAACATGGAGCTGCCTAGCTCCCAGCACTGACTGCCAGGAGAGAGCGCCCCCTACTGGACCCGACCGCCAGCTTCCCTCACCTTTAACTCCTCTGTCAGCCTCTCCTTCTTCTCCTTCAGCTTATCCACGGCCTTCTCGTCCCAACGCCGGGCCTTGGCCTTCAGGTCGCTGGCGCCTCCGGAGATCACCCCCGACTTCTGGAACAGGGTGCCGTCCAAGGCGACCGTCTGCGGGGGCGAGAGCACGGTAGGTCAGGGCACAGCTCCTGCGACGCGCCGGGCATGGCCTCCCGCCCCCCGACACGCCGCAGCCGGGGTGAGGTTCCCGGCTATCGCCCAGACGTCCTGGAAAGAGGCTGCAGCGGCTTGGAGGAGAACCAGGCGATAAGGAGCAGCCAGCATGGATTTGCCGAATAAATCACGCCAGCCCGACCGATTCCTGTTCTCCACCGGTGTCACCGGCCTAGTAGACCGGGGCGGGAAGCTGCAGCCCTGCCAGATCGCGATTTTCGTCGGGTTTTGGCCCCTGTCCCAGGGGACAGTCTCACAAGCAAACTAGGGCTACGGGGGCGGAAAAAACCGACTACGGGTCGCTGTCGAACCGGGAGGGCGCATCCCGCTCCCAAGGGGCTGGGTCCCGGGGCCCGTGAGATTCGATATCGTCACGGATGAGTCGAGCGATGGCGCGGACAGTGAGTGTATGAGATCTGTGGTCGAGCCGGGAGGGTCGCCAGCCCTTCGGAGGGCGGGACTAGGGTTAAAAAAAAACAACCCACCTGCGACAAACTGGAGTCGGGGTCTGAATTCAGCAAGGTGGCAGGGAGCCAGGACGCCTGGGTTCTCCCGCCAGCTCTGGGAAGGAAGTGGGGGTCTAGTGGGTTAGAGTCTGGCAGGGGATGGGAATCAGGACTCCTGGGTTCTCTCCCCAGCTCTGGGAGGCCCCAGCCAGTGTCCTGGGTTCGGCTTGGGGCGCCGCACGCGAGGGAAGATGGGGGGAAATTAGAGACGGTCCGGGGAAGGGCGACAATGATCCAAGGTTTAGCAAACCTGCCCTAGGGGGAAGAGGCTGCAACACGGGGCGTGTTTAGTCTGGAGAGTGGGGGGGGGTCCCGGGGGCTTCAGAGAAGGGCTGCGGGAAAGCGGCTGGGATCAGCTGTTTGCGGCGTTTGCTGACGGCAGGACGAGAAGCCATGGGACTCCTGGGTTCTCTCCCTGGCTCTGGGAGGGGAGTGGGGGCTGGTGGTTAGAGCAGGGGGCTGGGAGCCAGGACTCCTGGGTTCTCCCCCCAGCTCTGGGAAGGAAGTAGAGGCGGTCTAGTGGTTTGGGGGGTGGTTGGAAGCCAGGACACGCCTGGGTTCTCCCCCGAGCTCCGGGAGGGAAGGGGTGGGGGGTCTCGTGGGTTGGGGGCAGGACCCCTGGGTTCCCGGCTCACCTTGTGCCTCTGGTGGCCCCCGAAGGCGATGCGCCGGGCGTCCTCCACGTTGTCGCACACCAGGGCGTTCCCGCAGGCGTACTGCAGGGCCTTCTTGATGTGGGGCGGCTCGTAGCGGATCACGTCGATCACCAGCTTGGCCCCCTTCAGCTCCCGCAGCTTCTCATCCGTGGGCTTCACCTGCGGGGGGAAGAGATCGCAGGAGACTCCCGGTGCAGTGTGTGGGGGGGTGTGATCACAGAGCAAGGGGGAGTGGAGGAGGTGAGCACAGGGGGGGAACGCCTGCCAGGGACCCCTCGCTACCAACTGGCAGAGCCCCTAGTTAACATTCCCGGGGTCACCCATTGGCAGGGAGTTCCCCAGGTTGACGGTGCGTTGGGGTCTCTTGTAGGATTTAAACCTGCTGTCAGTTAATTTCAGCGGGTGACCCCTGGTCCCTGGGTTCCGTGAAGTCACGAGTTCAGAGCCCCGTACGCGCCCCCCCGTCTCTTCCCTAAGCTGAACCGTCCCGGCCTTTTTAACTGCTCCTCATATGTTCCAGCCCCCTCATTATTCCCGTTGCCTCTCTCTGTCCTTTGCCCCAATTCGAATGCATCTTCCGAGAGACGGGGCGCCCGGATGTGCCCGCAGCATTCGAGGCACCATGGCTTTATACAGCGGCCCGGTGATATTTTCGGTCTTACTCCCCCACCCCTGTCCGAACGCGCCGCTGGGCTTTTGGGACGCCGGCCGCACACAGAGAGGGGCTTGGCCCCGAACTATCCAGGGGGAGATCGACGCGGACCGGGACCAATCGACGCAGTCCGGCTGCGAAGAGCCAGGCCACGAGGCAAACCGGCACCACGGCAGTCTGGTGAAAGGGAGCCCCCAGCGCTGGAGGGGTCTCGGGGGGGGGGACGCTGCTTTGCAAAATTAACGTCCAGTCGATAAGCACGGCGGGGAGGATCTGAAGGGGAGTCGGGGGGGCTGGCACAGGGAGGATTTCAGAGCGGCCAGGGCCCGGCGTGTGTCTATCGCCGCTGGGGGCTGAGAGGGCAGGCGGTGGGGGAGCTCGCCAGGAGGGGGCGCTGCAGGCGGCGGTGGGGGGGGGGTGGCGCTCACCTCCAGGTAGTCCAGGGGCAGGAAGGTCTCCGGCTCGCCCCGCTGCTCCTTGATGTACTGGATGCAGTCCCGGCCCGTCTTCTCCGAGTCCACAATGATGGCGTCCATGTTCTTGCCCAGCACCTTGGTGACCGCGATCTGGTATTTCTTCTGCGTCGGCTGGCAGAGGTCGATGAGCCGCCCGTACTGCGTAGGGGATGGGGGGGGGGGGGGGGTGAGCGGGGCAGGGACCCCCCACTCCCTGCTGGCCCAGAACCCCCCCAATTCAAGAGCCCCTTCCCAGAGACCCCCCCAAATCCATCCCGTCCCAGAGACCCCCACCCCTCCTGTTCCAGAGACCCCCAAATCTCACTGCCCCTTTCCAGCGACCCCCCAAATCTCTCCTGTCCCAGAGATCCCCCACACTTCCTCTGCCAGACCTCCCAAACCCCCACCCCCTTTCCAGCGACCCCCCAATCCATCCCGTCCCAGAGACCCCCAAATCTCACTGCCCCTTTCCAGCAACCCCCCAAAACTCTCCTGTCCCAGAGATCCCCCACACTTCCTCTGCCAGACCTCCCAAACCCCCACCCCCTTTCCAGCGACCCCCCAATCCATCCCGTCCCAGAGACCCCCAAATCTCACTGCCCCTTTCCAGCAACCCCCCAAAACTCTCCTGTCCCAGAGATCCCCCACACTTCCTCTGCCAGACCTCCCAAACCCCCACCCCCTTTCCAGCGACCCCCCAATCCATCCCGTCCCAGAGACCCCCAAATCTCACTGCCCCTTTCCAGCAACCCCCCAAAACTCTCCTGTCCCAGAGATCCCCCACACTTCCTCTGCCAGACCTCCCAAACCCCCACCCCCTTTCCAGCGACCCCCCAATCCATCCCGTCCCAGAGACCCCCACCCCTCCTGTTCCAGAGACCCCCAAATCTCCCAGTCCCTTCGCAGAAACCCCCACAATCCCTCCTGCCCCAGACTCCCCCACCCCTTCCTGTGCCAGACCTCCCAAACCCCCACCACCTTTCCAGCCACCCCCCCCCAAATCTCTCCTGTCCCAGATATCCCCCCCTCCAACCCCTCACCCCCCAGCGCCTGGCCCAACCCCTCATGCCCCAGGGGAGCCCCATAGATCCCACGCACCACGGAGCCGGGATAGAGGCGCTTGATGCTCTCCATGATCTCGGCCTTGCGCTGCTGACGGCTGTTCTCCTGCCGGTCGATGCGAGCGTCGCCCAGCTGCTCCATCACCTGGTTCAGCTCCTTGTTGATCTCGTCGATGCGCCGCTTGGCCAGCTCCACCTCCTCCGTCAGCTCCCCCTCCAGCTTCTTCTGCTCCTCCAGCGACTGCCTGCGGGGGGCGCCGGCCACCGCTCAGGGGACCGCATCGCGCTGCCCGGGGAGAGCATCTCCTGCTCCCCCCCCGGCGCCCCCTGGCCGGGGAGAGCATCTCCTGCTCCCCCCCCGGCGCCCCCTGGCCGGGGAGAGCATCTCCTGCTCCCCCCCCGGCGCCCCCTGGCCGGGGAGAGCATCTCCTGCTCCCCCCCCGGCGCCCCCTGGCCGGGGAGAGCATCTCCTGCTCCCCCCCCGGCGCCCCCTGGCCGGGGAGAGCATCTCCTGCTCCCCCCCCGGCGCCCCCTGGCCGGGGAGAGCATCTCCTGCTCCCCCCCGGCGCCCCCTGCCCGGGGAGAGCATCTCCTGCTCCCCCCCCGGCGCCCCCTGCCCGGGGAGAGCATCTCCTGCTCCCCCCCGGCGCCCCCTGCCCGGGGAGAGCATCTCCTGCTCCCCCCCGGCGCCCCCTGCCCAGGGAGAGCATCTCCTGCTCCCCCCCGGCGCCCCCTGCCCAGGGAGAGCATCTCCTGCTCCCCCCCGGTGCCCCCTGCCCGGGGAGAGCATCTCCTGCTCCCCCCCATTGCCCACTGCACGGGAGAGCGCCCCCTGCTGAGCCCCCCCCCCCCCCCCCAGTACCCACTGCACGGGGACAGAGCCCCCCCCCCAGTACCCACTGCCCCCTGCCCAGCCCCCCCGCTCCGCCCAGTACGCACTGCCCTGGGAGAGCATCCCCTGCCGAGCCCCCCGCCCCCCCAGTGACAGCATCCCTCCAGTACCCTCTGCCAGGGGACAGCGCCCCCTGCTTCCCACTGCCTGGGACAGCGCCCCCCACAAGCCCCCGCCCCCCCGCAGCACACTGCCCCCCAGTACCCACTGCCAGAGGAGCACCCCCCTGCCGAGCTCCCTGCTTCCTGGCCCTGATTGCCAGGGAAGAGCGCCCCCCGCTGAGCCCCCAGAGCACAGTGCCCCCTAGCGCCGGCAGGGCAGGGCTGGGCGTACTTGCTGGTAGCGATGTACTCCTCCAGCTTCTCAATCCGCTTCTGATTCTCCTCGATCTCCCGCAGCTTCTGCTTGATCTTGGCCTGGGGAGGAGACGCAGCGTGAGGCGGACGGACGGGGGAAGGGTGGGTAGCAGGGCCTGCTTCCGAGCCCGGGGCTTAGACATCGGGAGGGAGCTCGTTAGTCTCTGGGCTCGTGAGGCGTGGAGGAGCAGAAATTGGCGAGAGACGCGGGCGGCGTGGGGAGCACGCCCGGGGTTATCCCGGCAGTGTGGGGTGCGGGGATCGGAAACCGGGGAAGGATCCTAAATCCTGTCTCACCTCAGTCTCCACTTTCTTCCTCTCCTCCAGATCCAGCCGGTCCTGATCCGCTTTCTGGTCCCGGTTAAATTTCTCCAGCTCCTGGGCCAGGGTGGCGGCTCTTTTACTGGCCTCTTCCTTCAGCCGGTGATATTTCTTCACCTGCAAGGCGGGACGGAGAACAGGACAGCAACAGCATCAAATCTCAACTGCACAGTGACACCGCACAGGGAGGGCTCGCCTGGCACTGAGATGCAGCCACCTCTGGGGTGGGGGAACCGGGGAGCGGCAATGCCACACACCAATTTAGGACAGGAAGTGAAAGAAAATCCTGTCTGTAACTGAAATGGCAGGGGGAGCTAATTTAGGGGGGGAGAGAATAGGATCCCCAAGGTCAGAATTGATCCAGATGCTGGGGTTCACACCCCAATGCCTCAGATAAAAGGATCTTAATAAATACAATGGGGTAGCCCAGCCCCCCGCCCCGTTCCCTACAGCCCGGCGCCTCCCCCCCCACATACCTGGTTCTCTTCCAGGGTGAGGTCTCGCCCCTGGCTCTGGCTCTCCTCCTCCATGCGCTCCTCAAACTCCTGCCGAGCCTTCTCCACCGACAGCATCTCCTTCTCCAGCTCGTCCATGTCGCCTTTGCGCTTCTTGTACTGCTTCTGGGCGTTCTGCAAGGACTTCTTGGCCGCCTCCAGCTTCTTGATCTTGTGAGAGGTGTTCTCCTTGGCCTTGATGTACTGCGGTCGCTTCTGGTTCAACTCGGCGTCCTTCTCCCTGGGGAAGGGAGGGGCACCATGGGTTCCAGATCCTACCCCGCTCTAGGCTGTGCCTGTAGGATCCTTGGACAGCCCACCTGCTCCATTCTAGATTACAGTGCTTCTAAGGTCCATGTCTACACCGTTCTAGACAACCCAATTTAGACAGTGTCAGCTTGATTGTGCTAAATCATGTTTCTAGATCATACGGAATGTTCTAGGACACCCAACCTAGACAATGTCACCTACCTCATGCTAAATCACCACATTTCTCGACCATACATACACAATGTTCTAGGCCACCTAGCCTAGACAGCACCACCTTCTTTGTTCTGAATCACCCTGTGCCTACACCATACATACATAATGTTCTAGGCCACCCAACCTAGACACTGTCATCTACCAAACCTGTATCACTGTGTTCTAGACCATACACCTGTAGTGTTACAGGCCACCCAGCCTAGCCACTATGACCCTGGATCACTTTGTTTCCAGAGTTTACGTTCATACAATTCTAGGCCACCCAACCTAGACCGTGTGTCCCGCTCCATTCTAGATCACCTCATTCTGGAGCAGTGGTTCACAACCTGTGGCTCACTTCCGGCCCAATCAGCACACAGTAGCACAGCCCTTGTGAAATTCTCAGGGCCATACAGATAGTATATATAGCGTCTGGATGCAGCCCACATAACACAGAGAGAGCTGCATATGCGGCCCACAGTGGTAAATAGCTTGAGAACCACTGTTCCAGAGAGTATATTCATACTACTGTAGACCATCCTACCCAGCCAGGATCACCTGATATGCTCTAGATCAATGTTTCTGGAGTCTATATCCATCCTGTTCTAAGCCACCTAATCTAGACAGCATCACCTGGCCTATTCTACACCCCATTTTTCTAGAGGTTACCAGAGTGGCATTCCAGGCCATGCAATGCAGACAATGTCACCAGCCCGATTCTAGAGTGCACATCCAAATTGCTGTAGACCACCCAATCTAGACAATGTTACCTGCCACATTATACATTACCTTGTTCTAGAGCATATGACCATACTGTTTCAGGTCACCCAATTTATAGTTGACCCACATTCCTACACCATCACCTCCTGTTCAAGATCAGCAGTGATTCTAGAGGGGACTACGACCACCCTCATTCTAGAACAAGCCCCATTCCACACTGTTCCACCATCAATCCAATTCCAGAGAAACCTCCATATACCACACCCATTCTAGACCCTACTAATGTTGAGCTAGTCTGACCCATCCTCCTCGACCAACCACCCCTTGTTCTAGACAATGCAATGTTATAGACCACACTACTGAGATCAGAATCACCTCTACTAAATTTCATCACCTCATTCCAGCCCAGGCAACATTCTAAACCCAACTCCATTCTAGAATGTAATGCTACCCTGCTGGCTTCAGCCAACCGTATTCAAACCATACTGCTGCCCCGCACTTTGGTTCAAGACCTAACTCAGTTCTAGACCACCCTTCCAAACCATCCCTCTTAAAGACGATACAGTCACCCTCAGCTCTAGACCCAATTCCCTTTAGACTGCACCCAAGATGCCCAAGACTATCAGTATCCCCTCGTTCTAGATTGGGCTCCTTACTAGACCACATCCTAACCTTTATAGCCCACAGAACATGCAAGCATCAGTCCTGCCCCCTACTCCCTTTCTATAATCTTACCTCCAGTTCTACAGTGCAGCCCTATCACCACTCCTGTTCTAGTGCGCCACGATGGTTCTAGAGCACAGCCCATACCTACTCATGTTCTGCCATCTTGCTCCCATTCTAGAGTAAGACCCTGCCTGGAGTGTCATGTCCCATTCTCAAGCAAAGCCTCCGTCTGTTCTAGTGCAATCCATAATTTTCCCGCACAGCTGTTCCCTTTCTAGTCCAACCCCAGGTTCTAGACTGCAGCGCATACCCACTTGTGCTCTAGAACAAGACCCAGCTGCAGCGTCCCCCACCCCATCCTAATGTGCAGTCCTTCCCCTAGACCTAGAAGGGGAAGGGCCATCCTAGAGCTCATAAGATCTAGAGCCCTTCTCCTGTTCTAGAGTGCACAGTGAACTGATCTAGAAGCGCTAATCCTGTTCTGCGGTGCGCTGGTCGAGAACGTGTTCATTCTCCAGTTCTAGGTCATAACAGTACCCTCTGGCTCCGGTGTCTCCCAGCCCCACTCTGGAGCGTGGTCCCCTCCCGTTCTAGCACCCGCGTTTTACCGCACGCTGCCCTCACTTGATCTCCTTCTCGATCTGCTGCTGCTCCCTCATCATCTTGCCCAGCTCCTTCTTCTTGTCCTTGAGCTCATCCTCCACCTTGTCCATGCGCTTCTTGTCCTTGTCGATCTCCTTGTTCTTGGAGCCCAGCTCCTTGTTGAGCTTCTCGATCTCGGCCTCGTTGTGGTACAGCTTGAAGAGCTGCAGCTGGACCTGGGCCCGCACCACCTCGTCCTTCAGGCGCTGGTACCGGTCCGCCTGCCCAAGGGGTGTGTGGAGTCAACACCGGGTGGGGGGAGATTCCCACCCCACCACCTCCCCCCTCTTCTGCCCTGGCCCTTCGGAAACCTTCCCCCACTTCCTCCTCCTCCTCCTGCCCCCAACCGCCCGCTCCTACTCCCAGCAGACGCCTCTGACCCAGGCCAGTCAAGGGATCCCACTTCACCCTCTATCCCCACTCTGATATCCTGCCCCACTGCACCATCCATTAGAGATCCTGCCCCACCCTTTCCTGCCCCCCGAAATCCTGTCTCCACCCTTCCTCCAAAGACATTCCTCCTTCTCCGTCCCACTGAGGGATTCCCCTCCAGCTCCAACCCTCACCTAAAGATCCCGCCTCCCCTGCCCGTCTAGATCCCCTCCCTAACGCCCCATTCCTTCCCCCCAACCCCAGCTCCGCCTTCTTCCTGTGGGCCCAGCCTCATCTGCCTGCCCACTGCCCGTCACCCACTAGAGCTCCAGAGACTCTGCCCAGCCCCCTACTCCCCCCCTGCCCTCCAAATCCCACCCAGACACCACACCCATTAGAACCCCCTCACAAACCCCACTCCTCTCCCACCTGCCCCCCAAGTCCCATCCAACACTTCCCAGATGCCGCACCTGCTAAAGCCCAGCCCCCCCCGAAAACACCTCACGACCCATAAAGACACCACCCTACCCCTACTAACCGCCCAGAGAGACGATCTCCTCCTGCCTCCCAGACCCCCAGAGATTCCACCCCACCTCTTTCTTCCCCGCCCCACAGGCCCAGAGATGCCCCACTCAGCCCCTCTTCCCCACCTCCTCCTTCTCCTGCTTGGCCTCCTTGCGCTCAGCGGCGATGTTCTTCTTGCGGTGGTAGTTGAACTGCGTGTCCTCCTCGGCCTTCACCATCTCCTTCTTGCGCTTGTCGTACTCCTGGGCCAGCTCCCCCGAGCGGCTGATTTCCTCGAACAGCGCCGTCCGCTCCTTGGGGTTCTTCATGGCGATCGACTCCACCGCCCCCTGCAGAGAGCAGGCCAGGGCTGGGTCAGGCAGCCCGGTCTCTATCCTCCCCCCGCCCGCCTACAAGCCGGGCACACGCCCCCCCTCCTCACCTGGAAGACGAGGAAGTTCCTGGCTTTGATGAGGATCCCCAGCTTCTCCAGCTCCTCGCTGTATTCGCTCAGCTGCACCACTTTGTTATTGATCTTGTATTCCGACGAGCCCCCTGCAAGGGATGGCGGGGTCAGTCCCGGCCGCGCCAGGGGAGGGCCCCCCGTGGCCCAGCCCCCGTCCCGCGGCCCCCCAGCGCTCACCCACGATGACGCGGGCGAAGGTACGGTCCTCGGCCCCGTCCTCGGAGTACACCATGCTGACGAAGGCCCGGTTGGCAGCCGGCTTGCCCACGGGCGCCCCGTGGATCAGGTCCCGCAGCGTCTTCACCCGTAGGTTGCTCGTCTTCTCGCCCAGCACGAAGCTGATGGCGTCCATGAGGTTCGACTTGCCTGGGAGCGGGGGTGGGGGATCAGTGCCACGGGGCTGGGGCAAGGGGGGGGGGAGGGATCAGCGCCACGGGGCTGGGGCAAGGGGGGGGGGAGATCAGCGCCACGGGGCTGGGGCAAGGGGGGGGGGGAGAGATCAGCGCCACGGGGCTGGGGCAAGGGGGGGGGGAGAGATCAGCGCCACGGGGCTGGGGCAAGGGGGGGGGGAGAGATCAGCGCCACGGGGCTGGGGCAAGGGGGGGGGGAGAGATCAGCGCCACGGGGCTGGGGCAAGGGGGGGGGAGAGAGATCAGCGCCACGGGGCTGGGGCAAGGGGGGGGGGGAGAGATCAGCGCCACGGGGCTGGGGCAAGGGGGGGGGGGAGAGATCAGCGCCACGGGGCTGGGGTAAGGGGGGGGGGAGAGATCAGCGCCACGGAGCTGGGGCAAGGGGGGGGGGAGAGAGATCAGCGCCACGGGGCTGGGGCAAGGGGGGGGGAGAGATCAGCGCCACGGGGCTGGGGCAAGGGGGGGGGGGGAGATCAGCGCCACGGGGCTGGGGCAAGGGGGGGGGGGAGATCAGCGCCACGGGGCTGGGGCAAGGGGGGGGGAGATCAGCGCCACGGGGGGCTGGGGCAAGGGGGGGGGATCAGCACCATGGGGCTGGGGCAAGGGGGGGGGATCAGCGCCACGGGGCTGGGGCAAGGGGGGGGGGATCAGCGCCATGGGGCTGGGGCAAGGGGGGGGGGAGATCAGCACCATGGGGCTGGGGCAAGGGGGGGGGGGAGATCAGCACCATGGGGCTGGGGCAAGGGGGGGGGATCAGCACCACGGGGCTGGGGCAAGGGGGGGGGATCAGCGCCACGGGGCTGGGGCAAGGGGGGGGGATCAGCGCCATGGGGCTGGGGCAAGGGGGGGGGGGGATCAGCGCCATGGGGCTGGAGGGGGCATCACCATCCCCTCTCTTCCCCCATATGGGGGGTCGTTAGAACTATAGCGACCCCTCCCACATATGGGGGGGTTCCTTCTGTCCCTTCAATGGGGGGGGGGGTTTCCATGGACTGTACCATTGCTCACCGGTGGGGAGGGGGCTTCCGCGGGCTGTACCACCTCCCATGAGGGGGGTGTTCCGTGGGCGATACCACCACCCCCAGTGGGGACGGGGCTTCCATGGGGACGGGGGTTCTGTGGGCTGTACCACCTTCCATAAAAAGGGGTGTTCCGCGGGCCATACCAAACACCCCAGTGGGGAGGGGGGTTCGAAGAGCCGTACCACCCCCCCATGGGGCGGGGGGAGCCGCGGACCGTACCACCCCCCATGGGGCGCGGGGGGGGGGGGCTGTCCCTTACCGGAGCCGTTGGGCCCGATGATGGCCGTGAACCTCCGGAAGGGCCCGATGATTTGCCGCCCCTTGTAAGACTTGAAGTTCTCGATCTCGATCAGCTTCAGGAACCCCATGGCTGGGGGGCTGCGGGGGGACCCTGGGGAGGGAGGGCTACGGCGGCCCGCGGCGGACACGGGTCCCGCGAGCGGTCGGGCGGGAATCGCAGCTCCCGGCTCGGCCACAGCCACCCCCCCCTCCCGGAGCCGCCAACAGGGTAAATCTCGCGAGACGGGCCACACTTCCCGCGAGACGGAGCCAGCCCTTCCCGATGGGCGGGGCTAAAGTGGGCTTATTTGCATATAGCGCACGGCTCCTTTCGGTCGGCAGGCCAGTGAAAGGGGCCGCGATTCAGAACGAGATTTGCATAGCGGGACCCGCCCCCTCCCCAGCTCTCAGCGTCGCGCCGCATTGCGTAATTTGCATATAGGGACCGCCCTCTGCGCTCTCTCCCCGCTGATAGGCCCGACATCCTCATTTGCATAAAGGAGCGGTTGAACGGCACCAAGTGGGAGCGGGGAAAAGGGAATGGGCGGTCCCGTTACCAGGGAGACCAGGCTCTAAACAGAGAGAGAGAGAGGTGGGGGCGGGGGGAGGCCTCAGGTGAGTGGGAGCCCGCGCGAGGGGCCAGGGACCAAGGTCAAAGGGCAGGGTGAGGGTCAGAGGTTAAAGCAGGGTGAGGGGTCAAAGGTGTTCAGAGGCTAAAGGGTGGTGTGAGGGGTCAGAGGGCAGGGGGAGGGGTTCAGGGGTCGAAGGTCAGTGCAAAGGGGTCAGAGGGTTAAATGGTACAGTAAGAGAGTCAGATTATTAATGGAGAGGAGTCAAAGGTCAAAGGGTAGGGTGAGGGGGTCAGGAGAGGGCCCCAGGGGTAAAAGGTCAGTGCAAGGGGGTGAGAGGTCAAAGGGCAGGGCAAGGGTGTGCAGAGGCAAAAGGGTGGTGTGAGGGGGACCAGAGGGCTGGGGGAGGGACCCAGGGGTAAGAGGGCAGGGCGAGGGGGGAGGTCAGGGGTTAAAGGGTACAGCAAGGGTGTCAGAAATTAATGGGAGAGGGGTCAAAGGTTAACAGGGCAGGCCGGGGGGGGGCAGAGGGTAACTTGCAGATAGGATGGGTCAAAGTCAGAGGTGAAGGCAGAGGGTAAAGGTCAGGGGGCAGATTCCCCATGTCCAACCCTCAGCTTCGGGGACCCCAGATTTAACCCTCCTCCTGCCGGAGTGGAAAGGTTCCCACAAGATCTTTCACAGCGCCACACGAAACAATGCCCTGCTCCCCTCCACTGGGAGCTCGGACTCCTGGGTTCTTTCCCCAGCTCTGGGAGGGGAGTGGGGGCTAGTGGGTTGGTTGGTGGGAACTGGGAGCCAGGACTCCTGGTTTCTAACTTTCCTTCCTCCCATGTAGGCGCCAAGATGCACAAAGTGGACCTACAGCTGGAGAGCAAGGAGGCGGCTGCCCTCGAGGCGCGGAGGGAGCGAGAGAAGCAGCGGCTGAGCCGCATCTTCAATGCACGCCACCGCACCATGGGGGTGAGCCCCGCGGGGACCCACTGCATCCTCCAGGGGGTGCAACACTAGGAGAGGGGCCAGATCTGAGCCCTCTCCCCCCACCGGAGCCCAGATCAGAAGCAACGGCTGACCGGCAGGGAGGTCTCTCACCTACATAGGTCCTATGTACCACCCCCTCCAAGGGGCATTCGGTGCACATCACCTGCTCAGTGCTTGGCCTCACCCGTCCGGGTATCTGGGAGCCCTGAGAAAGTTGGGCCCCATCTGCTGTGGAACAAGCTGAGACCCAGCACCTAATTTCACTCAGAGGCCACCTAACGGATACCAGACAGGATTGAATGGTTTAGATCAATGGCTCTCAAACTTTTTTACTGGTGACCCCTTTCACATTGCAAGCCTCTGAGTGCGACCCGCCCCCCTTATAAATTAAAAACACTTTTTATATATTTAACACCATTATAAATGCTGGCAGCAAAGTGGGGTTTGGGGTGGAGGTTGACAGTTCGCAACCCCCCATGTAATCACCTCGTGACCCCCTGAGGGGTCCCGACCCCCAGTTTGAGAACCCCTGGTTTAGATTGCAGACCTGGGTTCTGTCCCCAGCACTGGGAGGGGAGTTGAGTCTGGTGGTTAGAGTGGGGACGGGGAGCCAGGACTCCTGGGTTCTCTCCCTGGCTCTGGAAGGGGAGTGGGGTCTAGTGAGTAGAGGGGCCAGGGGCGGAGTCAGGACTCCTCGGTTCTTTCCCCAACTCTGGGAGGATTTTTGCCTCCTTGGTAGCTCTCTCCTGCCCTTCTCCCCAAGGTGGACGTGGAAGCCCTGAGGAGTCAAGTGGAGGAGCGGAAGCTGAGAGAAGAAATGGAGAAACGCCGGGATGAGACCTATGGTGAGAGCTCTGGACAGCCCTGGCTCGCCCACCCCTTTGATCTTTGGGGGAGGTGCCCCTGAACCCCAGCATCCGAAAGCAACGTGGGGGGGGGGGTGAGCAGGCCAGTGACATGGCAGGACGGCGGGGGTCCTCTATCTCTGACCAAGATTAGGGCTGGCTGTGTGGGGAGATCCCAGCTAGTCCAGACCTGGTCTCTCCAGCAGGGGGGCTGTGGGGGTTGAGGCAGGAGGGCTGGCTCGGGACAGCGGGAGATCCCCACTACTCCAGCCCTGGCCTCTCCTGGAAGGGCCACTGTGGGGAGCTGGGCTGGTGGCGCTGGCTGGTGGGGGAACAGGGGATCTGACCCTCTTTCCCCACAGACGCCGAGCGGGTGCTGTGTGACCGGGTGGCGCAGATGCTGGAGGAGGAGGAACGTCAGCGAGTGCGGCGCCTCCACCAGGCCGTGCAGGAGTTCCGGGAGCAGGAGCAGCCCCCCGCCACTCGGCGGGAGTGGGACCTGTACAACCCCGAGGGGCTGCGCAGGGACCAGCCGGCCCGGGTCAGCGACTACGACCCACGCTGCGGTCCCGCCAGCCTGCAGCGCTTCGCCGGCGAGGACCTGGCGCTGCCCACCCGCCGTCGGCTGCAGCAGGAGCAGCAGGGCCGCAGCCTGGAGGAACAGCGGGCCGAGCGGCAGCGGGCCCTGGCTGACACCAAGTATGCAGGTGAGAACATGGGCGCAGGTCTAGTGGTTAGAGCAGGGGGAGGGTGGAGGCTGGGAGGCAGGACTCCTGGGTTCTGTGAGAGAAAAGTGAAGTCTAGTGATTTAGAGCAGGAGTGGAGGGGGCTGGGAGGCAGGACTCCTGGGTTCCTTCTGTTCGCCGGTCTGGGAGAGGAGTGGGGGTCTTGTGGTTAGTGCAGAGAAAGCTGGGAGCCAGGATTCCTGGGTTCTCTGGGAGGGGAGTGGGGTCTAGTGTGGGGGGAGCTGGGAGCCAGGACTCCTGGGTTCTCTGGGAGGGGAGTGGGGTCTAGTGTGGGTTAGTGTGGGGGGAGCTGGGAGCCAGGACTCCTGGGTTCTCTGGGAGGGGAGTGGGGTCTAGTGTGTTAGATCGTGGGGGGAAGGACTCCGGGGTTCCCAGAGTAAAGCCACTCAGGGGCTCCGTGCGCTGTCCTGACAGACACGCTGGAGGATAAGAAGCGGGTGGAGCTGGATCTGCGGGCACAGCAGCTGGCCCTGCTGGAGGAGGAGTGCCGCCGCGCCAAGGACCTCGCCACGGCCGACTACAACCAGGCCCAGGTAACCACCTAGTTGGCAACAGGGAACCGGGGGTGGGGGGCCGTGGAGCTGGCAGGCCTTGGCATGGGTTGGACAATAGGCCTGGCTCCTCTGCCCCAGGGGATTGTGGGATACTAGGTCTCACCCGCTCTCTTGCCCGGGTGGGACGTCAGGGCAAGCCCACCCCGGGGCTCAGTGCCAGGTCTCCCCCCAGGCAGCGGAAGCGGCGGAGCAGCACCGGCTGGCGTGTCAGCGGGAACAGGACGACAACCAAGCCGAGATCCACAACCACCTGACAGGGCAGCTGCTGACAGAGGACCCAGCCGTGGCCCAGAGCCCGCTGGGGCCTCACCGTATCCTCACCGACCGCTGGAAGGGCATGAGCCCTGAGCAAGTGGAGGCCGTGTGGAAGGCCCAGGAGGAGCAGCGCCAGGAGAACCAGGTCTCCAGAGGACGGGCGGGGAGGGAGTCCGGCAGCGGGGGCAGCGTGGGGAGCGCAGCCCGGGGCACTATTCCCTCCCCCTCTCTTTGCCGCCCCCCAGAGGCTGCGGGAGGCCGAGCGGCAGCGGGAGGCTGAGTGGGAGGCGCAGCGGCAGCTGGCAGCCCGTGCGGCCCTGGCGCTGGAGGAGGAGGAGCGCCTGGCCCGGCTGCAGCTGAGGAAAGGCCTGGATGCCTACAACCAGCAGCTGGCGCAGGAGCAGAGGGCACAGTGAGTGCCCCCCGCGGGGTGGGGACAGGCCCCGGGGGCTGGAGGGAGCCAGGCTAGGGATCCACGAGGAGCAGGGCAGGGGTGGGGGCAGGAAGGGCTGGGGAGGTGCGGAAGCAGGAGGGGGTGAGGTTGGGCAGGGGCAGGGCTGGGGCGTTCTGGGCGGTAGAGGATACAGAAGGGGCGGGGTCAGGTGAGTTCGGCTGGTGGCTAAGCCCCGCCCTCTGTCTTGCAGGCAGCAGTACCTGCAGAAGGAGGTGTACACCAACCCGCCCAGCGCCCAGTACCACCTGCAGTTCAACACCAGCAGCCGCTAGGCCCCGCCCCATGGCACCGCCTTCGAAACCCCCCATGGACCGGCCCCGCCCCCTGCCGGGACACGCCCTTGTCCCAATCCCCATGCCCTGCTAGGACACGCCCAACCCCGCCCCGATCACTACCACTGCCCCGCCGGGACATGCCCAACCCCGCCCCGATCACTACCACTGCCCCGCCGGGACACGCCCAACCCCGCCCCGATCACTACCACTGCCCCGCCGGGACACGCTCAACCCCGCCCCGATCACTACCACTGCCCCGCCGGGACACGCTCAACCCCGCCCCGATCACTACCACTGCCCCGCCGGGACACGCCCAACCCCGCCCCGATCACTACCACTGCCCCGCCGGGACACGCCCAACCCCGCCCCGCCCCGATCACTACCACTGCCCCGCCGGGACACGCTCAACCCCGCCCCCTGTCCCACCGGGACACGCTCAACCCCGCCCCCTGTCCCAATCACTACCTGCTGCCCCACTCCTCACCCCCTGCTCTGGCGGGACACACCCAACCCCACCCCTTCTCTGCAGGGACACACCCAACTCTGCCCCCTGCCCCACTCCCCACCCAGCCCCAATCAATAGCACCTGGCCTGCCCGGGACACGCCCAGTGCCCCATGGACACCCCTGCTGCCGGAATACACCTAAGGCTCTCCCCTCCCTCCTTACAAAGGGGGCCTGACACTCGGCCCTGTTCCTTCAGCCACAGTGGCATCCAATAAACCCTTGTGCCCCACGGCATGCTGCCCCCCATGGTCTGTAGGGGAGGGGGGTCTGGTGGGTTAGAGGAGTGGGGCTGGGAGCCAGGACGCCTGGGTTCTCTCCCTGGCTCCAGGACAGGGGGGGCTTGGGTCTAGCATAGAATCCGAAGCACCCCGAAACCACATCGAGACAATCGTTTATTAAGGCCCAGACGCTGACTGGGGGCCGGAGTCGGAACGGCTCAGACTCCGCCCCCCCCCCTCCCCGTGTCCTCATTGTGCGGGGGACGAATCACTGCAGGAGTCCATGATTAGAGTCCAGAGTGGGCGGAACCACAGAAGAGGGGGAATCAACCCCCCACTTTCAGGGGCGGGCGGGGGAAATCAGCACCCCCCCAGGTGTGGGGCAGCGGCTCAGGGCTGCAGGCGGAGGGCCCCGTCCAGGCGGATCACCTCCCCGTTCAGCATAGGGTTCTCCACGATGCACTGCACCAGGTGGGCGTATTCCCCGGGCTGCCCCAGGCGGCTGGGGAAGGGCACCTGGCGAGCCAGGAACGTTCGCACCTTCTCGGGGAGCCCCGCCAGCAGGGGGGTGGCGAACAGACCTGGGGGGAGAGAGACAGTGAGGGGGGGCTGGCTCCCGGCTACCCTCCCAGCTCTGCTGGTGCCCCTCAATCCCAGCCCGCAACCCCCCAATACCGCCCCAGCCCTGCCCCTCAGTCCCCACCTGCAGCCCCCCGCTACCCTGCCAGCCCTGCCGGTGCCCCTCAGTCCCCACCTGCTGCCCTTCAATCCCAGCCTGCAACACCCCCTCCCCCCCCCCCCCCCCCCAATATCTGCCAGTGCCTCTCAATCCCCACCCGCAACCCCCCCCACCTCTGCCGGTGCCCCTCAATCCCAGCCCACAACCCCTCCTCCCCCAACTACCTCCCCAGCACTGCCGGTGCCCCTCAATCCCAGCTCACAGTCCCCCTGATACCGCCCCAGCCCTGCCAGTGCCCCTAAATCCCCACCCGCAGCCCCCTGCTCTCTCAGCCCTGGGCGCCCCACACCATGACAGGAGCTACGCTGGAGTTGGTACCTGGGGCGATGGTGACGACACGGATCCCCATAGGGGCCAGATCCCTGGCAATGGGCAGGGTCATGCCCACGATGCCCCCTTTAGAGGCGGAGTATGCAGCTTGCCCCACCTACACGACAAGTAGAGCATTAGCTGGGGCACAGGGACGTGGGGGACTGCCAGGGGAGAGAGCCCCCGGCCCCAGTGCCCGGCCCTGCCTGCCAGGGGAGAGCGCCCCCGGCCCAGCCCCTTGTAGCAAAGCGCCTCCTAGTGCTCACCTGGCCCTCGAAAGCAGCCACGCTGGCTGTGTTGACAATCACCCCTCTGTGCCCATCGGAGTCCGGGTCATTCTTGCCCATCTCACCAGCACTCAGTCGGATCACGTTAAAGGTGCCGGCAACATTGACCTGGGAGGCAGGGGAGACAGATCAAACCCACCCAGCCCCATATCCCGCTCTCCAAAATCAGACCCATAGGCTCATCCATCCCATTATCCCTCCTTGGTACCCTCTCAGCACCATGGCATGGGCAGGGCAGAGGGGATCAGGGAGGGAGTCCCTCCAGCCCCACTCACGTTGAGGACCCTCTGGAAATCCTCCAGGCTGTGGGGTGTGTCCTTCTTCGCGTTGTAGGTCTTGACAGCCACGGCGATTCCGGCGCAGTTCACGGCCAAATCCAAGCGCCCAAACTTCTCCCGCACCAAGGCCAGTACCCCCTTTACATCCGCCTCTGACGTCACCTGAGCCACCAGGCAGGGAGGAAGGGTTAACCCATGTCACCTCCGCACCAGACCCCACTCCCCTCCCAGAGCCGGGGAGAGAACCCAGGCATCCTGGCTCCCAGCCCCCCCTGCTCTAACCACTAGACCCCACTCCCCTCCCAGAGCTGGGGAGAGAACCCAGGAGTCCTGGCTCCCAGCCCCCCCTGCTCTAACCACCAGACCCCACTCCCCTCCCAGAGCCGGGGAGAGAACCCAGGCATCCTGGCTCCCAGCCCCCCTGCTCTAACCACTAGACCCCACTCCCCTCCCAGAGCCGGGGAGAGAACCCAGGCATCCTGGCTCCCAGCCCCCCTGCTCTAACCACTAGACCCCACTCCCCTCCCAGAGCCGGGGAGAGAACCCAGGAGTCCTGGCTCCCAGCCCCCCCTGCTCGAATCACCAGACCCCACTTCCCTCCCGGAGCTGGGGAGAGAACCCAGGAGTCCTGGCTCCCAGGCCTCCCCTTTGCTCTAACCACTAGACACCACTCCCCTGCCAGAGCCGGGGAGAGAACCCAGGCATCCTGGCTCCCAGCACCCCCCCACCCCCGCTCTAACCACTAGACACCACTCCCCTGCCAGAGCCGGGGGGAGAACCCAGGCATCCTGGCTCCCAGCACCCCCCCACCCCCGCTCTAACCACTAGACACCACTCCCCTGCCAGAGCCGGGGGGAGAACCCAGGCATCCAGGCCCTACATCAGCTGGAGCAAAGACGCATTGTTCCCCCAGCGCTTTGGCCACGCTCGGCCCATCCGATGTCGGCAGGTCCACGATCACGGCGCTGGCTCCCTGCTGCACCAGGCGCTCAGCAGTGGCGCGACCCAGGCCAGAGGCCCCACCGGTGACCAGCCCAACCATCCCCTGGGGGCAAAAGCAGAGGGCAGTGAATACAAAAAACAAAACAAACCCTGAATACCACCCATAGCTGTAATGGGCTCTCCCAGGGCCCCCATCTCACGTGCATAATGGTCTGTCCCTACACCCCCCTCCTTGCCTGTGCATAATGGTTTCACCCACAACCCCCTCCTAAAGTGTGCACACTGGTGTCTTCCCAAGACCCCTGAATCTTGCACATAATGGTCTCTCCCTAGCCCCCATCAGTATAATGGTCTCCGCCTACTGCTCTCATGAGCATAATAGTAGGAGTCAATTTTGGGTGAGACTATGTGTTATAGTTTCTTTCTAACCTTCCCCAGGAATATAATGGTCTCTCCCTACACAGGCTCTTCCTGCTATCTGCATAATGGTCCTTCCCAGCCCTGCCTCCTCCTAATGCACAGAATCGTCCTTTCAATCCCCACATCCCCGCCCCCGGTCAGATGGTCGCCCCCTCTTCTCAGGCTCATCATAGTATAGTCCAGCATGCACCTATGTGTACAATAATCTCTCCTAGCCAGACTCCCCCGCCCCCTTGTGTAGAATAATCTTGCCCAATTACTACCCCTCTTGTTTTATGGTCTCTTCTATCCCAATCCCCCCACCATTGTGTAGAATGGTCTCTGCCTCCCAGGAGAGACCAAGGCCTCCAGACACCACTATTGGTAGAGGACAAGTGTAAAATGGTTTCTCCCATCCCCCCCCCCATTCTGCAGAATGGTCTCTCCCAGCAACAGCCTCTCAGTGGTCTCTCCTGCCGACGTGGGCACAGCGGCCTCCAACCCTGGGGAGATGCCTAATGATCTCACCCATCCTGTGGTGCGTCCTCCCTACACCATATAGAATGGTCTCACCCTACCCCCTCGTTATGCCGCGCTGGTCCCCGCCCGGCACCCATAGCTGGCCCGGCTAGTTACCTTCACGCTCCTCAACGCCACCGCCATCTTGCTGCCGCTCCGCGCCCCGCCTCCTTACGCTGCCCAATCAGAGGCAAGGCCACTCTTAAAGGGGAGGCAGCCACTATTTAATAATCAGGGACTATTAATCCACAGGAGAGCGGGACTCTTAAAGGAGAAGGCGCAGGGAGACGTTAAAGGGAAAGAGGGAGGCCAAAGCTAGGGAGGAAAAAAACGAAGGGAGGAGTTAAAGGGGCAGGGGGAGCCCGGACGCTCTCCCCGGCTCTGGGAGGGGAGTGGGGGCTGGGAACCCGGACTCCTGGGTTCTCTGCCGGCTCTGTGAGGGGAGTGGGGTCTAGTGGTTAGAGCAGGGGGACAGAGCCAGGACTCCTGGGTTCTCTCCCCAGCTCTGGGAAGGGAGAGGGGTCTTAGTGGGTTAGAGCAGGGGGGGCGGCCAGGAGCCAGGACGCCTGGGTTCTCTCCCCGGCTGGGGGCGTGAACAGGTTGTTTGTCCTTTTATAACTTTCCACAGCGCCACCCCCCCCCCCCCCCTGCCATCACCAACACACACAGGGGGCTGGGGGAGGGACTACAGCCATTTATTTACATTGTTTTATACCATCTCGCTTTACAAAGTGCCCGTGGGCAAGGGGCTGTCGAAGTCCCAGCAGCCATCTTGGAAGCTGGCATGGGGGGGGGGGGGGTGTCCTGCCAGGTCTCCTACTGAGCCCCCCTCCCCAGACAGTACCTGCACAGCGTATCTTTGCCCATGGCTCCCATCTGACAGATGAGATACCCCCCTCTGCAGGGGGCGCCCTACTGTCCCCTTTCATCCCTGCCACTAAAACCGCGGGATCTGGAACGTTGCTCCAGAAATGATGGGTTCTGGGGTCACCCATGCACAGTAAGTGCCAGTGTTGATCTAGAACCCAGCCCCGGCGCTCCAGAAGCAGCTCAACTTGCTCCACAACTCACAGGCTCCATCATGCTGGAAATCACTCACTGCTCTGGAATCACCCCCCATCTCCGCTGTAAACATGCCCCGCCCACTCTAGAACAGTCCGGGTTGGGTCTAGGACCCAGGGGCTACTCTCCAGCCCACACAGTAAACCCTGCTCTCAAACCCCCTGCATCTAGCTCCTGGGCCCACATCTACTCTGGCTCTAGAGCCCATTAGGCTCCAGAACCCACTTTACATGGTTGTTTCAGTCACTCTTGATCCAGTTTGAACCCCACTCTAGAACTGTTTTAAACCTTGCTCTAGAACCCATTGCTCATACTCCATGTCCTATATAAAAGCTCACTATAAAACAGGTTGGTTTCACTCCAGAACCCACCTTGAGGCTTCCTCGAGAACCCAAAGCCACACGTGCTCTAAAACACATTGGCCTGGCTCTAGAGCCCATTTAAAAACCATCCTCAAACCCATCTTCTCTGCTCCCGAAACCAGCTTTCAGCACAGTCTAGAACTCACACTAATTCTAGTTGATGCCTCGCTCTAGATCTCAAGTCTGGTCACATTCTAGATCTTGCTGGTCCTATTCCAGAACCTGTTGAATCACCGCTCTGGAACCCACAGAAGTTGTTCTAGAACTCAGTCCCAGCCCTGGCAGCGACGTTCCCCCTCTGCTGGACTCCATCCACGTCCAGCCACTCCCCAGAGAGGACGTGCCCCCACCCCCTGAGTCCAGCAGAATGGGGGGAGGGGGGAAGGGGGCTCAGTCGTCCTCGGTGTCCCCCACGTAGTGGCAGACAGCATCGTAGTCTAGCGCCAGGACGTCCCCATCCTCATCGCGCTGCAGCTGCACCAACGCCCGGCTCCGCTGCTGGTCGCGCTGCAGGATCCGGCCCACCTGGGGAGGAGGGGACAGGAAGCTCTTGTGAGTCCTGCGTGCGAGGGGGGGCAGTTTGCAAAGGACTCTGGGAAGAAGGGCGGCTGCGTACAGACTCCTACAACAGGGAGGGGGCTTGGGGGGTCGCTCACCCTGCCGGCATGCTCGCCCAGCACCACCATCACCCAGTCCGCAGCGCCCCTGGGGATGACCGTCTCCAGCATGGCCTCCCGGATGCCTGGGGGGTTGAGGAGGAGATGGGTCAATGCCCTACAGTGGGTTCCCGCACACGATCCCTGGCCCCCCCAACAACCCACCCCACAGACGCCCCTCCGGCCTCTCCAACACCCCACTGTCCTGGGGTCACCCCTCCCCCATCGTAGCCACCTCGCTTCCCACACAACCCCCTTACCTCATGGGGGTCAGCTCCTCCAGGCAATTACCCCCTCCCCAGATACAACCACGGGGCCACCCACCCCATGAATCCATCTACAGATCCCTCGCCCCCCCCCCCCAACCATATCTCCCTCACCCCAGAAAACACAAACTGGCTCCTCTAGCACCCCAATAATCTGGGGTCATCCTGCCCTCTCCCCAGAGTCACACGCCCCGCATCAGAACATACGTCCCCATAACCTCCCCCAGGGAATCAACTCCTTCTGCCAACCAACCCTCCACGGGATCACCCCGAAACCCCCAAATGGGAGTAGGCCCCCCACAACCCTCACATGCACAATCCCCTGCCCCATAGGCTGGGACAGGCAGGCCCTAGAAGAGTGCAGAGAGGTAGACAATGAGGGGGAGCTGGGGTATGACAAAGGGGTGACACCCCCACCCCCCAACTTACCATCCAAGACCTGCCCCTCTTCTGTCCGGCAAACACAAGTATCTGGGCTCAGCACGTCCTCGATCAGCATCTAGGGAGAGAGAGGGGGGTGGAATGGGACGCGGGGCCTGTCCCCTCTGGGGCCGCTGGCTCCCATCCGGCCCCAGGGCGGGGACTGGCTGGCTCAGGGGGGCAGGGAATGGGACACGGGGTCTGTCCCCTCTGTCGCTGGCTCCCATCCAGCCCCAGGGTAGGGACTGGCTGGCTCAGGGGGGCAGGGAATGGGACACGGGGTCTTTGACCCTGGGGGGTGGGGGAAGAGGTACCTTGGTGTTATAGTATTTCCCCCCCTTGTAGAGCTTGTCCACGAAGCGAACCCGCAGATCTCGCTGCAGCCAGTGGGGGGAGCGGGAGGATGAGGAACCGCTGCTGCTGCCTTTAATCTGCTTCACGGCGTGGGCGTCACTGCGGGAGAACAGGCAGTCAGGAGCAGACCTGGTGCCAGGGGGCGCCATGCGGTGAGGGATGGGGCAGTCAGGGGCAGACCTGGCACGAGGGGGGCGCCATGCAGCGAGGGACGGGGCAGTCAGGGCCGGGCGTCGGGGTGCACCGTGCTGTGGGGCAGGAACCCTGGGCTCCAGGCTGCCCTGCAGCTCAAGGGATTCCATTTTGCCTTTCTAAATCTTCCTCTGGGGTTTGAACCCGAGACAAGAATCAGCTGCACTTCCTGCCCTCAACAGCAGCACCAGCTGTCACCCGCCCCAGAGCTGGCTGCACCTCAGCCCCAGGAGAGCCTTCCCCGTGCTGCCCTGCCCCAGAGGTGGCTGCATCTCGGCACCGGGCAAGGTGTCCCCGTGCGACGTTATGTGTGGCTGTTCCCCAGCTACCCTGCCCCAGAGGTGGCTGCATCTCGGCACCGGGCAAGCCATTCCAGGTCTCTACCTCTCTGAGTCTGCTGGCTGTTTCCTCTTTCTGTCCTTCTCTTCCCCCTTCTCTCGGGGGACCCTGGTGTCCGGGCCATCGGTGGGTCCATTTCTCTGCTTCTCTTCTTCTTCCTTGTGGGCTTTGCTTAAGCGGCCTGAGAAGGGGATTGGGGAGACAGATGGGGGTGAGGATGGGGGGGAGGAGGAGGGACTGTAGTGAGGCGGGGCTATTGGGGGAAGTTATGTGACTCACTCAGATCCTTGGCGAGTTTCTCGTACTCCTTCCGGGTCACAGGTCGCAGGCTGTGCTGGCTGATGGTGACGATCTTATCCCCGATGGCCAGTTTCACCATCACCCGGGCGTTATCGGGGTCTACACCTTCGATCTGGGGGCAAGGAGAGAAAAAGATGGGGGATGAGGCCTGTCCCCTCTAGGGGGCGCTGGCTCCCATCAGCCCCAGGGCAGGGACCGGCTAGCTCGGGGAGGCAGGGAACGGGGGAAAACGCACCTTCCCGTAGAGGTCTTTGTGGGGCCCAGCCACGATCAGCACGGCACCCCCTGCCACCAGCCCCAGCGGCTCCTCCTCGCCGCCCCGGCGCTCGTCGCCCGGCTTGGGGGGCCGCGGGGGGCGGGCCGGCTGCAGGTCCTGGATGGCCGCGCGGTCGGCTCCCAGGCCCAGCCCCCTGGGGCGCAGCTGGTGCTCCAGGGGCTTCACCTCCCTAAATAAGGGGGAAGGGATATTCAGGGACCCCACAAACTCCCCTCCCCCCAACTGACCTTTGACCCACACCAGTCTATCACTGCCCCATAATGACCTATGATCCCCCCCACTGGTCTACAGCCCCACCCAACCTCTCCCTGCCTCCCCATATGACCCCTCCACCTCCTGCCTCCACCAGATCTGACCCACAACCCCCTCCCTGATCTGTGCCTGCCCCCCCGCCCAGGGTCACTCACTGCTTGAAGGTGCGTCCAATGCCCTCGCCCGCCTTCCAGCCCATGCCCTTCAGCATGGCAACGCCGTAGGCCTCCACAGGCACCACCTCATAATCTGCCGCCGTCGCCTGCAGGAGGAGAAGGGCAGGAGCGACGTTAACGTGCGGAACTCCCTGCCACAGGCAGGGGGTGGGGCTCCGGGGACAATGGGGGCCCGTCGGGAGAGCCTCTTACCGATTCCGGCCGCAGGCTCACGTCCACCCGGTCGCTGTCCTCGTACCCGTCAGGGACGCGGTTCTGCAGGAGCAGGGGGATTGCCAGGTTGGGGTCGGCCTTGGAGCC
This sequence comes from Chelydra serpentina, assembly GCA_037349315.1. Taxonomy (NCBI): domain Eukaryota; kingdom Metazoa; phylum Chordata; order Testudines; family Chelydridae; genus Chelydra; species Chelydra serpentina. Next base: position 101,799 of record JBAIAC010000406.1, read on the forward strand.
GCTCTCCCACCGCTCCTGGGACTGCCGGCACTCTGCAACGCACAGCAATCCGTCAGGAGCCGGACGCCTGGGTCCCGGCCCCGGCTCAGGGAGTGGGGGCTAGTGGTTAGAGCAGGGGGGCTGGGAGCCAGGACTCCTGGGTTCTCTCACGGCTCTGGGAGGGGAGTGGGGGCTGGTGGTTAGAGCAGGGGGGCTGGGAGCCAGGACTCCTGGGTTCTCTCACGGCTCTGGGAGGGGAGTGGGGTCTAGTGGTTAGAGCAGGGGGGCTGGGAGCCAGGACTCCTGGGTTCTCTCCCGGCTCTGGGAGGGGAGTGGGGGCTGGTGGTTAGAGCAGGGGGGGCTGGGAGCCAGGACTCCTGGGTTCCCTGCTGTGCTCACCCTCTATGATCTCCCTCACGGCCTGGGACTCCACTCCATCATCCTTCTGCTGCTCCGGGGCCCCGCAGGGGGCATCTCCGGCTTCTTCCACTGGTTGCGCTGGATCAGGGGGATGACCAGCGCCTTAGGGGGCGGGGCCGGCCGGAGGCTGCAGGCCAGAGAGAAACCATCCCGTTACCACGGGACACCTGGCATGTACCCCCGCCCCCTGTACCATGGCTCCTCCCCCTGCCCCACAGGCTCAAGGCAATGCCCCACCCCGCGTGGGCCTGCCCCACACGCCTATGGCTCCTCCCCTACTCTCAGACACTGCATGCAGATCCATCTGCATGGCCACACCCCCTCCCACCGCACGGCCCCTCCCCCAGACACGCCTCACTCCCGCCCGCATGGCCCCTCCCCAGCTCCATGCCCCGCCCCCCAGCCCGTGGCCACTCCCCCCAGACGCGCCCCAGCCCCGTGGCCCCGCCCCCAGACGCGTTGCAGACCCAGGCGCAGGCGCACGAGCTCTTGCTGACGGGCGCAGCGCCCGAGTCTGCCCACCCCGGCCCGGGCGCATGCGCGCTGCTCTCACCTGCGCAGCTCGCTCCCCTCCACGGCGCTGATGAAATCGGGCTCCGGGGCGGCCGCGGCCGCGGCCCTGCCCTCCCCCACGAGCCGCCTGCGCGCGGTCGTGCGCGTGAACCCGAACGAGACCGGGCGCGGGGCAGGGGGCCCGTCCGACGCCGGGCCGCCGTCCGACGCCATCTTGCTGCCCGTCGCAGCGCAGGGAACTATGGGAGTTGTAGTCCCGGTCCCGCGCGCTGCCTCATGGGGGAGGTGGCCCCGCTCCCGCGCAAAGCATGATGGGCGATGTAGTCTCGACCCTCCCCTGTGCTGCCTCGGATATAACTCCGCCGCCGCCACGCAAGGCATCATGGGGGCTGTAGACCCCGCGCAATGCCTCCTGGGGATGTAGCCACGCCCCCCGCGCAAGGCATCACGGGGGATTAGTCCCCGCCAATGCATCATGGGGGATTAGTCTCTCCCCCCGCGCTGCCGCATGGGGGGATGTAGTCCCGCCCCCGGGCTATCTCATGGGGGCTGTAGTCGGGGGGGGGGGGCTGAGACTACAGCTCCCATGAGGCTGTGCGGGGCTGGGGTCTGTGGTTCCCATGAGCCCCATCAAGCACCCCCCCCCCGCCCCAATTGCCTGTGAGCCCATGAGACCCTCCCCCCACCGCAGCCCTAGGGGAGGGGCACGGGACTGGGAGCCTGGGGAGCCCCAATCCCCCCCCACACACACAGCCCTAGGGGTAGGGGGCTGGGCTCGGAGCTCAGGAAGTCCCAATCCCCCCCCATCACCTACAGGTCTCAGGGCACCTGGCCCCACACAGCAGCTGCCCTCTCCCTGCTGTGTCCTATGCCTTGGGCCTAGCCCATATGGGGGGGGGGTTACACACGGCTTACACAGCCCCCAATGACTGGGGACCATCCTCTGTCCTTAAAGACACTGTAAATTGCCCCATTGCTGCCCCACAGGTTGGGGGCAAAAAATCTGCCCCATGGGCCTGGCTAAGGCCCAAAGGCCATTGGAAGGTCTGTAAGCTCTTGTGCTGTTAGGACAGTGGGGAGGGGGCACCTGGACCAGCTCCCCCTCTTGGAGGCAGCAAATTATTAAACCCCAGCACCCCACACGTAAATATCTTAACCCCAGCTCCAGCCAATCTCAGGCTCGCTGCCAAATCGATGTCCTTCACTTCGCCTCTCTCTCTAACCCACCAGCCCCCACTGCCCTCCCCGCGCCAGTGAGAGAACACAGGAGTCCTGGCTCCCAGCCCCCACCCTCTTCTCCCCACTAGACCCCCCCCCTCCCCAGCCAGAGACTAGGAGAGAACCAGGAGTCCTGGATCCCTGCCCCCCCTGCTCTAACCACTAGACGCCACGTCCCTCCCAGAGCCAGGGAGAGAACCCAGGCATCCTGGCTCCCAGACCCCCACCCTGTTCTCCCCACTAGACCCCCCCACTCCCCAGCCAGAGACTAGGAGAGAACCCAGGAGTCCTGGCTCACAGATCCCCTGCTCTAACCCTCCACTCCCTTCCCAGAGCCAGGGAGAGAACCCAGGCGTCCTGGCTCACAGACCCCCACCCTGTTCTCCCCACTAGACCCCGCCTCCCCAGCCAGAGCCAGGGAGAGAACCCAGGCGTCCTGGCTCCCAGACCCCCACCCTGTTCTCCCCACTAGACCCCCCCTCCCCAGCCAGAGACTAGGAGAGAACCCAGGAGTCCTGGCTCACAGACCCCCTGCTCTAACCCTCCACTCCCTTCCCAGAGCCAGGGAGAGAACCCAGGCGTCCTGGCTCCCAGACCCCCACCCTGTTCTCCCCACTAGACCCCCCCCCTCCCCAGCCAGAGACTAGGAGAGAACCCAGGAGTCCTGGCTCACAGACCCCCTGCTCTAACCCTCCAGTCCCTTCCCAGAGCCAGGGAGAGAACCCAGGCGTCCTGGCTCCCAGACCCCCACCCTGTTCTCCCCACTAGACCCCCCCCTCCCCAGCCAGAGACTAGGAGAGAACCCAGAAGTCCTGGGCTCACAGACCCTCTGCTCTAACCCTCCACTCCCCTCCCAGAGCCAGGGAGAGAACCCAGGAGTCCTGGATCCCTGCTCTAACCCACCAGCCCCCACTGCCCTCCCCGAGCCAGCGAGAGAACCCAGGCGTCCTGGTTCCCCGCCCCAGTTACCCCTGTACCTTGTGTGGCCGGAGTTAGACCTCTTTAGGTGCTGGGACTGGTGAATGAACCCCTCCCCCACCCATTCACAGACTGCTCCCTCCTTAACGAAGGCTTTATAATTAAATGACTGATGATAATTACTAGCCCCTTTGGGGCTGGATTGGAGCCAGCGCCCCCTAGAGGGGAAAGGCCCCCTGACCCATATCCCGGGGCGTGGGGGGGGGGCGAGATTAGCCGTTCTGGTCTCCGATTGGCTGGCCCGTCTGTCCATCCGCCCCCCCCTTCCCCCCGCCCAGCCTAGCGACGAAGGAGGAGGTGGAAGGTTACCGGGACAGCAAACCCTGTTGCCTTGGCGACCCCCCGGTTGCTAACCCCGGCAGCATCGGGTACCACTGAGGAGGGGGGGGGGGGGGTCGGAGCAGCGCTGGAGGCCGGGGCACCCCAAGGTAAGCCCCCCCCCCCCCCCCAGCTAGGCCAGCAGAGACGGGGCGGGCAGCAGGATCAGCTGTTAATTGGATTGTCCCGGCTGGGGGGAGGGGGATGTAAGGGATGGGGGGGTGGATAGATCGGGGAGGGGCCCGGGGGCTTCCTAAAAGCCGGGGGGGGGTCGGTGTTGGGGTTGGGTCTGTGGTGGACGAATGGATCTTAAGGGACTGGGGGGTCGTGGTGGATCCGGGGGGGAGTCTGGGGGTGGACATAGGGCAGGGATGGAGGTGGCGGGGGGGCAGATTGAGCTTCCTTCTTTTGGGGGGGCTCAGGAGTGGGGGAACCAGAGCCCCTTCCCCCCCGCTGGCTTCTCCCCCCCCGCTCATGATCCCCCCCCACATGGCAGATATTTCCCATTCCCCTCCACCTGATCTAGAACCCACTCCTATAGACACATACAGCCTCTATCTAGAAAACACCCCCCCAGCAGAAATAGCCCCAATCTCCGTTAGAACCGGCCCCCTCTGATCTAGAACCGACCCCCCCACTCTAGAACCACCCACGCTAAGGGAGCCTTCCCACCTTGTGGGGCTGTTTCTGGGTTCCCCCAGATGCTAAAGGGGGGAGGAGGCTGGAGTCACCCTTCCCCTTGTTTGCTGGACCCCCCCATTTTAAACCAGTCAGATCTAGACTGAGATCATTTTCAGAGTCTGTTCTGGAGCCCGGGGGAGGCGGGGGCCCCTTTTGTCAGACCCACCTCTCACCCCCCCTTCCGCTGCGTCGGCTCCTAGGATCTAGACCCCCCCCATCTTGCTGCCGGGGAGCTGCAAAAATTCCCCAGTCCCCCCCCTCCGATGCACCTCAGGGCTAGGACCCCAGAGCTGGTTCTCCCCCCAGGCTGCCATCCCTGTTCACGGAGGCCCCATTCTGGGCTCTGCTCCAGCCTAGATCCAGGCTCCGGGGAGCAACTAATTTAACGTCCCGGGCCCCAAGGACCGACCCAGTCCCTCCCGGCTCCATCTCGTCTCTCCCTCTGTCGCTTTGGGTTGGTTTGGGCCCATTCTGTGATGACCCCGGTTATTTCTCCCCACTACCCCAGGTGGCGAGATGACACCCCTATTCATGCCTCCCACGGTGGCCGAGGAGCGGACGGAAACCTCTTCTCCGTGCAAAGGCCGGAGGGAAACTGAGGCACGCAGTGGCATGGGACTGTGAAGGAGGCGCTCTCCCCTGGCGATCAGGCCCAGGCACTGGGGAGGCGCCGTGGGGCAGGGAGCGGGGTGGGTGGCTGGGCAGGGGCGCTCTCCCCTAGCAATCAGGGCCGGGCGCTAGGGAGTGCCAAGGGGTGGGGACTGGGAAGGGGGCGCTCTACCCTGGCGGTCAGGGCCAGGCACTACGGGATGCCATGGCGGGGACTGGGAAGGGGGCGCTGCATGCTGTTACCTCCCTGCCTCACCCCAGAAGTGGCTGCATTTGACGAGGTTTCAACTCTCCCATTCTCTCTCCTCACAGGGCTGAGGCAGCCCCCAGGGGTCACGGGATTCCTCTCCCCAGCAGGCAGAGACTCCGGTTTGGGTCCCGAGAGCAAGGCCCCTGGCTGCGCCATGGGTGGGGCTGGGCCCCAACTCCAGCACTGGGGGGCGGAACAAAGTGAAGCCTGTGGAATCAGGTGATTTTCCTCCACTCCCAGGCCAGGGGTTCTGTAGGGGGCGGCAACTGGGGTCAGAGGGGGTGGGCGCTTCCTGGGCAGTTGAGGATGTGGGGTGGGGAAGGGGATGATCTGGGGCTAAGGGGGTACAGCTGGGGTGGAGAGCTACTGGAGGAGGGGCAATTGGGGGAGATCCAGGGGGTCGGAGTGGTGGGGATGGGGGCAGTGTGTGTGTGGTGGTGGGGAAGCATTTGGAGGTCCCAGGGGAAGGCAGAGGGCTGTGGGGGGAGGGAAAGGGGAGGAGATTCCAGGGGAGAAAGCTGCCTGAGGAAGAGACCCCCCCCCCAAAATATATAACCCCACCATGTATTCTCCCCCCCCCAGCTGCAGTGCCCACCAGAGTCCACACAGGGCCCCTGAACCCCCAATCCCGGCAGCAGAGACGGCACCGGCAGCAGGAGGTAAGTGTGGGGGGCGTTAGGGGGCACCAGACCCTCCCTACCTATCCCCTGGGTACTGGGAGGCCCCACTACCCCGGCCCTGGGTGCTAGGGGGAGCTCTGGCCCTGCTGCCCCTGCCCTGGGCACTGCGGGGCGCCACCACCCACCCCATTAACTCTCCCCTCTTTGCCCCACAGTGAACGTGGTGGTGGTGGTGGACGGAAGCTGTATCCTCCAATACACCCATCGCGACTCCCCCTGCCGTTGCCTCTGCCGCGGGGACGCCCTGCTGGCCCGCCGGCCTCCCCCCTGCTACGGAGCCGCCGCCCCCTGCAGCCCCCCCGCCGCCGGGCCCCCCTCTCCCGTCGGGCCCGGGGCCTGGGGTCCGCTGCTGTGCAGAGTTTTGCCTGGGGGAGGAAGAGGAGCGGGCGGAGCGGCGACCGCGCCACCAGGGGGCGCCCCCCCGCCGCGCCCCGCCACCCAGCCGGCTGACGCCGGTGCCCCTGCCCCGCAGCGCCACGGGGCCCTGGTTTACGGTGGAGGCGCCGGAGGACGGCGGACCCGGGGCTCAGGTGGCCAGGATCTGGGACCGGGGGCGCTGCCCCCTGCTGGAGGAGGGCGACCTGGTGGCCAAAGTGAACGGGGCCGACATGAGGGGCCTCGGGCCCCGGGAGGTGGAGAACGTCCTGCAGCAGCACACGCGGGCTGGGGACGTCATCCTGCTGGTGGAGCGGAGAGGTAATGGGGGCTGTGGGTACTGTGGGGGCCCCGCTCCTGGCTGCTGCCCTTCCTGCCTCACCCACTAGGAGGCGCCAGGGGCTGCTCCTGGCTGCTGCACTTCCTGCCTGACCCACCAGAGGGCGCCAGAGGCTGCTCCTGTCTGCTGCACTTCCTGCCTGACCCACCAGGGGGCGCCGGGGGCTGCTCCTGGCTGCTGCACTTCCTGCCTGACCCACCAGGGGGCGCCAGGGGCCCGCTCCTGGCTGCTGCACTTCCTGCCTGACCCACCAGGGGGCGCCAGGGGCCCGCTCCTGTCTGCTGCACTTCCTGCCTGACCCACCAGGGGGCGCTGGCTGTGGAGGGGAAACAGGGGGAGCTGTGGGGTGTTGATAATTTTGGGGGACCCCATAGTTATTGACCCCCCCTTTTCTCCCCCCCAGGTCCTGGAGTCCGCCGGCCCCCCCTGGAGCCCATGTTCTGCATCCCCTCCCCCTGCCGGGATCCGCCCCGGGCGGGGGGGCCCCGAGGATGCTGGGGGGGTCCCAGCGGGGATACCTTGGCCGTCACCAGCTTTGTGGGGCCCGAACCCAGGGACATGCTGCTGTGCCCGGCCCGCTGCCGCGGGGGGGAGGCCCGGAGGCCGCGACGCCCCCAGCTCGCGGGGGGACTCGGGGAGCTGGGGGGCAGTGCGGCCCCGGACAGCGCCGGGACAGCAGGTCAGTGGGGCTGGGTGCATGGCGGGAAGGGGGGGTTGGAAGCGGAGGGCTGCAGGTTGGGGGAGGGTGTTATGGGCGATGGATTTGGGGGTGCTTAGGACTGGGGGGTCTGCAGGGCTGGGGGGGCTGCGGAGTGGTGGGGGAAGGGATGGATGTAGGGGGCAGGGTGACTCCCGGGTGGGGTGGGGGACATGGGGAGGCTGCCTCCCCCCTACTCCCAGCTATCCCCTCCCCCCCCCGTTTCTGAGCCCCCCCCTTGTCCTGCTGGCACAAGAGACCCCATTGTGCTCTGCTCCCAGACCCGTGTCAGGCTCCGCCCCCTCCCCAGGCAGGTGGGGGGGGCATCTATGGGGAAGCGCTGCCTGTTCCACCCCATAAAGCTCTGGAATTTCTCCTCCCACGCCCCGCTCCCCACACCGCCCCCTGCTGGGAGAGGCCTGGAGCTCTCCCCCCCCAGGTCCCAAAGGGTTAACCCCCCCCACGCCCACACCTCCCCACCCCCCCCAGTGTCCTTGACTTTCTCAGCTCAGCTTGTTTGTCCTGGGAAACTCCTCGGGGACGAAGGCGACCGAGCTGGGGGGCCCGTGGACACCCTGTCCCACGCCTGTGCCCCCCCAGGAACTGGGGTCCCCCCCCCCCCGCTGCCCCACAGCCAGACATGCTGCAAAGGGTCCAGGCCGTGCTGCGAAACGTCCAGGGTTTGAACCGACCCCCCCATCCCCTCGGCTCTCCCCCCCCGACCTTTCTCCTCCTGTCCTGGGTTTGGGGGTGCAGTGGGGGGGGTGCATCCTGAGGGAGGGGGGTTCTCCCCACACACAGGGGCTGTGGGGGGAGTCAGTAACTTTGAGTGGGTGGTCTTGGGGGGCAGATGGAAATGGGGGGCCTGGGAGTGTCTCTCACCCCACATAAGCCTCCCCAGCCTCCCTCCACACACCCCTGCCCCCCAGACCGCGCCCCCCCCCCCCATGCTGCCACCTCCATGGTCACACTCAGCTCGACTCCCCCTGCCCTGCCTGGCCCCTCACCCCACTCAACCCCCTCTATCCCCCACCCCACACACAGCCCCTTCTGCCCCACACAGCCCCCCACATCCCACACTTCGCCTCCTACCCCACAGCCCCCCCTTCCCCCCACAACCAACTCCACCCCCTCCTCCCACCCCTGTCTGTCCCCTGCCCAGCCCTTCCCCCCCCCTCCCCGGGTAAATATTGACCCCCGATAAGAGCTTCAAGTTTGAAAGCTTGTGGGGGGGGAATTGGGTGGGGCCCTGTCTGGAGGAGGGGGAGGGTCAGTGTTTATGGGGGGCCTGGTTGGGGGGGAAGGAGGGTTGATGGGGCAGGCCAATGCCGGGGGGGAGGGGCTGTGGTCTTTAGAAGGGGTTCGGGTCGGGGGGGAGGTTGGGTCAGTGCAGGAGGGGTCTGGTCATGAGGGGGAAGGGGGGACAGGGTCTGTGGGGAGGAGGTTCAGTTCATCGGTGGGGGGGTATTTGGGGGGAGCTGGCACCCCCCTCCCCATTCACTGACCCTCTCCCTGTCTCCCCGCCCCCCCCCTCCCCTAGCAGACAGGCTGGTGCCCGGGCCCAACGGGGACCCCCCCAGTGGGAAGAGTCCGGAGGACGGTGGGCTCCTGGCCCGGTTCTCCCACCCTGAACTCGGGGGCTTCTTTCGCCAGGCGGGGGCCAAGGTCTGGCTGCGAATGCTGCCCACCCCCAGGGACACGGGTGAGTGCCCCCCCACCCAGGAGGAGAGGGGAAGTGGTCAAAAGCTGGGGGATGGGGAGGGGCTGGGAGTGGGGGAGGGGAGAGGGATGGGGGTGCGAGGGAGGGGCCAGAGGGGGAGCAGGCTCCTGCCCCCTCCCACACCCACTGACACCCCCCCCCCCAATCCCCTCCCCAGCTGCCTCCAGCAACCTGGACGCGGCCGACATCCTGGTGGAGGAAGGAGCCGGGAGGCCGGGTTGCCGGCTGCCCCAGCTACAGGTAGGGGGCAGGCAGAGGGGCTGGTATGGGGATGGGGAAGGCCAGTGTGGCGGGGGGGGGGGGGCAGATGGCTATTGCAGGACATAGATATGGGGTGAGGGCTGGGGCCAGCGAGGGGGCAGATATGGGGGGAAGGGAGGGGCAGCGAGGGGGCAGATATGGGGAGAGGGGAGGGGCCAACAAGGGGGCAGATATGGGGGGAGGGGCCAGGGGGGCGGGGGGGGGCAGATGACGATTGGGGGAGGGGAGGGACAGGGCAGCGGGTTTGCTATCAGGGGCTGAGAGCCCTTGGGCCGGGGGTCCCAGCTGGGCACTCACCCCACCCCCATTTCCCAGTGTCTGTCGGCACCCCGGGACCCCCCCAGCTACTCGGTGGAGCTGCTGCGCGGCCCCCTCGGCTTCGGGTTCAGCCTGCGGGGGGGCAGCGAATACAACATGGACATCTACGTGTTGGGGCTGCTGGAGGGGGGGCCGGCCCAGCAGAGCGGCAAGATACAGGTACCCGCCTGCACTGGGGGCCCACGGGGCGGGGGGCTGGGCACAGGATACTCTCCCCTGGCAATCGGGGCTGGGCGCTGGTGGGGGGGCGCCGTGCTGCAGGGAGCGGGGCGGGGGGCTCTCTCCCCTGGCAGTCGGGGCTGGGGGGCGGGGCGCGTGCTGCAGGGAGCGGGGCAGGCGGGCTGGGCAGGGGGCGCTCTCCCCTGGCGGTGGGGCTGGGCCCTTGGGGGTGCCGTGCTGCGGGGAATGGGGCGAGGAGTGGGGCGGGGGCTGGGGGCTCTCTCCCCTGGCGGTGGGGCTGGGCCCTTGGGGGTGCCGTGCTGCGGGGAATGGGGCAAGGAGTGGGGCGGGGGCTGGGGGCGCTCTCCCCTGGCAGTGGGGCCGGGCGCTGCGGGAGGCGCTCTCCCCTGGCAGTGGGGCCGGGCGCTGCGGGGGGCGTGCTGGCTCCCCCCATGGCAGGGGCCGGTACTGCAGCGTCAGTCTCTGGAGCAGGTCAGCGACCAGCTGATGGAGATCAATGGGGAGCCCACGCTGGGCATGACGCACGCCCGGGCCGTGGAGCAGATCCGCCGGGGGGGCAGCCGCATCCGCCTGGTGCTCAGGAAAGGCGACGGCTTCGTCCCTGACTACGGTGAGTCCTGGCCCCTCCCTGCCTCCCTCCCGCTACAGCCTGTGCCCCCCCTCAAAAGTGAGGGCAGATGGTATTTCCCCACCACCCGCAATAGAACCCACAATAATATCCTCCACCCTCCCTATCCCATTGGAGATGGTATGATCTGAAGTGAGGTTCTTTTCCCTCCTCCTCTAAATACTAAGGAAGATGGTACCACCCACAGTGTGCCCCCCCCATTCCTGTGGCGATAATATGACCACCCAACCCACACGAACCATAGTGACCTCCCCTGACTCTCTCAGAGCAGATGGTACAACCCATAGTGACACACACACACACACACACACCCCGCATCCCTGGGGAGATGGTATGACCCCATAGTGACCCACACACATCTCAGGGAAGATGGTAGGACCCCCCCCCCCCGTGATATCCCCCCCTGCATCCCAGGGGAGATGGTATGACCCTCAGTGACAACCCCTGCATCCCTAGAGAGATGGTATGACCCTCAGTGACCTGCATCCCTGGGAGAGGTGGTACGACCCCATAGTGACCCCCCCCCACATCCCTGGGGAGATGGTGCAACCCCATCATGACACCCTCCCATCCGAGAGCAGGTGGTGTGACCCATAGCTGGGGGGGGCAGTGGGGTCTGGGGGGACAGTGTACAATAGCTGGGAGCTGGTTTACTCCTCTGCCCCTCCCCCCATGGGGATGTCTCTGAATGGGGGGGGCAGATTTTCAGGGTTCAATACTCATCCTATTTCTTTCACTCCTTTCTGCCCCTTCTCCACATACACCCCCCCCCGTTGTCCTTTTGTCCCTCCCTGGGCACCCCTACCCCTCCCACCATGTCTTCTCTGGCCCCCCTCCCCGGCCACCCCCGACATGTCTGCCCCACCTGCCCATGCCCCTCTGCCTCTCCCACTATTCACGGCACCCCCCATGCCCCATTCTGCTCCCCAACCCTGATGTCCCCGTTCCTGGGTCCCCCCCATCTGTACTGCCCCCCCCCAGTGTCCATGTGCGCCCCCCCCACAGCAACGCCGCTCTGCAGCCTGGCGCTGTGCGTCACCAACTCCCGGCGGGGGGAGCCCTGCTTCTGCCTCGTGGGACGGCTGGAGCGTGACTGGTGGGTTGCCCCCCCCCTTGGTCACAGCAATGGGAAATTCCTCCCCGCATAGGCCAGAGCAATGGGCCATTCCAGCCCCCATCCCAATCACAGTGATGGGCAATTCCTCCCCCCCTCCCCCAGGTCAGAGTAGTGGATCAATCCACCCCCCCCCCATTCCAGTCACAGCAATGGGCCAATTCAGTTGCCCCCCACCCAGATCAGAGCAATGGGCCAATCCTGCCCCCCCCACACACACACTACCGGGCCCCCTTTATCTGTTTGCTTGGCCAGTCCTGACAAGACCCACCCCCATAGGCACCAACTTCCCCCAGGGCCGGTGGGTGCTCGCACCCCCCCCACCCCAACTCCATCCCTTCCCCCGCCCCCATTCCAACCCCTTCCCCAAAGTCCCCGCCCCAACTCCGCCCCCTCCCTGCCCCTATTGGACCCCTTCCCCAAATCCCTGCCCCGGCGCCACCTGCTTCCCTTAGCGTGCCGCGTTCCCCCTCCTCCCCCCAGCCACACAGAGGCGGCGCGGAGGTGAGCTGGGGTCAGGGCAGGGAGCTGCCGGTGGGTGCTCTGAACCCACCAATTTTTCCCCGTGGGTGCTCCAACCCTGGAGCACCGATGGAGTCGGCGCCTATGCCTCCCGCCCCAGCTCCCTGAGAATGTGGAGCTCAGTGCTGTTTCCTGGGGGGGGGGGGGGTGGAATCTCTCCATTGCCAGAGATTTAGATACTCCTCCCCCCCATAGACGGGGATATATGAGTAACCCCCTCTCTGTTCTTGGTCCCCAACTGTGGACCCTTTCACTGACCCTGCTGTACCCCACAGACCACCACCACCCTCCCATCACCGACTGTTGTACCCCCCAAGAAACCCCCCACTACCAACGCATCACCAAACCCTCGCTGTTTAGCTAAACCATCTGAACCGATATTGGCGATGGACATGCGGGTGGGTGGGGGACACCCCCCTCCCAAAAACAGGGGGTTGATCCCAGGGGGAAGGACCCCCTAAGGAAGAGATCCCAGGGTAACTATGGGGAAGATGGGGGGGTGTCTTTCACTATGTTCTGTGGGCCTGATCCCCCCCCATCTCATTCTTTCTCCAGACCGTGAGCACATCCCCAGCCCCACCAGGCGGGACCGGATGCCAGAGGGTGGACCGGCACCACATGGCTGGAAAGCAGACATAGCTGAGAGGTCTCCGCGCTGGGGACAGGACTCCAGTCGCTGCCTGGAGGCTTCTCCCAGCAGTGGCGAGCAAGGATCCCACCGCTACCACCAACGCGGGTCCCGGGACCTTCAGGGCGCAGAGCAGGGCTGGCCGGCATCGGGGAAGGAAGCGGAGGCCAGGAAGGGAGAGAGCGGGTCCCTCTCCCCCCAGAGGGAGCGGATCTGGAGGGGCCTCTCAGAACCAGCCCCCGGGCCCTGGCTGGTGCCCAGCAAGGAACGCCTCTCGCGGGCCCTGAGGGGCGTCTGCATGGGGGAGGGGGAGGATGACGAAGGGGGCAGCCTGGGGCGGGGCAAAGGCGGGGAGGTGAGGAGGAGGACCTAATCCAGCCCTGCCCAGCGCCAGATGTTCTCAGTGCCTGAGAGAGTTCACACCCCCATCTGGATGTGCAATGGTACCTTCCATTCTCCTCTCCACCCCTTCAACCAGGGCCCAGCCATGTAGTGGTACCCTCCACTCTTGTACCCCTCCCCGTTTTGACTAATGGTACTGTCTAATCTACTCACAGTGGTACCTGCCATTTCCTCCCCCCAATCAACTATGCAGTGGTATCATCCTCTCCTGTCCCCCACCCTCTGGGCTGTGAAATGGTACTTTCCATTCGTCTTCTATGTGTCTCTCCCCCCCCCCCCCCCGTCCATGCAACGAATAGTACTTTCCTATCTCCCCCGTCCCCTTTCACAATCTGCACTGATACCTTCTACTCTGCTGGTACCGTTCCCGCCCACTGGTCTGTGCATTTGGTATTGTCCACTGGTAATTTTGCACCCCTTATGTCAGGATTGCAATGTTACTGTCCACTCTACCTTGCCAACACACTCCACAGAGCCACAAGGACTGACCCATTCCATGGAGGGGGGAGGAAACTGAACCAATCCATTCCATCGTGGGGGGGAGACTCTCCCTGCATAGAGTAATGTCAGATGGACTGATCCATAGGGGGTGGGAGCCACCACATGTGGCCTGATCCAGTCCACGGATGGGGTGTGTGTGTGTGTGTAGAATCAAAAGGAGGGTGAGTGCTCTAGCACAGCTCAAGACGCACACAGACTGATCCATTCCATGTGGGGGGGAATGGACCCAACCATTCCCTTGAGGTGGGGGAAGGATTCATCAAGGGCCAAACCATTTCATGGAGCAGGGAGGACTAGAGCAATCCATTAGAGGCTCACATGTGGACTGATCCATTCTGTGTGGTCGGGAGTGGGGTGGGGTGGACACACTCCTCAGAGCTACTCACAGCTGACCTATTCCGTGGGGTGAGGAGGAATGGATCAAACCATTCCATCAAGGTGTGGGGGGAGATGGGAAATGATTGGTTCTGCTCCAGAAGGCGTCCTGGGGTGGGGGTGGGGGGTCAAGGTCTTGAATTAAGATGCTGCAGTTGCCTTGGTTTCTGTCTCCATGGAGACAGCGTTTATTTAAAATGAACAGAAACGTTCTCTTACCGGCAACAAATACAAAGGAAAAAACCCAACGGGGCTTGTGGTTGTGTCACCTGAGTCATTTCAGTAGCACAAAGAGCATCTGGGACATGCCCGCCCTGCCACAGAGCGAACCCAGGCGTCCGGGCCCCCAGCCCCCCCTGCTCTAACCCCAAGACCCCGCTCCCCTCCCAGAGCCAGGGGAGAGAACCCGAGTCCTGGCCCCCAGCCCCCGCCCTCCCCTCCCAGAGCCAGGGAGAGAACCCAGGAGTCCTGGATCCCAGCCCCCCCTGCTCTAACCCCAAGACCCGCTCCCCTCCCAGAGCCGGGGGAAAGAACCCAGGAGTCCTGAGCTCCCAGCGCCCCCTGCTCTAACCCCAAGACCCCGCTCCCCTCCCAGAGCCGGGAAAGAACCCAGGTGTCCTGGCCCCCAGCCCCTGCTCCCCTCCCAGAGCCGGGGAAAGAACCCAGGAGTCCTGGCCCCCAGCCCCTGCTCCCCTCCCAGAGCAGGGAAAGAAACCCAGGTGTCCTGGCTCCCAGCCCCCCCTGCTCTAACTCCCAGAGGTAAGGACAGAACCCAGGAGCCCCACTCCCCGTAACCCACCAGACCCTGCTCCCTCCCAGCCCTGAAGACAGATTCCCCCTCTGGTACCATCAGAGTCCCACAGCCTCCCTTGGCCCCTCATGGTATCGCCCAGCCACGTCTTCTCCTGGGAGCCGGATTCCAGGCCTGTGCTGCCCCTTCGCCCCCTCCGGCCCCACGTCTGCAATAGCCCCTCCAGGTGCAATTCATCTGAGGAGCAGCCCCCTCTCCCGCTGAGCTCATTAGCCAATGAGCTGCCAACCACCTAGGCGGTTCATCACCTACAGGTGAGTCCAGCTGGGGTCACTCTGGTGCAGCATTGGGATGGACGCCCTGTCCTGGAGCACCCCCTGGTGGCCAGATCAAGCATGGCCGCCCCATAACCACTGGGGGTCCATGCAAGAGTTCCAGCCCAGCTCAGAGGGACGAACCTTCTCCAACCCTCCCTGGGCTCAGTCCAGGTTTGCACTGCCTCGGCCTCAGGCATTTCCTGGAGCCCAGCTCCCGTCGCCTTTCCGATCCAGGATCCTGGTCCCACTGTGTGTTTTCCCTGGAGGAGGAAACTCCTGGTTAGCTACCTACCACCTTGGTCTCCTCCTACTCCATCTTGAATTCCTCTCTAGCAATGTCAATGTCCATGTCCACCATCACCATCACCATCACCACCACCACCACCACCACCCTTCTTTCTCCTTCTCCTTCTTCTTCTCCTCCAACTCCAACTCCACTCTCTCCCTCCCCCACACCCTGCAGCTCTTTGTAGAGCACCCATGACCCGGCCCCAGCTGGCGCTGATCACTGAGCAGGCCTCCAGCCTTTAACGGGGGCAGGGCCATTAACGGCCTCTTGTGGGAGATGTTGGTGGGAAACGGTGGGCGGAATTGAAGTGGAAAATTGTTGTGTGCTGGGGAGGGTTGGGGAAATTGCCGGCCGTCGGGGGCTTGGGGGGGCCGACGTCCAGCCCGACATCAGTGCCAGCGATCCAAACGTGGGTCACGTCGTGGGTCCGGAGCAAGGGTCGGACTCCAAGTCCCAGTCACTGCTGGGAGTTCGGTCATGGCAGCTCACGGAGGGGGCCACATTGTCATGACACTGTCTCGGAGGGATGCCCCGAGGGCCGGGGGGGGGGGGGGGTCAGGGGCCAATTGGGAGCCTCCCAGGGGGCCAGTTGGGTCTCTCAGGCAGGGCTTTCCATAGTGGGTCACGGGGGGGTGAGGGGGGGAGTATCCCCATACTGCCAAGGGCTGGGGTGGTGACGGTGCCCCGCTGAGGCCCCCTGGCCCTTACAGGCAGCAACGGGTGGAACGTGACGTGGGCCGCCCATGCAAATGGTTTGGGGGGGGGGGAACTTGGTGGCGGTCACTGATGGGCTGTGGGCTGGGGAAGGTGCCGGCGGGGCGTCCGGGTGAGGCATAGGAAAGGAAGGGGGGAGATGGGGGACTTCCCTCCGCTGGCTCTGCCCTTGAGAATTCCTGCCACGCCCCGAGAGCCTCCCTCCTCGGCCCTGTCCTCATTGTGTTAGTGGGACGCCCAGACCCTGCTGCTCTTGCTGGAGGAGGAAGAGCACTGAACAGGGAGGGGAGTGGGGTCTAGTGGTTAAAGCTGGGGGGGAGGGGACTAGGAGCCAGGACTCCTGGGTTCCCTCCCTGACTCTGGGAGGCGAGTGGGGTCGAGACCTCCCCTGGGGGGAGCCAGGGAGCAGTGTGGGGGGAGGCAGTTCAGACACATGGTACCATTGATGCCCCCTACATGCTCTCGGCCCCCTCCAGGTCTGCAGGCTGCTATTTTAACTCTACCAGCCCTGCTGGGTTGGGTGCCCCCCGGCCAGTAGATGGGGTGGGGGGGGGAGTGGGGTAGGCATGGGAGGAGGGTCAAAGGGGGGTGGGTAAAGGAGGGGAGGGGAGGGGGAGAAGCTCAGGGGGTGACTCCGGCTTAATCCCTGGAGCTGAGCTCAGATTCGGGCCCTGGCCCCCTTGCAGGCTGGGGGGACCCCGGCTTTGCCGCCCAGGGTGCAGGCTGCTGTTTGCTCCCCCGTCTGGCATGGCTCTCGCCAGCCTGGCCACTTCCTGCCAGGTTCTGCAAACACCGGCTGACTCAGCCGCTGGCACGGTGCCCACACGGGTTCCGCCCTGCACAGCGCAGCCACACCTGGGCCACCTTAACTACGCTCCAGTGCCCTCCAGCGCCACCTTAACTGAGCTCCAGTGCCCTCCAGCGCCACCTTAACTGAGCTCCAGTGCCCTCCAGCGCCACCTTAACTGGGCTCCAGTGCCCTCCAGTGCCACCTTAAACCGGGCTCTGGTGCCCTCCAGCGCCACCTTAACTGCGCTCCAGTGCCCTCCAGTGCCACCTTAAACCGGGCTCTGGTGCCCTCCAGCACCACCTTAACTGCGCTCCAGTGCCCTCCAGTGCCACCTTAAACCGGGCTCTGGTGCCCTCCAGTGCCACCTTAAACCGGGCTCTGGTGCCCCCCCCCCCCGGTTTCCTGGGCCGCCCCCATCCAGCGCGTCTCTCAGCAAGTGACGGGCTCCCTCCGGCTCCTCTTAAAGGGCCAGCCCCGCCCGGCCGAGCCGCGCCCTGCCCGCGCCCTGCCCCGCCGCCTGCCCGCTTTGACAGTCGCTTGACAGCCGGAGCCGTCTGGGGGATCTCCGGGGCCATGGACTCCTCCGCCGGCAGCCCGGGCTGCGTGGGGCAATGCACCGGCTTCCTCCGCTCCCACAAGGGCACCGTCCTGGCGCTGGAGATCGTGAGTTATCCGCGGGGGGGTCCCGGGGCGCGCCTCGCCCATGGGTGTCAGCCACACGTGTCAGGTGTGACACGTGTCCCGCACAGCCAAGAACAGAGTCCGGACCCGGTCTGTCCACGCCCGCGGCTCGACCCCACCGGACCCCGCCCAGAGCTGGGGAGAGAACCCAGGCGTCCTGGCTCCCAGCCCCCCCTGCTCTAACCCACCGGACCTCACTCCCCTCCCAGAGCCGGGGAGAGAACCCAGGCGTCCTGGCTCCCAGCCCCCCCCTGCTCTAACCTACCGGACCCCACTCCCCTCCCAGAGCCAGGGACAGAACCCAGGAGCCCTGGCTCCCAGCCCCCTGCTCTAACCCCCAGCCCGGGGTTACAACCCAGGCGTCCTGGCTTTGTGATTTCTGGGGGGAGGGGGGTTACCGCCCTGTTGGAGATGAATCAGCTGCAGCCCACGACGGGTTAACACCTGCGGGCAGAGCTGGGATGTGGCTCCCGCCAACTGAGTGGAGGGAACTGAGATTCAAACTGGGTTGGCACCCCAAAGGGAGGGAGTGGGGGCTAGCGGTTAGAGCAGGGGGAGTTGGGAGCCAGGACTCCTGGGTTCTCTCCTCGGCTCTGGGAGGGGAGTGGGGGCTGGTGGTTAGAGCAGGAGGTGCTGGGAGCCAGGACTCCTGGGTTCTCTCCCCGGCTCTGGGAGGGGAGTGGGGGCTAGTGGTTAGAGCAGGAGGGGCTGGGAGCCAGGACTCCTGGGTTCTCTCCCCGGGGCTCTAGGAGGGGAGTGGGGGCTGGTGGTTAGAGCAGGAGGTGCTGGGAGCCAGGACTCCTGGGTTCTCTCCCCGGCTCTGGGAGGGGAGCGGGGGCTAGTGGTTAGAGCAGGGGGGGCTGGGAGCCAGGACTCCTGGGGCCCATCCTAGTTCCTCTCCCTCCTCCGTTATTTCAACACCCCCAGAGGCTCCCTGCAGTCTGTGTCCTGTTGGGCCTCCTGCCCACCCCGGGCCCTGTCCTGGGTGTGGCTGTCCCAGACAGGGGTGTGTGTGTGTGTGTGTGTGAGTGTCCCTGCTGGAGGGGCTGAGCCCTGCGCTCTGTTTATGTGTGTGTGTATGTGCTGGGATTAGAGAGAGAACATCGGTGTGTGTCTGTGTACGTGTGAGAGTTACAACATGTGCCGCCTGTGTGGTGTGTGTGTATCTGTGCAACAGGGCGTGGACGCCATGTGACTGGAAGGGCGTGGGATCTCTGTGTGTGTCTAGCCGTGTGTTCGTGTGTGCAGATTACGGGTGGGGCCTATTTTGTGCGGCTGTGGGCACGTGTGTGAGGGATACAGCATGTGCCGCCTGAGTGGTGTGTGTGTCTATTTATCTGTGTGTGTGTGAGTGTTACAGCATGTGCTGCCTGTGTGGTGTGTGTGTGTATCTGTGTGTGTGTGTTACAGCATGTGCTGCCTGTGTGGTGTGTGTGTGTGTGTCTGTGTGTGTGTGAGGGTTACCACGTGTGCCGCCTGTGTGTGTGTGTGTGTGAGCGTTACAGCATGTGCTGCCTGTGTGGTGTGTGTGTCTGTGTCTATCTGTGTGTGTGAGGGTTACCACGTGTGCCGCCTGTGTGTGTGTGTTGGTGTATCTGTGCGACAGGGCGTGGACGCCATGTGGCTGGAAGGGCGCAATGTGTGTGTGTATCTAGCCGTGTGTAGATTTGGGGTGGGGCCTATCTCGTGGGGCTGAGGTGTGTGTGTGTTTGTACTGTGGAAGAGGAGGTGTGGGGAGCGATCCCATGTCTGCAGAGATATGGGGGGGGCGGTTAGAGTGTAGTTAGGATGGGAGGGTTACAAGGGGGGGTTGAGATTATAATCCTGACAGACTCCACCCCACCGCCTGCCCCTCAGACCTGCCTGTTCCCAGAGGATTCCCCGCCCCCTCAACCTCACCCAGAATCAATTATTAACCGCCCAGCCCAGCTCTCCCACAGGGAGAAATGAGCCAAGGAGAGAACCCAGGAGTCCTGGCTCCCAGCCCGCTCCCTTCCCCCATGCTGCAACCCACTAGATTCCACTCCCCTCCCAGAGCCTGGGAGAGAACCCAGGCGTCCTGGCTCCCAGCCCCCCCTGCTCTAACCACTAGCCCCCACTCCCCTGGCTTTCCTTCTTAAAGGGGCAGGGCTTCTTTAAGGCTCGGGGCATGTTCTCCCAGGGAAGGAGAAGGGGCGTTTATGGGTGGGAGCGGGAGCAGCAGGTCCCGGCAGGACCGAGGTGCGGGTGGGTGGGGAACACACACCCCGTTCCGCGCCCTGTCCAGACCTGTCTCCTCGTGCCTCGCTTTCCTCACCCCTCGGCTAGTGGGCGGGCCCGTTAAGTGCTTGCCGGGGGGGGGGGGCACCCCGTCCCTTTAGGACCCACCGCCCCTACGACCCCTCCGCCTGTTGCAGGTGCCATCCCTGTAACATCCCCCATCACCTCCGCCTGTTCCATGCACCGCCCCTTTAACAGCCCCCCGCTCCGCCTTTAGGGGGCGCCGCCCCTTTAACAGCCCCCCCCGCTCCGCCTTTAGGGGGCGCCGTCCCTTTAACAGCCCCCCCCCGTTCCGCCTTTAGGGGGCGCCGCCCCTTTAACAGCCCCCCCCGCTCCGCCTTTAGGGGGCGCCGTCCCTTTAACAGCCCCCCCCCCGCTCCGCCTTTAGGGGGCGCCGTCCCTTTAACAGCCCCCCGCTCCGCCTTTAGGGGGCGCCGCCCCTTTAACAGCCCCCCCCGCTCCGCCTTTAGGGGGCGCCGTCCCTTTAACAGCCCCCCCGCTCCGCCTTTAGGGGCGCCGCCCCTTTAACAGCCCCCCCCCGCTCCGCCTTTAGGGGGCGCCGTCCCTTTAACAGCCCCCCCCGCTCCGCCTTTAGGGGGCGCCGCCCCTTTAACAGCCCCCCCCCGCTCCGCCTTTAGGGGGCGCCGTCCCTTTAACAGCCCCCCGCTCCGCCTTTAGGGGGCGCCGCCCCTTTAACAGCCCCCCCCCGCTCCGCCTTTAGGGGGCGCCGTCCCTTTAACAGCCCCCCCCCGCTCCGCCTTTAGGGGCGCCGCCCCTTTAACAGCCCCCCCCCCGCTCCGCCTTTAGGGGCGCCGCCCCTTTAACAGCCCCCCCGCTCCGCCTTTAGGGGGCGCCGCCCCTTTAACAGCACCCCCCCCCCGCTCCGCCTTTAGGGGCGCCGCCCCTTTAACAGCCCCCCCGCTCCGCCTTTAGGGGGCGCCGCCCCTTTAACAGCACCCCCCCCCCGCTCCGCCTTTAGGGGGCGCCGCCCCTTTAACAGCACCCCCCCCGCTCCGCCTTTAGGGGCGCCGCCCCTTTAACAGCCCCCCGCTCCGCCTTTAGGGGGCGCCGCCCCTTTAACAGCACCCCCCCCCCGCTCCGCCTTTAGGGGGCGCCGTCCCTTTAACAGCCCCCCCCGCTCCGCCTTTAGGGGGCGCCGCCCCTTTAACAGCCCCCCCCGCTCCGCCTTTAGGGGGCGCCGCCCCTTTAACAGCCCCCCCCCGCTCCGCCTTTAGGGGGCGCCGCCCCTTTAACAGCGCCCCGCTCCGCCTTTAGGGGCGCCGCCCCTTTAACAGCCCCCCGCTCCGCCTTTAGGGGGCGCCGCCCCTTTAACAGCACCCCCCCCCGCTCCGCCTTTAGGGGGCGCCGTCCCTTTAACAGCCCCCCCCCGCTCCGCCTTTAGGGGGCGCCGCCCCTTTAACAGCCCCCCCCCCGCTCCGCCTTTAGGGGGCGCCGCCCCTTTAACAGCCCCCCCCCGCTCCGCCTTTAGGGGGCGCCGCCCCTTTAACAGCGCCCCGCTCCGCCTTTAGGGGGCGCCGTCCCTTTAACAGCCCCCCCCCCCGCTCGGCCTTTAGGGGGCGCCGTCCCTTTAACAGCCCCCCGCTCCGCCTTTAGGGGGCGCCGCCCCTTTAACAGCCCCCCCCCCGCTCCGCCTTTGGGGGGCGCCGTCCCTTTAACAGCCCCCCGCTCAGGCCTTTAGGGGGCGCCGTCCCTTTAACAGCCCCCCCCGCCATGTGCCCCCGCCTGTGACAGACTCCACCCCTCCCGACCTGGGAGTATTTGGCAGGGGGAGCTGGTGGTTGCCATGGCGACATGCCCCCCCCGCCCCCCTGCGCACACTCGCCCCTTTGTGCGCCCAGCGCGGGCTGGTATTTTTAGCCTCCAGCTGCGACTCGAGCTGGAACATTCCCCAGGCGCCCCGAGTGCCCCACCCGGGCCACGCGGGACCCAGGAGTCCGGGCTCCCGCTCCCTCCCCCCCACCCCGCTTTAATCACTAGCCCCCCCCCTCCCCGAGCTGGGGAGAGAACCCAGGAGTCCTGGCTCCCAGCCCCCCCTTCTAACCACTAGACACCCCCCCCAGAGCTGGGGAGAGAACCCAGGAGTCCTGGCTCCCCCCCATCACTAACCACTAGCCCCCCCTCCCCTCTCCCCGGGCACAGACAGGAAAGCGGCGGGTGAGTCAGACCCGTCTAGCAGCTCATGGAATCGTACAGCGTGACTCAGACACTCCCGCCCCCCCTTGCCCCTCCTGGGGGGCACCGTGCTGCGGGGAGCGGGGCAGGGGGTGCTGTCCCTGGGCAGGCAGAGCTGGGCGCTGGGGGGCGCTGTGCTGTGGGGAGCAGGGGGGCTGGACAGGGGGTGCTGTCTCTGGGCAGTCAAGGCCAGGCACTGTGGGGAGCAGGGGGGCTGGACAGGGGGCTCTGTCCCTTGGCAGTCAGGGCCGGGTGCTGGGGGGTGCTGGGGGGAGCAGGGGGGCTGGACAGGGGGCTCTGTCCCTTGGCAGTCAGGGCCGGGTGCTGGGGGGCGCTGTGGGGAGCAGGGGGGCTGGACAGGGGGCTCTGTCCCTTGGCAGTCAGGGCCGGGTGCTGGGGGGTGCTGGGGGGGGGCTGGACAGGTGGCTCTGTCCCTTGGCAGTCAGGGCCGGGTGCTGGGGGGCACTGGGGGGAGCAGGGGGGCTGGACAGGGGGCTCTGTCCCTTGGCAGTCAGGGCCGGGTGCTGGGGGGCTCTGTGGGGAGCAGGGGGGCTGGACAGGGGGCTCTGTCCCTTGGCAGTCAGGGCCGGGTGCTGGGGGGGCACTGTGGGGAGCAGGGGGGCTGGACAGGGGGCTCTGTCCCTTGGCAGTCAGGGCCGGGTACTGGGGGGCGCTGGGGGGAGCAGGGGGGCTGGACAGGGGGCTCTGTCCCTTGGCAGTCAGGGCCGGGTGCTGGGGGGCACTGTGGGGAGCAGGGGGGCTGGACAGGGGGCTCTGTCCCTTGGCAGTCAGGGCTGGGTGCTGGGGGGCGCTGTGGGGAGCAGGGGGGCTGGACAGGGGGCTCTGTCCCTTGGCAGTCAGGGCCGGGTGGTGGGGGGCACTGTGGGGAGCAGGGGGGCTGGACAGGGGGCTCTGTCCCTTGGCAGTCAGGGCCGGGTGCTGGGGGGCGCTGGGGGGAGCAGGGGGGCTGGACAGGGGGCTCTGTCCCTTGGCAGTCAGGGCCGGGTGCTGGGGGGTGCTGGGGGGAGCAGGGGGGCTGGACAGGTGGCTCTGTCCCTTGGCAGTCAGGGCCGGGTGCTGGGGGGTGCTGGGGGGAGCAGGGGGGCTGGACAGGTGGCTCTGTCCCTTGGCAGTCAGGGCCGGGTGCTGGGGGGGCACTGTGGGGAGCAGGGGGGCTGGACAGGGGGCTCTGTCCCTTGGCAGTCAGGGCCGGGTACTGGGGGGCGCTGGGGGGAGCAGGGGGGCTGGACAGGGGGCTCTGTCCCTTGGCAGTCAGGGCCGGGTGCTGGGGGGCACTGTGGGGAGCAGGGGGGCTGGACAGGGGGCTCTGTCCCTTGGCAGTCAGGGCTGGGTGCTGGGGGGCGCTGGGGGGAGCAGGGGGGCTGGACAGGGGGCTCTGTCCCTTGGCAGTCAGGGCCGGGTGGTGGGGGGCACTGTGGGGAGCAGGGGGGCTGGACAGGGGGCTCTGTCCCTTGGCAGTCAGGGCCGGGTGCTGGGGGGCGCTGGGGGAAGCAGGGGGGCTGGACAGGGGGCTCTGTCCCTTGGCAGTCAGGGCCGGGTGCTGGGGGGTGCTGGGGGGAGCAGGGGGGCTGGACAGGTGGCTCTGTCCCTTGGCAGTCAGGGCCGGGTGCTGGGGGGTGCTGGGGGGAGCAGGGGGGCTGGACAGGTGGCTCTGTCCCTTGGCAGTCAGGGCCGGGTGCTGGGGGGCACTGGGGGGAGCAGGGGGGCTGGACAGGGGGCTCTGTCCCTTGGCAGTCAGGGCCGGGTGCTGGGGGGCTCTGTGGGGAGCAGGGGGGCTGGACAGGGGGCTCTGTCCCTTGGCAGTCAGGGCCGGGTGCTGGGGGGTGCTGGGGGGAGCAGGGGGGCTGGACAGGTGGCTCTGTCCCTTGGCAGTCAGGGCCGGGTGCTGGGGGGCGCTGGGGGGAGCAGGGGGGCTGGACAGGGGGCTCTGTCCCTTGGCAGTCAGGGCCGGGTGGTGGGGGGCACTGTGGGGAGCAGGGGGGCTGGACAGGGGGCTCTGTCCTTTGGCAGTCAGGGCCGGGTGCTGGGGGGTGCTGGGGGGAGCAGGGGGGCTGGACAGGTGGCTCTGTCCCTTGGCAGTCAGGGCTGGGTGCTGGGGGGCGCTGTGGGGAGCAGGGGGGCTCGACAGGGGGCTCTGTCCCTTGGCAGTCAGGGCCGGGTGCTGGGGGGCGCTGTGGGGAGCAGGGGGCTGGACAGGGGCTCTGTCCCTTGGCAGTCAGGGCCGGGTGGTGGGGGGCACTGTGGGGAGCAGGGGGGCTGGACAGGGGGCTCTGTCCCTTGGCAGTCAGGGCCGGGTGGTGGGGGGCACTGTGGGGAGCAGGGGGGCTGGACAGGGGGCTCTGTCCCTTGGCAGTCAGGGCCGGGTGCTGGGGGGCGCTGGGGGGAGCAGGGGGGCTGGACAGGGGGCTCTGTCCCTTGGCAGTCAGGGCCGGGTGGTGGGGGGCACTGTGGGGAGCAGGGGGGCTGGACAGGGGGCTCTGTCCCTTGGCAGTCAGGGCCGGGTGCTGGGGGGCGCTGGGGGGAGCAGGGGGGCTGGACAGGGGGCTCTGTCCCTTGGCAGTCAGGGCCGGGTGCTGGGGGGCGCTGGGGGGAGCAGGGGGGCTGGACAGGGGGCTCTGTCCCTTGGCAGTCAGGGCCGGGTGCTGGGGGGTGCTGGGGGGAGCAGGGGGGCTGGACAGGTGGCTCTGTCCCTTGGCAGTCAGGGCCGGGTGCTGGGGGGTGCTGGGGGGAGCAGGGGGGCTGGACAGGTGGCTCTGTCCCTTGGCAGTCAGGGCCGGGTGCTGGGGGGCGCTGGGGGGAGCAGGGGGGCTGGACAGGTGGCTCTGTCCCTTGGCAGTCAGGGCCGGGTGCTGGGGGGCACTGTGGGGAGCAGGGGGGCTGGACAGGGGGCTCTGTCCTTTGGCAGTCAGGGCCGGGTGCTGGGGGGAGCAGGGGGGCTGGACAGGTGGCTCTGTCCCTTGGCAGTCAGGGCTGGGTGCTGGGGGGTGCTGGGGGGAGCAGGGGGGCTGGACAGGGGGCTCTGTCCCTTGGCAGTCAGGGCCGGGTGCTGGGGGGCACTGTGGGGAGCAGGGGGGCTGGACAGGGGGCTCTGTCCCTTGGCAGTCAGGGCCGGGTGCTGGGGGGTGCTGGGGGGAGCAGGGGGGCTGGACAGGTGGCTCTGTCCCTTGGCAGTCAGGGCCGGGTGCTGGGGGTGCTGGGGGGAGCAGGGGGGCTGGACAGGTGGCTCTGTCCCTTGGCAGTCAGGGCCGGGTGCTGGGGGGAGCAGGGGGGCTGGACAGGGGGCTCTGTCCCTTGGCAGTCAGGGCCGGGTGCTGGGGGGTGCTGTACTTATTTAAACATTTAACCCTGAGGTCTCAACCTGCTCTGCTCGTTACTCGCTTTATCCCTTCCCCTGATGTTCAGGATGGGAACCCCAGTGTCCGGGCCATATCCCAGTTTAGGGACACTCCCATTCTGTGTCCTCTCATCCCCCTGCAGCTGTCACTGGAAACAAGACTCTCTCTCTTTCACTTCCTGTCCCAAAGGTGTACGTCTGTTCCCCAGCTTCCCTGCCCCAGGCGAGCTGTCCCCGTGCGGCGTTATGTGTGGCTGTTCCCCAGCTGCCGCGCTGCAGAGGTGGCTGCATCTTAGCATTGACTGAACAATTTTCCTAACTATTGTCCCTTTCCACCCCACACAGGGTCTCTGTATTGTTATCCTGATCTGCTATGGTGCTTCTCGGACCCCTGGTTATACGGGTGTGGCCATCTTTGAGATGGTGTTTTCAATCATCTTCTTCGTCATCTACACACTAGGATTAAACAAGCAACTGGCTGTTGTGCATTGGGGCTGGAGTGTAAGGAGTTTTATTCTATTCACACCATTGCAGGGTGCGATAATAGGCCGCTGTAATCTTCTTAGGGGCGGCCGTACAATTCGCTGTTCTGAATAACCCTTAGAAAGGGGGGGAGTTCACCCAACAAACTTGTTTTCATGTATCAACATGCAAGAAAATAACAGCACAAAAACCTATGTTAAAATGCCAAGAAATTCCCATGCAAAAAACTTTGTTAAAATCCACGGAAATAGATGTGCAAAAGACCTTAGTGAATCAGCAAGAAAACAGTTCAAATGCAATCACATTTTTATAGGTTGATTTGTGACCACACAAAGATATCGTTGCTCACAAGCACTGTTAATTTAGAATAAATAAATGAAGAAATAGCCATAGGGAAAAAATATTAAACTAAACCCAAACATACACAGAAATGCCAATGTAAAACAAAAAAAAAGTCCATTAAAGGGATTAATGTACTGAGAAAATTTCCCTGCGAAACCATGGTTAATTTATTCATATACAAGGATTTTCCATGGCAAATTTGTTAAAATGCAAAGAAATTCTGATTAAAAAAGTGGCCAAGTTATTCGTCTGACAGGAAATTTCTGTGCAAACAAGTTAATTAATTTATAATACGCATAGAAATTCCCATGGAAACAACTCCATAAAAATGCAAGGAAATTTCTATGCAGGAAGCTTTGTTACATTGTCAATTTCCTGCAAACAATTTCATGTATTTATTAATATGCGAGCAAATTCTTATGCCAAAAAAGGCAGTTAAAATGCAAGGAAATTCCTGTGCCAAAAACTTTGTTAATGTAGGTCGAGGGCATCGTACCAAAGACAGGTCAGTGCATCTCTCCGCTTCTTACCTTCGGTTTCTTCCGTCCCCAGGATTTCATCCGTGCTCTGATTGGTGCTCTGCTCTTCCTCATCACCTCCCTCATCGTCGTCATTGGCCACAGGGACGGAGCTGGGATCGCAGCTGGGGTAAAGCAACTGTGGCTCCCCTGGCAGCCAGGACCGGGCACTGGAGGGCACCGTGGGGGCGGGAAGCGGGGCAAGGGGGCTCGGCAGGGGGTGCTCTCCCATGCAAGTCAGGGCCAGGCACTGGAGGGCACGATGGGGGTCAGCAGGGGACACTGCCCACCTTAGCAATATGGGGCACTATGCTGCAGCATGTCTGTCATCCATTCCTTGCAATCAGCCGCCATGCCTGACCCCAGAGGTGGGCGCATCATAATGTTGGGTGGGGGAAGAAATGAGGCAAACTGCTCAAAATTGGGGTAGGATCTTCTGCTCCTCTTGATCCAGGGGCCGTGCACCCCCCCCCCCCCAAACCTAGGTCCTACCAGTGCCTCCCTCTGCAAATCCTCTGCTGGTTACCAGCAATCAACAGATACAGCAATTAACTCCCGCTTGGTCCCATCCCCCACAGGTCTTTGGGCTCCTGGCCGGCATCCTGTTTGCATACGATGCCTATATTACATTCCCCAGCCTCCGGAAATCCCACACAGCTGCCCCCACTGGTAAGTGCCCCCACCCCCTGGGATGGGGGGGCCACCACGGGGCCAGGGGGGGCTAGACGAGAGGGGGCGACCCTACCCCAGCATGGGGCTGTAGGGGGGATAGATGGGAGGGGGCGACCCATCCCCACCATGGGGCTGGATGAGGGAAGATAGGGGGTGAGCCCTGACTCTCTAACGCCCCTTTGTGGTCTCTCTCTCTCCTTACAGAATCCCCAGAGGGTGTCTGAGGAGTTGCACGACCCCGGCCCCCGCTTTGCTGCCTTCCCCGGCCCCCCACCTCGCTATTTCTAAGGATTCTTGTACATACGGCGGGGGAGGGGGGCAAAGAAGAGATTCCCCCCTCCCCCCAACTAATCTCCCTCCAGTTCCCCATCCCCAATTCCTGCCCCGACCTCAGGGCCCCACCCTACTCATGTTTAGAAGCCTTGACAATGGGGATCACATGGGGGGAGCCAGTCCCCCACCCCAGCAACGTCACCCCCACTTTCCTAGGCTGGCTGGAGCGAGGATGAGGGCAGTGGGGTCTAGTGGTTAGAACAGGTGTGGGCAGGAAGTGGGATTGTTGGGAGCCAGGACTCCTGGGTTCTATCCCCAGCTGAGGGCGGGGAGCGGGGTCTGGTGGGTTCTGTCCCTACCACTTGTTCCTTATCAAGTGCCTTTACTCTTTCTGTGCCTCGGTTTCTCCTGCGCTAACAGGGTGTTACATTGCCAACTGTTCAGGGCAGAAGGACCCATGTGTTTACGAAGGGCCTACCAGAACCAGAGCCCATGGGATGTTTTCAAGGGAAATACATTTTAATATAAAGGAGGAGATTTTTTTTTAATGAACTAAACTTAATGCAAGTAAACCGGCCCCAGGGTGGGGGACTGGGTGGGGAATGGCACTCGGGGGGATTAGTGTGATGATGCTCAGGGCACCGACACGCCCCCCCCCGAACCCCTCATGTTTCCACACACACCCCCACTCCCCGGTCCTGCATGTGGCTTTTGTTAATTTCTGCTTATTTTGGGGGGAAAGGGTTAATAAACATACTGATAAATGGTTTTGTTTGGTCCCAGTGATGTTGCGGGGGGGGGGGGGGAGAGGAAACTAAAAGGGGGTTCTGAACTGGGGGCAGTCAGAGGGCCCATCCACCCCGGATGAGAACCATGGGCCCACCCAGCCTGGATCCCCCCTCCCCAGGTTCTGTTAAAACAGGTCACATCCGGCCTTATAAATTATCACATTGCAATGACACTGGTGCCCTCTACTGCCAGGAAAAGGAATAACCCCCCTTCCATTGCTCACCCGGTGTTGAGATGCAGCCACCTCTGGGGCGGGGCATCTGGGGAACAGCCGCATATAACACCACATGGGGACGGCTCAGACTCTGATCCAGGATTTAAAGGACTCTTTTATTTAAAAGATTGCTTTTTTCCCCCCTTTAAATTAACCTTTTAATAGAAAAACAAATGGGAAGGTTAAATTCCAGACACAGCAGGGACCCCAGTTCTGTATTGGGGCCAGTACAGGGTGTACCCTCATACATAACAGTACCCTCCATTCTCTGCAACCCCCCTCCACCTGCCCCCCCAGTGCAGCCCCTGAAGAGGTCTGGAGGGTGGGAACTGAACCCCCCAAATGTTCCACTATTAAACAATCAAAAGAACTGATCTAAATAGGGGAACACACCAACAAAAAAGGCCAAAAATCCTGCTGACCCCCTCCCAGGTCAAAGTTCAAAGGTCACAATAGACAGGTCACAGATCAATGATAATTCCCCAAAGAACATGTGAGAGGGGTGAAAGGTCAAAGCACAAAAGACAACAGGTCAAGAGCCCCAAAGTCACAGTGCAAAGGTCCCACCCAAAAGGCAAAGGTCAGAGTGGGAGGTCATTTTCAGGGGTCAGAGGTCAAAGCTCCCAGCCAAAGGTCAAGGGTGAGAATGGGAGGAAAAATTTTCAGGGTTTAGAGGTCAAAGCTAACAGCCAAAGGTCAAGGGGCACAGTGGAAAGGTCAAAGGCCACAAGGGAAAGCTCACCACCAGCAGGTCAAAGGTCGCAACCAAAACTAACCGGTCACAGTGGAAAGGTGCCAACCAGAGTTCAAAGGTCACTGATGCAAAGATCCTGAGTAGGGTTTAAAGGTCACAATGGGCAGGTCAGTGCTCATAGGTCCCTGAGGAGAGGTCCAAGGTCACAAAGGTGAGGTCCAACCATCCACAGCTCCAGAGCAAAGACAAAGGTCAAGGTCACAGTTGAGAAGTCATTATCCTGGGATCCTTGGCCAACAGTCAGAGGTTAAAGTTGAAAGGTCACAGTGCAAACGTCCCAGGTGAACAGGGTCAGAGGTCACAGCAGAAAGGTCAAAGTCCAAAGGTCCCCAGTGAAACATGACGAGTTAAGGTCATAGTGGAGAGATCAACCACCAAGCATTCACAGCAAAGGTCAGAGGTCACCAGAGGTCAACGGCAGAGAATTCCAGACAAAAGGTCACAGATCAAAGGTCAGAAGTTCCAGTCCAGAAGTCATTGCTGAGAGTCCCAGGTGAAAGGTCAGGGATGACACCAGGAAAGGTCAAAGTTCAAAGGTCCTCCATGGAAGGTGACCACTAAAGGTCAGAGCTCACAGAGGAGAGGTCAAAGTCTAACGGTCACAAGCAAAGGTCAGAGGCCACACCGGAGAGGTCAAAGCTCAAAAGTCGTGAGCAAAGACCGAAGGCTGCAAGCAGAGGTCAAAGGTTGCCGGGGTGTGTGTGTCAAAGTTAAAAGGTCACAAGTGCAGGTCAGAGGGCGCCGTGGACAGGTAACACTGGAGAGGTCACTGCCAGCAGGAGGGTCAAAGTTCAAAGGTCGACTCACGCCACCACACAGCTCCTGTCCCGAGGCCCCCGCAGCCCTTGGTGCCCTTTGCCCCCTCCCTGCTGGGGGGCCCCCGCCTCAGCGGGCGGTGGAGGGCCGGCCCCGCCCCGCAGGTGGGGAGGCAGGGGGATGGGCTCCCCGAGGAAGTAGCCTTCCTCCTCCGAGTCCGACGAGGAAGAGGAGGAGGAGGAGGAGTTGCGCCAGGCGCTGCCGCGGCCCCGGGGGTAGCGGTGCCGGTGGCTTGGGGGGAAGGCCCCCTCCGAGGCCGAATAGACCAGGGGCCGCCCCCCCGGGCCCTGCTCCTCTGGGGGGAGCCCCCCCTCGGGCTCCCGCTCCCCCGCCAGGTGCAGGGCGTTGTCGGAGGAGCAGGGCCGGGCGCGGGGCCGGCGCCGATGCAGCTGGGCGCTGCGGGGCCCCCCTGGCTCGCCCGCCACCAGGGGCTCCCGGAAGCTCACCCGGGGGGCAGCACCCCGGGGAAAGGCCCCCTCCCCCGCGGCCGCCCCCCCGCCCTCCAGGGGTGGGCCCTGGCTGAGCCGGGGGGAGACCGAGAGCTTGGAGACGGAGCTGCTGGTCCAGTCGGCCCCCTTGGCCGGGGCCAGGCCCAGCTCAGGCATGGAGTGTCGGTGGGGGACGCCGCGCTGGAAGCGGGACCCGGAACCTGGGGCGGGGGAAAGATTGGGGAGGGTGTTAGAGACAGAAGCTGCCATGCCTCCAGCCTCCCCCTTGCTGGGATTCCCCCCCGTCTGTGCTCCCCGCCATCTGCGCTCCCCCCCCCATCTACATTTCCCATGCCGCCTGTCTCCCCACCCCCCAGGATGCTCCCCCCCCACGTCTGCACTCCCCATGCTGCTCGCCACCCCGCTGTCTGCGCTCCCCACGCCGCCTGCCTCCCCCCCACCAGGATCCCTCCCCGGCTCACCTCCTTCCTCCTCCTCCGGGGGTGTGGGGCAGGTGGAGGTGCCCCGCGAGGTGCATCCGGCCGGCTCGCCCCTCTCCTCCGCCCCGGGGGTCCCGCTCCAGCTGCGCCGCCCGCCGGGGTCCGCGCCCCGGGCCGGGGTCGGGCGGCCGGCGAAGGAGACAGAGCGGGCGACGGGCGGGCGGCGGGGGGGGGCCCGGCGCCCGTCCTGGGGGCGGGGGCCGTGGAGGGCCGAGTCGCAGGAGTCCGAGGCGCTGGCGTCGTCCCCCCCCAGGCTGCAGCCCCGGGAGCAGAAGATCTGCCCGGCCTTGGGCAGGAAGGGCTTGCCCAGCAGCGGCAGCCGGCACCGGGTGCAGCAGAAGCAGGTGTCGGTGGCATGCCAGTGCTGCCCCTCATAGGTCATCTGGCCCTGGCTGATGCCTGCGGGGGCAGAGACGGGGGCAGAACGTCAGCTGAATCCCCAGGACTCCGGGGTTCTATTCCGGCTCTGGGAGGGGAGCGATGGCTGGAGGTGGGGTGGGGGCGGGGGCGGGGAGCTAGGACTCCTGGGTTCTATTCTGACGCTGGGGTGCTCCCTACAGCCCCCTCTCTGTTCACCTGCTCTCCTGCTTCATAAGTCCCCGGACACCTGGGTCCCTCCGCTGCCTGGGTGCTCCCTCCTTTTCTGTTGCCTGGAGGCCGGGGACCCCTTGCTGTTCGGATGCCTGGGTCCCCCCACTGCCCGGACGCCTGGGTTCCCCCTGCTCTTCATGGTCCCCAGATGCCAAGTCCCCCTGCTGCCTAGATACCAGGTCCCCCCCGCTCTCCACGGTTCCCATACACCAGGTCCCCCCACTGCCCGGTGTAGTTTTTTTAATCAGTTTAATCGACGATATGATTTCGGGTTTTCCATTTCAGCAGCCATTATCTCATTCTATTCGGCTGTAATGCAAGGAACCTGCAGGCCTGTATCCTGTCTGATTAGCCAGAGTGAGTTAGCACAAGTATCTGTAACCTTCGGTACAGATAAATGGCCCGCCGGTTACCGGCTACCCCTTGTGACTCTGAATGGGGAACCAAATGTGTTTACCAAAACTCTGGGACCAAGCAGTAACCGCAAGGACGTGGAAGTAACGGCTCAGGCCAAAGGAAACGCTCTCGAGAATCAGATAATCGAGATGCATGTGTGCGACTAGGGGAGAACGTGCCAGGCCATGGAGTAAACGTCCCCATACATTTATCCAGGCGAGGAGATCAGATTTGGGCATGGACGGCTGGGCTCGGATATGAATACTGTAGTGCCAGGCCGCTGTAAGAGGGGAACCACCAGACACGCTAGAGCAGGACGACGGCTTTGTAGCTCTGAGGTTTGGAGCTTTGGTTACTCGTTCGCTGAGTTGAATGTACTGAACTCGCAACGTTCGCTAATTCTGTAGCCTGATTTGGGGACAAGAACCTAAGTATCTGCTGGTCAGATCACTGGCGAGCCTAGAATAAAGCAGCCCTATATAATCAAGTTAACACCAGACGCTGGGGTCAGCCCTTCCTCCCCGGATGCCGGGTCCTCCCACTTCCCAGATTCCCAGGGTATCCCTCCACTTTCCATGGTTCCCAGACAGCAGGTCCCCCGTGCTGCCCGGACGCCAGGGTCCCCCTGCTCTCCATGGTTCCCGGACGCTGGGTCCCCCCTGCTGCCCGGACGCCAGGGTCCCCCTGCTCTCCATGGTTCCCGGACGCTGGGTCCCCTCTGCTGCCCGGACGCCAGGGTCCCCCTGCTCTCCATGGTTCCCGGACGCTGGGTCCCCCCTGCTGCCTGGACGCCAGGGTCCCCCTGCTCTCCATGGTTCCCGGACGCTGGGTCCCCCCTGCTGCCCGGACGCCAGGGTCCCCCTGCTCTCCATGGTTCCCGGAAACTGGGGTCTCCCCACTCTCCATGGTTTCCAGAATCCAGGCCCCCCCGCTGCCTGGACACCGGGGTCCCCCCGCTCTCCATGGTTCCCAGACACCAGGGCCCCCCGCTGCCCGGACGCCGGGGTCCCCCCGCTCTCCATGGTTCCCAGACACCAGGGCCCCCCGCTGCCCGGACGCCGGGGTCCCCCTGCTCTCCATGGTTCCCAGACACCAGGGCCCCCCGCTGCCCGGATGCCGGGGTCCCCCTGCTCTCCATGGTTCCCAGACACCAGGGCCCCCCGCTGCCCGGACGCCGGGGTCCCCCAGCTCTCCATGGTTCCCAGACACCAGGGCCCCCCGCTGCCCGGACGCCGGGGTCCCCCCATACCGATGGGCTCCCCGCAGGTGTCGCAGTACTCGGCGTAGAGGGCCTGGTAGCAGCGGCAGCAGTAGGGGCGGCTCTGGTGCATGACGTAACGCTGCCCGCCCAGCGCCTCCTCGCACTCGAAGCAGCAGAAATGGCGCATGTGCCAGTGGCGGCCCTCGGCCTCCGTGCACTCGTCGGCGAAGATGATCTGGGGGGGAGAGGGGGAGATGGAGGCACGGCCCTCTGCGGGGACCCCTCAGATCCCCCCCCACCAAGTCCACCCTCCCGGACCCCACAATCCCGTCCACAGATCCCCCCCACACCAAGTCCACCCTCCCGGACCGCACAATCCTGTCCACAGATCCCCCCCACCGACCCCCAGATCCCCCCCCACCAAGTCCACCCTCCCGGACCCCACAATCCCGTCCACAGAACCCCCCCCCACCAAGTCCACCCTCCCAGACCCCACAATCCCGTCCACAGAACCCCCCACCGACCCCCAGATCCCCCCCACCAAGTCCACCCTCCCAGACCCCACAATCCCGTCCACAGAACCCCCCCACCGACCCCCAGATCCCCCCCTACCAAGTCCACCCTCCCAGACCCCACAATCCCGTCCACAGAACCCCCCCACCGACCCCCAGATCCCCCCCCACCAAGTCCACCCTCCCGGACCCCACAATCCCGTCCACAGATCCCCCCCCACACCAAGTCCACCCTCCCGGACCGCACAATCCTGTCCACAGAACCCCCCACCGACCCCCAGATCCCCCCCCACCAAGTCCACCCTCCCGGACCCCACAATCCCGTCCACAGATCCCCCCCCACACCAAGTCCACCCTCCCGGACCCCACAATCCCGTCCACAGAACCCCCCACCGACCCCCAGATCCCCCCCCACCAAGTCCACCCTCCCGGACCCCACAATCCCGTCCACAGATCCCCCCCACACCAAGTCCACCCTCCCGGACCCCACAATCCCGTCCACAGATCCCCCCCCCCACCAAGTCCACCCTCCCGGACCCCACAATCCCGTCCACAGAACCCCCCCGCACCAAGTCCACCCTCCCGGACCCCACAATCCCGTCCACAGAACCCCCCACCGACCCCCAGATCCCCCCCCCCGCACCTGCGTCGGCCCCAGGCCCCTGCCCCACAGCCGGCCCTGCCCCTCACCTCGTCACAGGCCTGGCAGCGGGGTTTGAGGCGCTCGGCGTGGTGCCGCCCGCAGTAGATCTTCCCCTCCTGGTAGAAGTAGATGAGATCCACCAGCAGCTCCCGGCAGGTCGTGCACTGGAAGCACTGGGGGTGCCAGCAGGCCCCGTGCCCCGCCCGGCTGGCAAAGACCGCGATGTCCCCGCCACGGATCTGCTTCCCGCACTGAGAGAGAGAGAGAGCGACCGGTCACAGGGAGCCAGGCACTGGGCCTGTCCCCTCTCGGGGGCGCCGGCTCCCACACGGCCCCAGGGCGGGGACAGGCTGGCTCAGGGGGGTGGGAATGGGGCACTGGGCCTGTCCCCTCTCGGGGGCGCCGGCTCCCATCCGGCCCCAGGGCAGGGACTGGCTGGCTCAGAGGGGTGGGAATGGGGCACTGGGCCTGTCCCCTCTGTGGGGCGCCGGCTCCCACCCGGCCCCAGGGCAGGGGGCTGGCTCAGGGGGTGGGGAATGGGGCTGGGGCCTGTCCCCTCTGGGGGGCGCCGGCTCCCACCCGGCCCCAGGGCAGGGGGCTGGCTCAGGGGGGCAGGGAATGGGGTAGGACACTGTCAGATGCTGCAATGCCCCCTCTGGCCTGTAGGTGTCACTGTTCAGCTGCTCACTTCGAGGGCAGGGGGAGGGGAGCCCGAGCTCTGGGCGGGGCTTTGGTTGCAGGCCCCGCCCCCCTCACTCCGACAGATGGGTCTGGGCACAGGACTGAGCGCTCAGCATGGGATTAGAGCTGTCAGCACGTGAGCGGGGGAGAGAACCCAGGAGTCCTGGCGCCCAGCCACCCCTGCTCTGACCACCAGAGCGGGGAAGAGAACCCAGGAGTCCTGGCACCCAGACCCCCCTGCTCTGACCACCAGACCCCACTCCCCTCCCAGAGCTGGGGACAGAACCCAGGAGTCCGGGCTCCCAGCCCCCGCTGCTCTAACCACCAGACCCCCCCCCCCCCCCAGAGCCAGGGAGAGAACCCAGGAGTCCGGGCTCCCAGCCCCCCTGCTCTGACCACCAGACCCCGCTCCCCTCCCAGAGTTGGGGAGAGAACCCAGGAGTCCGGGCTCCCAGCCCCCGCTGCTCTAACCACCAGACCCCACCCCCCCCTCCCAGAGCCAGGGAGAGAACCCAGGAGTCCGGGCTCCCAGCCCCGCCTGCTCTGACCACCAGACCCAGCTCCCCTCCCAGAACTCCCAGTCAGCACCCAGAACTCCCTGCCTGGCCAAGGGTGCGATCCCGGCTCCCACAATGCTTTGCACAGCCTATGGGGGTGGGTGTTTGCTCCCAAAATCCCACTGGGAAAGCGGCGTGTGGGGTGGGAGTGGCGAGACGGGGCACCGTCCGGGGCGCGTGCTGGGTACCTGCTCACAGATGGCGCCAGTAATGGTGACCGGGAACAGCCGGACCGTCCCTCGCCCGAGATTCTCCCGCTTCCGCTGCTGGGAGAAAAGCTTCAGCTCCTTCTTCTCTTCCTCCTCCAGAGAGCTGCAGTACTGAGCCTGGGACACAGAGAGACCGACTGAGCCGGCGCCGAGATGCAGTCCGCTCTGGGGCGGGGCAGCTGGGGAACAGCCGCACATAACGTCGCACGGGGACGGCTCACGGCTCGTCCGGCGCTGAGATGCAGCCAGCTCTGGGGAGGGGCAGCTGGGGAACAGCCGCACATAACGTCGCACGGGGACGGCTCACGGCTCGTCCGGCGCTGAGATGCAGCCAGCTCTGGGGAGGGGCAGCTGGGGAACAGCCGCACATAACGTCGCACGGGGACGGCTCACGGCTTGTCCGGCGCTGAGATGCAGCCAGCTCTGGGGAGGGGCAGCTGGGGAACAGCCGCACATAACGTCGCACGGGGACGGCTCACGGCTCGTCCGGCGCTGAGATGCAGCCAGCTCTGGGGAGGGGCAGCTGGGGAACAGCCGCACATAACGTCGCACGGGGACGGCTCACGGCTCGTCCGGCGCTGAGATGCAGCCAGCTCTGGGGAGGGGCAGCTGGGGAACAGCCGCACATAACATCGCACCAGGATGGCTCGTCCGGTGCTGAGATGCAGCCCGCTCTGGGGCGGGGCAGCTGGGGAACAGCTGCACATAACATCGCACCAGGATGGCTCGTCCGGCGCTGAGATGCAGCCAGCTCTGGGGAGGGGCAGCTGGGGAACAGCCGCACATAACGTCGCACGGGGACAGCTCGCCCGGCGCTGAGATGCAGCCAGCTCTGGGGCGGAGCAGCGGGGGAACAGCCGCACATAACGTCGCACGGGGACAGCTCGCCCGGCGCTGAGATGCAGCCAGCTCTGGGGAGGGGCAGCTGGGGAACAGCCGCACATAACGTCGCACGGGGACAGCTCGCCCGGCGCTGAGATGCAGCCACCTCTGGGGCGGGGCAGCTGGGGAACAGCCGCACAGGGCCACCACAGACCACTCTGGGGCGGGAATAGCGACGGAGAGAGGCCGACTGGAATCCCTGGTGCTGGGATTTGGCCCGGACGCCAGGGTTCGCTCCTGGTCTCTCGGGGCAAAACATGCCAGGGGAATTTTTAAGAGATCAGGTTCTCATTTAGGGACGCCTTCCACCGCCCCCCAGAGCCCAGCCCCCCAGCCCCCCCCCTCACCTCGCTGTCGTGGGGGGGCAGCTGGTGCAGGAGCTGGCGGATCCGGTACCGCTCTCCTGGGCTGTTCACATAGGGCACCTTGTCCTCAGGGAGGCAGCTGAAGAACTGATAGACCTGGCGTGGGGAGAAGGGTCGGTGGGCGGGGGGTGGTGAGGGGTGTCAGGCCCAGGGGGCGTGGCCTGGCCACCCCAAGGGGAGGAGTCACAGAGCAGGGTTGGGGCGGCGATTGGAGGGGCCTGAAGCCAAATGGGCGGGGCTGGGAGGCCACAGGGGGAAGAGCCAGAAGGTCGGTGCCGTGCCTTCGATCCCCCCCTGGGGCAGGGCTAGAATCCCCAGGGGAGGGTATCTCCGGCCCCTATGTGGGCGTGGCTTTGGCCCCCATGGGTCGCAATGGGATGCCAATGGGGGGCGGTGTCCATGTACCTATATGGGCGTGGCTTCCACCTCCAGGAGGTAAGGGGTTGGGCTATGGGACACCTCCCTCCAGGAGGCGGGGCTACGACCACAGAGGTGGGGCTATGGGTTCCCGCCCCATGAAACAGGGCTTTGATTACAGGGGCAGGGCTATGGGACCCGCAGGAGGCGGGACACCCACTAGGGGGCGGAGCTTCCACCAGGGGGCGGGGCTATGGGTCCCCCAGGGGGCGGGGCTCCCCCAGGGGGCGGGGCTCACCTGCTCCGGCTTGAGGCCGGGCGGCACCCAGGCATACTCCTCGGAAGCGCAGCCCGAGTCGTCGTCGGAGATGGAGTGGCGCTGGAAGTCCGAGATGAGCCGGCACATCATGCGCTCCAGGTCGACGGGCACCGCCCGCACCGCGTGCTCCTCCCGAGGGCACTTGCAGTGCCGGCAGATCTTCCTGGGGGTGGGTAGACCCTACAATAACACACTGCTCCCCCGGACAGACCCTACAATAACACACTGCTCCCCCGGACAGACCCTACAATAACACACTGCTCCCCCGGACAGACCCTACAATAACACACTGCTCCCCCGGACAGACCCTACAATAACACACTGCTCCCCCGGACAGACCCTACAATAACACACTGCTCCCCCGGACGGACCCTACAATAACACACTGCTCCCCCGGACGGACCCTACAATAACACACTGCTCCCCCGGACGGACCCTACAATAACACACTGCTCCCCCGGACGGACCCTACAATAACACACTGCTCCCCCGGACAGACCCTACAATAACACACTGCTCTCCTGGACGGACCCTACAATAACCCTACAATAACACACTGCTCTCCTGGACGGACCCTACAATAACACACTGCTCCCCCGGACAGACCCTACAATAACACACTGCTCCCCCGGACGGACCCTACAATAACACACTGCTCTCCCGGACGGACCCTACAATAACACACTGCTCCCCCGGACGGACCCTACAATAACACACTGCTCCCCCGGACGGACCCTACAATAACACACTGCTCCCCCGGACGGACCCTACAATAACACACTGCTCCCCCGGACGGACCCTACAATAACACACTGCTCCCCCGGACGGACCCTACAATAACACACTGCTCCCCCGGACGGACCCTACAATAACACACTGCTCTCCTGGACGGACCCTACAATAACACACTGCTCTCCTGGACAGACCCTACAATAACCCTACAATAACACACTGCTCTCCCGGACGGACCCTACAATAACACACTGCTCCCCCGGACAGACCCTACAATAACACACTGCTCCCCCGGACGGACCCTACAATAACACACTGCTCCCCCGGACGGACCCTACAATAACACACTGCTCCCCCGGACGGACCCTACAATAACACACTGCTCCCCCGGACAGACCCTACAATAACACACTGCTCTCCTGGACGGACCCTACAATAACCCTACAATAACACACTGCTCTCCTGGACGGACCCTACAATAACACACTGCTCCCCCGGACAGACCCTACAATAACACACTGCTCTCCCGGACGGACCCTACAATAACACACTGCTCCCCCGGACGGACCCTACAATAACACACTGCTCCCCCGGACAGACCCTACAATAACACACTGCTCTCCCGGACGGACCCTACAATAACACACTGCTCCCCCGGACGGACCCTACAATAACACACTGCTCCCCCGGACGGACCCTACAATAACACACTGCTCCCCCGGACGGACCCTACAATAACACACTGCTCTCCTGGACGGACCCTACAATAACACACTGCTCTCCTGGACAGACCCTACAATAACCCTACAATAACACACTGCTCTCCCGGACGGACCCTACAATAACACACTGCTCCCCCGGACGGACCCTACAATATCACACTGCTCCCCTGGACGGACCCTACAATAACACACTGCTCCCCCGGACGGACCCTACAATAACACACTGCTCCCCCGGACGGACCCTACGATAACACACTGCTCTCCCGGACGGACCCTACAATAACACACTGCTCCCCCAGACGGACCCTACAATAACACACTGCTCTCCCGGACGGACCCTACAATAACACACTGCTCCCCCGGACAGACCCTACAATAACACACTGCTCCCCCGGACAGACCCTACAATAACACACTGCTCTCCTGGACGGACCCTACAATAACACACTGCTCCCCCGGACAGACCCTACAATAACACACTGCTCCCCCGGACAGACCCTACAATAACACACTGCTCTCCTGGACGGACCCTACAATAACCCTACAATAACACACGCCCCCCCAGAGACCCTACAATAACACACTGCTCCCCCGGACAGACCCTACAATAACACACTGCTCTCCTGGACAGACCCTACAATAACACACTGCTCTCCTGGACAGACCCTACAATAACCCTACAATAACACACTGCTCTCCTGGACGGACCCTACAATAACACACTGCTCCCCCGGACAGACCCTACAATAACACACTGCTCCCCCGGACAGACCCTACAATAACACACTGCTCCCCCGGACAGACCCTACAATAACACACTGCTCTCCCGGACGGACCCTACAATAACACACTGCTCCCCCGGACGGACCCTACAATAACACACTGCTCCCCCGGACGGACCCTACAATAACACACTGCTCCCCCGGACAGACCCTACAATAACACACTGCTCCCCCGGACGGACCCTACAATAACACACTGCTCCCCCGGACGGACCCTACAATAACACACTGCTCTCCTGGACAGACCCTACAATAACACACTGCTCTCCTGGACAGACCCTACAATAACCCTACAATAACACACTGCTCTCCTGGACGGACCCTACAATAACACACTGCTCCCCCGGACAGACCCTACAATAACACACTGCTCCCCCGGACGGACCCTACAATAACACACTGCTCCCCCGGACGGACCCTACAATAACACACTGCTCCCCCGGACGGACCCTACAATAACACACTGCTCTCCCGGACGGACCCTACAATAACACACTGCTCCCCCGGACGGACCCTACAATAACACACTGCTCCCCGGGACAGACCCTACAATAACACACTGCTCCCCCGGACGGACCCTACAATAACACACTGCTCCCCCGGACAGACCCTACAATAACACACTGCTCCCCCGGACGGACCCTACAATAACACACTGCTCCCCCGGACGGACCCTACAATAACACACTGCTCTCCTGGACGGACCCTACAATAACACACTGCTCCCCCGGACGGACCCTACAATATCACACTGCTCCCCCGGACGGACCCTACAATAACACACTGCTCCCCCGGACGGACCCTACAATAACACACTGCTCTCCTGGACGGACCCTACAATAACACACTGCTCCCCCGGACAGACCCTACAATAACACACTGCTCCCCCGGACAGACCCTACAATAACACACTGCTCTCCTGGACAGACCCTACAATAACACACTGCTCCCCCGGACAGACCCTACAATAACACACTGCTCTCCCGGACGGACCCTACAATAACACACTGCTCCCCCGGACAGACCCTACAATAACACACTGCTCCCCCGGACAGACCCTACAATAACACACGCCCCCCCAGAGACCCTACAATATCACACTGCTCCCTCCGGAGACCCTACAATATCACACTGCTCCCCCGGACAGACCCTACAATAACACACTGCTCTCCTGGACAGACCCTACAATAACCCTACAATAACACACTGCTCCCCCAGAGACCCTACAATAACACACTGCTCCCTCCGGAGACCCTACAATATCACACTGCTCCCCCGGAAAGACCCTACAATGATACGCCGCCCAACCCAGAGAGACACTACAATGGCACACGCCCCCCCAGAGACCCTACAATATCACACTGCGCCCTCCGGACAGACCCTACAATAACACATGCCCCCCCCAGAGACCCTACAATATCACACTGCTCCCCCCGGAGACCCTACAATAACACACTGCTCCCCCCGGAGACCCTACAATAACACACGCCCCCCCAGAGACCCTACAATATAACACTGCTCCCCCCGAGAGACCCTACAATAAAACACTGCTCCCCCGGACAGACCCTACAATAACACACTGCTCCCCCGGACAGACCCTACAATAACACACTGCTCCCCCGGACAGACCCTACAATAACCCTACAATAACACACTGCTCCCCCGGACAGACCCTACAATAACACACTGCTCTCCTGGACGGACCCTACAATAACCCTACAATAACACACGCCCCCCCAGAGACCCTACAATAACACACTGCTCCCCCGGACAGACCCTACAATAACACACTGCTCCCCCGGACAGACCCTACAATAACACACTGCTCCCCCGGACAGACCCTACAATAACCCTACAATAACACACGCCCCCCCAGAGACCCTACAATATCACACTGCTCCCTCCGGAGACCCTACAATATCACACTGCTCCCCCGGAAAGACCCTACAATGATACGCCGCCCAACCCAGAGAGACACTACAATGGCACACGCCCCCCCAGAGACCCTACAATATCACACTGCTCCCCCCGGAGACCCTACAATATCACACTGCGCCCTCTGGACAGACCCTACAATAACACACGCCCCCCCCCCCCCCCCCCCGAGACCCTACAATATCACACTGCTCTCCCCGGAGACCCTACAATAACACACGCCCCCCCAGAGACCCTACAATATAACACTGCTCCCCCCGGACAGACCCTACAATGATACGCCGCCCACCCCAGAGAGACCCTACAAAACACACGCCCCCCAGAGACCCTACAATATCACACTGCTCCCCCCCGGACACCCTACAATAACACACGCCCCCCCCAGAGACCCTACAATATCACACTGCTCCCCCCGGAGAGACCCTACAATAACACATGCCCCCCCAGAGACCCTACAATATCACACTGCTCCCCCCGGAGAGACCCTACAATAACACACAGCTCCCCCCGGAGACCCTACAATAACACGCCCCCCAGAGACCCTACAATATAACACTGCTCCCCCCGAGAGACCCTACAATAACACACTGCTCCCCCAGAGACCCTACAATATCACACTGCTCCCCCGGACAGACCCTACAATATCACAGTGCTCCCCCCGAGAGACCCTACAATAATACACGCCCCCCCAGAGACCCTACAATATAACACTGCTCCCCCCGAGAGACCCTACAATAACACACTGCTCCCCCGGACAGACCCTACAATAACACACTGCTCTCCTGGACGGACCCTACAATAACACACTGCTCCCCCGGACAGACCCTACAATAACACACTGCTCTCCTGGACAGACCCTACAATAACACACTGCTCCCCCGGACAGACCCTACAATAACACACTGCTCCCCCGGACAGACCCTACAATAACACACTGCTCCCCCGGACAGACCCTACAATAACACACTGCTCTCCTGGACAGACCCTACAATAACACACTGCTCCCCCGGACGGACCCTACAATAACACACTGCTCTCCTGGACAGACCCTACAATAACACACTGCTCCCCCGGACAAAACCCTACAATAACACACTGCTCCCCCGGACAGACCCTACAATAACACACTGCTCTCCTGGACAGACCCTACAATAACACACTGCTCCCCCGGACAGACCCTACAATAACACACTGCTCCCCCGGACAAAACCCTACAATAACACACTGCTCCCCCGGACAGACCCTACAATAACACACTGCTCTCCTGGACAGACCCTACAATAACACACTGCTCCCCCGGACAGACCCTACAA
The DNA here is from genome assembly GCA_037349315.1 of Chelydra serpentina. Lineage (NCBI taxonomy): Eukaryota > Metazoa > Chordata > Testudines > Chelydridae > Chelydra > Chelydra serpentina. The sequence continues at coordinate 144,841 of JBAIAC010000406.1, forward strand.
TAACACACTGCTCCCCCGGACAGACCCTACAATAACACACTGCTCTCCTGGACGGACCCTACAATAACACACTGCTCCCCCGGACAGACCCTACAATAACACACTGCTCTCCTGGACAGACCCTACAATAACACACTGCTCCCCCGGACGGACCCTACAATAACACACTGCTCTCCTGGACAGACCCTACAATAACACACTGCTCTCCTGGACAGACCCTACAATAACACACTGCTCCCCCGGACAGACCCTACAATAAAACACTGCTCCCCCGGACAGACCCTACAATAACACACTGCTCCCCCGGACAGACCCTACAATAAAACACTGCTCCCCCGGACAGACCCTACAATAACACACTGCTCTCCTGGACAGACCCTACAATAACACACTGCTCCACCGGACAGACCCTACAATAACCCTACAATAACACACGCCCCCCCAGAGACCCTACAATATCACACTGCTCCCTCCGGAGACCCTACAATATCACACTGCTCCCCCGGAAAGACCCTACAATGATACGCCGCCCAACCCAGAGAGACACTACAATGGCACACGCCCCCCCAGAGACCCTACAATATCACACTGCTCCCCCCGGAGACCCTACAATATCACACTGCGCCCTCCGGACAGACCCTACAATAACACACGCCCCCCCCCCCAGAGACCCTACAATATCACACTGCTCCCCCCGGAGACCCTACAATAACACACTGCTCCCCCCGGAGACCCTACAATAACACACGCCCCCCCAGAGACCCTACAATATAACACTGCTCCCCCCGGACAGACCCTACAATGATACGCCGCCCACCCCAGAGAGACCCTACAAAACACACGCCCCCCAGAGACCCTACAATATCACACTGCTCCCCCCCGGACACCCTACAATAACACACGCCCCCCCCAGAGACCCTACAATATCACACTGCTCCCCCCGGAGAGACCCTACAATAACACATGCCCCCCCAGAGACCCTACAATATCACACTGCTCCCCCCGGAGAGACCCTACAATAACACACAGCTCCCCCCAGAGACCCTACAATAACACGCCCCCCAGAGACCCTACAATATAACACTGCTCCCCCCGAGAGACCCTACAATAACACACTGCTCCCCCAGAGACCCTACAATATCACACTGCTCCCCCGGACAGACCCTACAATATCACAGTGCTCCCCCCGAGAGACCCTACAATAATACACGCCCCCCCAGAGACCCTACAATAACACACTGCTCCCCCGGACAGACCCTACAATAACACACTGCTCCCCCGGACGGACCCTACAATAACACACTGCTCCCCCGGACGGACCCTACAATAACACACTGCTCCCCCGGACAGACCCTACAATAACACACTGCTCTCCTGGACAGACCCTACAATAACACACTGCTCCCCCGGACAGACCCTACAATAACACACTGCTCTCCTGGACGGACCCTACAATAACACACTGCTCCCCCGGACGGACCCTACAATAACACACTGCTCTCCTGGACAGACCCTACAATAACACACTGCTCCCCCGGACAGACCCTACAATGATACGCCGCCCACCCCAGACAGACCCTACAATAACACACGCCCCCCCAGAGACCCTACAATACAACACTGCTCCCTCCGGAGACCCTACAATATCACACTGCTCCCCCCGGAGACCCTACAATGATACACTGCCCACCCCAGAGAGACCCTACAAAACACACGCCCCCCCAGAGACCCTACAATATAACACTGCTCCCCCCGGAGACCCTACAATAACACACGCCCCCCCAGAGACCTTACAATATAACACTGCTCCCCCCGGACACCCTACAATAACACACGCTCCCCCAGAGACCCTACAATAACACACTGCTCCCCCCGGAGACCCTACAATAACACACCGCCCCCCCAAACAATAACACACCGCCCCTCCCAGGAGAGACCCTACAATAACACACTGGCCCCCTCGGAGAGACCCTACAATAACACACCGCCCCACCTCCAGGAGAGACCCTACAATAAACACACTGAAGCAGAGGGTGACTCCTGGAGGATCAGGAGTGGGACTGTAGGCTGGGCATGGGTGGGGGATGGGGTTGGGGAGAAGTCTCTTGGGGAGGGGGTCATTGGGAGGGGGGGTCTGGAGGGGGAGTGGCCCTGGGGTCTCTCCTCCCCCCCCCCCCCCCCGCATGCAGAAGGTGCAGAGAGTCTCCTTCTGCCCCATTAACCCCAACGGCCTGGGCCCCACAGCGCTAATGGGCTGGGAACAGGGTCCCAGCTTGTCTGAGTCCCCCCACACCCGGGGCACCAGGCCAGGCCCTTTGCTCTGGGGCCGCCTCACGGGGCGTGGGGGCGGTGGGGGAGGTGCCAGAGGGCAGTGGGGTGGATGCCAGGGGGCAACAAGGCGGGTGCTGGGGGGCAGCAAGGTGGGTGCCAGGGTGCAGCCAGGTGGGTGCCAGAGGGCAGCGGGTGGGATGGGCAGGATGCCGGAGGGGCAGCGTGGTGACGGGGGGGACACCAGGGTGGGTGCTGGGGAGAGCGGGGTGACGGCGGGGGCACCAGGGTGGGTGCTGGGGAGAGCAGGGTGACGGGGGTGGGTTCTGGGGGGCAGCAGGGTGCTGGGGCGGCAACGGGCTGCGGAGGGGTGGGTGCCGGGGGGCAGAGGGATTGGATGGGCAGGGTTCCGGGGGGCAGCGGGGTGCCAGGGGCAGTGGGGTGGGTGCTGGGAGGGCAGCAGCGGGGGGCGGAGGGGTGGGTGCTGGGGGGAGCAGCAGGGTGGGATGGGCAGAGTGCCGGGGGGGCAGCTAAGTGGGTGCTGGGGGGCAGCAGGGTGCCGGAGGGCAGCGGGGTGGGATGGGCAGGGTGCCGGGGGAAGGGGGGGCTATGTGGGCGCCGGGGGGCAGCAGGGTGCCGGGGGGGGGGCAGCGGGGTGTTGGGGGGGGTATGTGGGTGCTGGGGGGCAGCAGGGTGCCGGAAGGCAGCTAGGTGGGTGCTGGAGGTCAGCAGGGTGCCGGGAGGGCGGGGGGGCAGCTAGGTGGGTGCTGGGGGAGAGCAGGGTGCCGGGAGGCAGCTAGGTGGGTGCCGGGGGGCAGCAGGATGCCAGGGGGGGGCAGCAGGGTGCCAGCTATGTGGGTGCTGGGGGGCAGCAGGGTGCCGGGGGGGGAGCTATGTGGGTGCTGGGGGGCAGCAGGGTGCCGGGGGGGGAGCTATGTGGGTGCTGGGGGGCAGCAGGGTCCCGGAGGGGAGCTATATGGGTGCCGGGAGGCAGCAGGATGCTGGGAGGCAGCTAGGTGGGTGCCGGGGGGCAGCAGGATGCCAGGGGGGCAGCAGGGTGCCAGCTATGTGGGTGCTGGGGGGCAGCAGGGTGCTGGGGGGGGAGCTATGTGGGTGCTGGGGGGCAGCAGGGTCCCGGAGGGGAGCTATGTGGGTGCCGGGAGGCAGCAGGGTGCTGGGAGGCAGCTAGGTGGGTGCTGGGGGGCAGCAGGATGCCAGGGGGGCAGCAGGGTGCCAGCTATGTGGGTGCTGGGGGCAGCAGGGTGCCGGGGGGGGAGCTATGTGGGTGCTGGGGGGCAGCAGGGTCCCGGAGGGGAGCTATGTGGGTGCCGGGAGGCAGCAGGGTGCCGGGAGGCAGCTAGGTGGGTGCTGGAGGTCAGCAGGGCGCCGGGGGGGGGCAGCTAGGTGGGTGCCGGGAGGCAGCAGGGCACCGGGGGGGGCAGCTAGGTGGGTGCCGGGAGGCAGCAGGGTGCCGGGGGGGGGGCAGCTAGGTGGGTGCCGGGAGGCAGCAGGGTGCCGGGGGGGGGGCAGCTAGGTGGGTGCCGGGAGGCAGCAGGGTGCCGGGGGGGGGCAGCTAGGTGGGTGCCGGGAGGCAGCAGGGCACCGGGGGGGGCAGCTAGGTGGGTGCCGGGAGGCAGCAGGGTGCCGGGGGGGGGCAGCTAGGTGGGTGCCGGGAGGCAGCAGGGTGCCGGGGGGCAGCTAGGTGGGTGCCGGAGGTCAGCAGGGTGCCGGGGGGGCAGCAGGGTGCCAGCTATGTGGGAGCTGGGGGGCAGCAGGGTGCCGGAGGGCAGCGGGGTGGGATGGGCAGGGTGCCAGGGGGGGAGCTATGTGGGTGCTGGGGGGCAGCAGAGTGCCGGGGGGGGGAGCTATGTGGGTGCTGGAGGTCAGCTAGGTGGGTGCCGGAGGTCAGCAGGGTGCCGGGGGGGGGGCGCGCAGGCCAGCGCAGGGTCCCTACCTCCATCCGTGCACCAGGAAGCCAGGACACTGGTCCCCACACGCCTGGCACGGCTGCCCCCGGTCGGGGTCGGCATCGTCGGGCGGCTGCGGGGCGCAAACACAGACCGTCACCCAGCGCCCAGCACCAGGGCTCCCCGGCGCCACCCACCACCCGCAATGGCCCCCCCACCCCTAAACGGTGGGGTCTGGTGGTTGGAGCGGGGGGAGGGAGCCAGGACTCCTGGGTCCCATCGCCGGCTCTGAGCGGGATGGGGGTATCTCTCTCCAGCCCCATGGCCACGCGCCCCATCTCTGAGCTGTCAAGGCAAAGGCCGGAGCCCCCCAAACCCTGCCTGTGGGGCAGGTCTGGGGCAGGGACAGGAGACACAACCCCTGCACCCAGGGCATTGTGGGAGCTCAGACCCCAACCAGGGCACCGCAGGGCATTGTGGGAGTAAAACCCGCCACCAAACACGTCACCCCAGGGCATTGTGGGAGCAAAACCCACCACCAAACAGGTCACCCCAGGGCATTGTGGGAGCAAAACCCGCCACCAAACACGGCACCCCAGGGCATTGTGGGAGCTCAGACCCCAACCAGGGCACCCCAGAGCATTGTGGGAGCTCAGATCCCAACCAGGGCACCCCAGGGCATTGTGGGAGCTCAGACCCGAACCAGGGCGCCCCAGGGCATTGTGGGATCCCAGACGCCAACTAGGGCACCCCAGGGCATTGTGGGAGCTCGGACCCCAACCAGGGCGCCCCAGGGCATTGTGGGAGCTCAGATCCCAACCAGGGCACCCCAGGGCATTGTGGGAGTAAAACCACCAACCTCAGCCATGCAGGGGGCTCGTGGGAGCCGCGGTGCCGGGCCACCAGGGTCACGCTGGGGCTGGTGGGAGCTCAGACGCCAACCGGGCCGGCCCAGGGCATTGTGGGAGGCGAGAGCCGCCTCGCACGCCAGGACCTGTCCCGGCTCGGCTCGGCGGAGCGTGACACACCGAGAGCTGGGCCGTGGCCAAGGGCGGGGGGCAGAGAGCGGGAGGGGCTGGGGGGGTGTAATTGGGGAGACCCGCCCCTTCCCCTTGGGGAAGGTCACGTCAAGGGGAGACCAAATATGGGAGGGGTCGTGCCGAGGAACCCACCCCCCTACGCCGGAGGTGGGGTGGGTCGGGGCAGCGCCCGGCCTGGCAGGGAGAGGGGGGTAGGAGACGAGCCGGGGAGGGGAGTGAATGAGAGCCCCCCCCCGACCCTACTCACACCCCAGCATGCCCCCACCCCGCTCCCCACAGCACCCCCTGCTGGGAGAGGCCGGGGCTGGAGCAGCCGGGAGCTTCCCCCACAACTCGCACTCCTGCCCCGCTCCCCACAGCGACCCTGTAACCCCTCTCCAGCCCCCCACCGTCCCTCCCCCCAACCCTCCCCAGTCCTGTCCCCCTGCCCTCAGACACAGCCCCCTGGCACTCCCCACTCAGCTCCCCGTCCTCCCCTCCCACCCCACACTCCCCTCTCCCTCCTCTCCTGCCCCCTAAATCCACAGCCCCTCCTTTCCTCCACAGCAGACCCCCCCAGTACCTACACGTCCCCCACTCCCTGCAAGCACAGACCCCTTCCCACTTCACAGCCCCCTCTCCACACCCCTCGCCAGGGGATTGACCCCAAAGCCGCATTAAACCCGACCCCTTAATACCACCAGCGAGTTAATCCTGACCCAGATGAGAGACAATCCCCACCCCCAACATCGGGGAGGTGGCGCTGCCGGGCGCAGCAGCCTGGATTATTCCCCTCCCCCACCAGCTGTAACTCCATCCATGGGGGGGTACATGTAATAACCCCCCCATACCCTCCACTCAACTGTCCCGCTGGAGGGAACTGGGCGGGGGGGGGGTATTGAGCTAGAAGCGCCCGGGGGGGTCTGACCAGGGGTGATGGAGACGGGATACCAGGGTTGATGGGCCCCTGGGTCTGAGTGGGGTGATGGAGGTGGGATACCGGGGTAGATGGGCCCCTGGGTCTGACCGGGGGTGATGGAGGCGGGATACCGGGGTAGATGGGCCCCTGGGTCTGACCGGGGGTGATGGAGGTGGGATACCGGGGTAGATGGGCCTCTGGGTCTGACCAGGGTGATGGAGCCGGGATACCGGGGTAGATGGGCCCCTGAGTCTGACCGGGGGTGATGGAGACTGGATACCGGGGTTGATGGGCCCCTGGGTCTGACTGGGGATAATGGAGATGGGATACCGGGGTAGTTGGGCCCCTGGGCCTGACCGGGTATGACGGAGGTGGGATACCGGGGTAGATGGGCCCCTGGGTCTGACCGGGGGTGATGGAGCCGGGATACCGTGGTAGATGGGCCCCTGGGTCTGACTGGGGATGAAGGAGGTGGGATACCAGGGTAGTTGGGCCCCTGGGTCTGACCGGGGGTGATGGAGGCGGGATACCGGGGTAGATGGACCCCTGGGTCTGACCGGGGGTGATGGAGACGGGATACCGGGGTAGATGGGCCCCTGGGTCTGACTGGGGATGAAGGAGGCGGGATACCGGGGTAGATGGGCCCCTGGGTCTGACCGGGGGTGATGGAGGCGGGATACCGGGGTAGATGGGCCCCTGGGTCTGACCGGGGATGACGGAGGCGGGATACCGGGGTAGATGGGCCCCTGGGTCTGACCGGGGGTGATGGAGGCGGGATACCGGGGTAGATGGGCCCCTGGGTCTGACCGGGGGGTGATGGAGACGGGATACCGGGGTAGATGGGCCCCTGGGTCTGACCGGGGGTGATGGAGGCGGGATACCGGGGTAGATGGGCCCCTGGGTCTGACCGGGGGTGATGGAGCCGGGATACCGGGGTAGATGGGCCCCTGGGTCTGACTGGGGATGAAGGAGGTGGGATACCAGGGTAGTTGGGCCCCTGGGTCTGACCGGGGGTGATGGAGGTGGGGATACCGGGGTAGATGGGCCCCTGGGTCTGACCGGGGGTGATGGAGACGGGATACCAGGGTAGATGGGCCCCTGGGTCTGACTGGGGATGAAGGAGGCGGGATACCGGGGTAGATGGGCCCCTGGGTCTGACCGGGGGTGATGGAGGCGGGATACCGTGGTAGATGGGCCCCCTGGGTCTGACTGGGGATGAAGGAGGTGGGATACCAGGGTAGTTGGGCCCCTGGGTCTGACCGGGGGTGATGGAGACGGGATACCGGGGTAGATGGGCCCCTGGGTCTGACCGGGGATGACGGAGGCGGGATACCGGGGTAGATGGGCCCCTGGGTCTGACCGGGGGTGATGGAGGCGGGATACCGGGGTAGATGGGCCCCTGGGTCTGACCGGGGGTGATGGAGACGGGATACCGGGGTAGATGGGCCCCTGGGTCTGACCGGGGATGACGGAGGCGGGATACCGGGGTAGATGGGCCCCTGGGTCTGACCGGGGATGAAGGAGGCGGGATACCGGGGTAGATGGGCCCCTGGGTCTGACCGGGGGTGATGGAGACGGGATACCGGGGTAGATGGGCCCCTGGGTCTGACCGGGGGTGATGGAGACGGGATACCGGGGTAGATGGGCCCCTGGGTCTGACCGGGGGTGATGGAGGCGGGATACCGGGGTAGATGGGCCCCGGGTCTGACCGGGGGTGATGGAGGCGGGATACCGGGGTAGATGGGCCCCTGGGTCTGACTGGGGGTGATGGAGGCGGGATACCGGGGTAGATGGGCCCCTGGGTCTGACCGGGGGGTGATGGAGGCGGGATACCGGGGTAGATGGGCCCCTGGGTCTGACCGGGGGTGATGGAGGCCGGGATACCGGGGTAGATGGGCCCCTGGGTCTGACCGGGGGTGATGGAGGCGGGATACCGGGGTAGATGGGCCCCTGGGTCTGACCAGGGATGACGGAGGCGGGATACCGGGGTAGATGGGCCCCTAATGAGGGGTCTGATGAGGGGCAGCAGCATGGGAAGTGGGGCAATCGTAACCAGGAGTGGCCCTGCCCCACGTAGGGCAGATGCCACAGCTGGTTTACCCTAGAGGAGGGAAACTGAGTCAACCAGCTGGGTCAGCAGGTAACATCCCCGTTCCTGCCCCACCCCCCCCGGGGGGAGGGGAGAAAACTCACCACCTGCCAACAGCAAAACAAATAGCTCCCTGTGCCCCCCAGCCTCCCTGCCGAACTCCTGCCCCACTCCCCGCAGCACGGCGCCCCCCAGCGCCCGGCACTGACTGCCAGCGGACAGTGCCCCCCCCCCCAAACCCCTGCTCTCCCTCCGAGCCTCCTGCCCCACGGCGCCCCCCAGCGCCCGGCCCTGACGGCCAGTGCCCCCCCCAATCCTCTGCCCTCCCCACAGCCTCCTGCCCCACGGTGCCCCCCAGCGCCCGGCTCTGAGCCAGGCGACAGACCCCCCCCCGGTTCCCTACCCTGGGGGGGGGCGGGGGGCAGCCCAGCCCGTGTGTCCAGGATCGGAGGCCCCGTGGCCGGTTCCCCTGGACCTGGGCGCTCCCCCCATCCCCGGTCCCCCCAGCACTCACGGGGCGGGAGGAGCGTCGGCGCCGAGACCCCCGGGTGAACATCGTCTGGTGACGGCGCCCGGCACCCCCCCACCCCAGCTCCTCCTTCCCCCACTCCCCCTGCAGCTCCTCCCCCCGCCCCGCCTCTCCCAGGCTCCTCCCACTTGCTCCTCCCCTTAGACCGCCCCCCCCGGGACACGGCTCCTCCCCCCGCCCCGCTTCCCCCCAGCTCCTCCAACTTGCTCCTCCCCTTAGACCGCCCCTCCCGGGACACGGCTCCTCCCCCCGCCCCGCTTCCCCCCAGCTCCTCCAACTTGCTCCTCCCCTTAGACCGCCCCCCTCCCGGGACACGGCTCCTCCCCCGCCCCGCTTCCCCCCAGCTCCTCCCACTTGCTCCTCCCCTTAGACCGCCCCCCTCCCGGGACACGGCTCCTCCCCCCGCCCCCGCTTCCCCCCCAGCTCCTCCAACTTGCTCCTCCCCTTAGACCGCCCCCCTCCCGGGACACGGCTCCTCCCCCCGCCCCGCTTTCCCCCAAGCTCCTCCCACTTGCTCCTCCCCTTAGACCGCCCCTCCCGGGACACGGCTCCTCCCCCCGCCCCGCTTCCCCCCCAGCTCCTCCCACTTGCTCCTCCCCTTAGACCGCCCCCCTCCCGGGACACGGCTCCTCCCCCCGCCCCGCTTCCCCCACAGCTCCTCCCACTTGCTCCTCCCCTTAGACCGCCCCCCCCGGGACACGGCTCCTCCCCCCGCCCCGCTTCCCCCCCAGCTCCTCCCACTTGCTCCTCCCCTTAGACCGCCCCCAAGCTGCTCCCCCGTCCTCACGCTCCACCTCCGGCCCCTCCCACACCGCTCCTCCCCCTAAGCCATGCCCCGCCCCGTCAGCTTCCCTGCCTCCCCCCACGCTTCCTCCAGGCCCCGGCCCCCGCGCCCCCCCCAGCTTTCCGACCCCTCCGTCCTCTGCTGCACCCCTCTCTCCCCCCCCCCCGCGTTCCCCCCACCGCTTGTCCCGCCCCCCCGTCCCTGGGGTGCTGGGAAGTAACATTGTCCCTGTAACACGTGCCCTTGGCCGCTTGCAGCCCCCCCCACCCGCCACCTGCCCGGACCCCCCCCCCCCGTAGTTCTGCCCCGCCCCCATTCCCACCCTCCACCCCCCACGAGCCCAGAGCCCCCCCCACACACACACACACACAAACACCAGGGACTCCTGGGTTATCTCCCCTGCTCTGGGAGGGGAGTCTGGTGGTTAGAGCAGGGGGGGCTGGGAGCCAGGACTCCTGGGTTCTCCCCAGTTCTGGGAGGGGAGTGGGGTCTGGTGGGTTAGAGCAGGGGGAGCTGGGGGCCAGGACTCCTGGGTTCTCTCCCAGCTCTGGGAGGGGTGGAGTGGGGTGGGGGATCCGGCGCCGGGTCTCCTTGTAGTTCTGGCTGGACGGTGATTAGTTCTGAGCTGGCCTGGGGGCAATGTTCCCTCTCATTTTTGACAGGCCGTGTGCGCAAAAAATTTCTTCTATGCAAATTGTTGTGCTTCTGTGTGAATGTTTGTGCGCGTGGTGTTTCGCCGCGTGCGTGGGGTTCAGGATCTGTGTGCGCGCGGTGTTTCGCCGCGTGCGTGGGGCTCAGGATCTGTGTGCGCGCGGTGTTTCGCCGCGTGCGTGGGGTTCAGGATCTGTGTGCGCGCGGTGTTTCGCCGCGTGCGTGGGGTACAGGATCTGTGTGCGCGCGGTGTTTCGCCGCGTGCGTGGGGTACAGGATCTGTGTGCGCGCGGTGTTTCGCCGCGTGCGTGGGGTTGAGGATCTGTGTGCGCGCGGTGTTTCGCCGCGTGCGTGGGGTACAGGATCTGTGTGCGCGCGGTGTTTCGCCGCGTGCGTGGGGTACAGGATCTGTGTGCGCGCGGTGTTTCGCCGCGTGCGTGGGGTTGAGGATCTGTGTGCGCGCGGGTGTTTCGCCGCGTGTGTGGGGTTGAGGATCTGTGTGCGCGCGGTGTTTCGCCGCATGCGTGGGGTACAGGACGTGTGTGCGCGCGGTGTTTCGCCGCGTGCGTGGGGTTCAGGATCTGTGTGCGCGCGGTGTTTCGCCGCGTGCGTGGGGTACAGGACGTGTGTGCGCGCGGGTGTTTCGCCGCGTGCGTGGGGTTGAGGATCTGTGTGCGCGCGGTGTTTTGCCGTGTGCGTGGGGTTCAGGATCTGTGTGCGCGCGGTGTTTCGCCGCGTGCGTGGGGTTGAGGATCTGTGTGCGCGCGGTGTTTCGCCGCGTGCGTGGGGTTCAGGATCTGTGTGCGCGCGGTGTTTTGCCGCGTGCGTGGGGTTCAGGATCTGTGTGCGCGCGGTGTTTCGCCGCGTGCGTGGGGTACAGGACGTGTGTGCGCGCGGTGTTTCGCCGCGTGCGTGGGGTTGAGGATCTGTGTGCGCGCGGGTGTTTCGCCGCGTGCGTGGGGTTCAGGATCTGTGTGCGCGCGGTGTTTCGCCGCGTGCGTGGGGTTGAGGATCTGTGTGCGCGCGGTGTTTCGCCGCGTGCGTGGGGTTGAGGATCTGTGTGCGCGCGGTGTTTCGCCGCGTGCGTGGGGTTCAGGATCTGTGTGCGCGCAGTGTTTCGCCGCGTGCGTGGGGTTGAGGATCTGTGTGCGCGCGGTGTTTCGCCGCGTGCGTGGGGTTGAGGATCTGTGTGCGCGCGGTGTTTCGCCGCGTGCGTGGGGTTCAGGATCTGTGTGTGCACGGGTGTTTCGCCACGTGCGTGGGGTTGAGGATCTGTGTGCGCGCGGTGTTTCGCCGCGTGCGTGGGGTTCAGGATCTGTGTGCGCGCGCAGCTTAGAGGGAATCATGCCTGGGCGCATGAAATTAGTTTGCTGGATCTCAGCCCCATTTCTCCCAGGGTGGGCGACGTTGGGGACCGGGGGCAGCGTGCTGGGATATAGAACCCAGGCATCCGGGGCTCAGCCTCTGGGCCTGTCGTCCCCCCACCAAGCTGCAACACGGGGCCCTCCCCGCCACCCCGCCCCCGGCCCTGCAGAGCCTGTCCTTATCTGTGGGCCTGGGCGGCTCCGTTATGGGGTGGGGCTGGCGAGAGGGGGCCCGGGCAGCCTCTGGGGAGGTGTCTGTCAGTGCTGGTTGTTCGTCCTCAGTGCAGGACAACAGGTAACGGGGGGTCATCTGGGGGGCACAGGGGGTGCAGCGGGGGGGAAGCATGGGGGGTGGTTAGGGAAGATGCACGGCCGCTGGGGACTCAGCTGGGGGGCGGTTAGGGGGAAGGGGGGTCTGAGGAGGGCACGCCTGGAGGGGTGGGGGAGGGGGGCATAACCTAAAAAGGGGAGGCTCAGTTGGTGGAAGCGATGAAGCCTGGAGGGGTTTTGGGGGGTGTTCTTCTGGGGGGGTGGGGGCTCAGCCAGCCGGGGCTGTCAGCTACCCGGAGACACCAATAACTCAGCCCAATGGCTTCACCCTTGTTAGAGGGCCCTGCCTCTCGAGGGGGGCCCGGCTCTGATCTGGCCCCATGGCGGGGTGGGGGGGCTGGCTCATGGGGGGCAGGGAACGGGGCCTGGGCGGCACTGCCCCCATAAAATCCCCGAGGCATTCTAGGGCCTCCCCTCCACCAGTGCCCCCCCCCAACTGCGTTGGGTGGGCCCCCCCCATGACTCTTATCAGCCTCCAACAGACACAGCCCCACCCTGCCGGGCCCGGCTCTGGGACGTGCCCGCTGACTCGCAGGGCTGAGGCGATGTGGGGGGACGACTGCAGTGGGACCCCGCGCTCACCCCCCAAACCCCCCTGGAACGGGGCCCAGCCAACACGCTGCACCGGGGGGGGGCGGGGGGGTCCGACTTTCACACAACCTCGCTTTCGGTCCATACAGACCGAAGACGGGTCCCGCCCACTCTCCAACCCCTCCCCACCTGTCCCCCTATTGTTACTCCTCTGGGATGGGGGTGGGGATCAGCCCTTCGGGAGGGGTCTCCATGGGTGCACTGCGGGGGGGGGGGGGCTGGTCTGTTGGAAGGCATCGATTTCTGCCCGCTTTGATTGATCAGCAGACAGGGACTGAGCCAAGGTGTCCCCCCCTCCCATTTTCAGATTCCCCCCCCCCCCCACAAAAAATCCTGGAGGGGAAAATCCGGCCAATCACATGCTTCAGGGCTCCCCAGGGTCAGGAAGGAAATTCTCCACCACCGCCCCGAACCCCTCCAAGCACAACTGGCCAGGTGTATCTGCGTGTAATCGCCTCCCCCGAAGAGCTGGCGGGGGGGCGGGGGGGGATGGGCGTGCCGTGCTAAGGGAGGGGGTGTCCCGGACGCCTGGGTTCCTCACGCCCTTTCTCTCTCCCGGGCAGCACCACAATCCGGCAGGATGGCTTCCTTCCTGCAGCGCTGCCCCTTCCTGACCCGGGACCCCAGCGTCTTCTTGCTCAAAGCTCGCCCCCTGCTGGTGAGCAGTGCCCAGCGCTGTCCCGTCATGGTGGCCCGGACCCTGATGGGGACGGACAACCCCATCCCACTCGGTGAGCACCTGCCGGGGGTCGGGAGCCCGGACTCCTGGGTTCCCTCCCCGTCTCTGGGAGGGGAGTGGGATCTGGTGGTTAGAACAGGGGGCCAGGAGCCAGGACTCCTGGGTTCTCTCCCCAGCTCCAGGAGGGGAGTGGAATCTGGTGGGTTAGAACAGGGGGAGGGGCTGGGAGCCAGGACTCCTGGGTTCTCTCCCCGGCTCTGGGAGGGGAGTGGGATCTGGTGGTTAGAACGGGGGGCCAGGAGCCAGGACTCCTGGGTTCTCTCCCCGGCTCTGGGAGAGGAGTGGGGTCTGGTGGTTAGAACAGGGTGGGCTGGAAGCCAGGACTCCTGGGTTCTCTCCCCATCTCTGGGAGGGGAGTGGGATCTGATGGGTTAGAACAGGGGGAGGGGCTGGGAGCCAGGACTCCTGGGTTCTCTCCCCGTCTCTGGGAGGGGAGTGGGATCTGGTGGGTTAGAACAGGGGGAGGGGCCAGGACTCCGGGGTTCCATCCCTTTCACTTGGCCGTCTCTCCCCAGCAGCAGGATCTGTCCCCCAGGAGTTGGGGGCCCCAGAAGCAGCCTCCAGCCCTTCCCAGACCCACTGCCCCTTCATGGAGTCGGAGGTGCGGGGCGGACGGAGCCGGATCGTTCAGCGTGCCGGGCCGGAGGTGCAGGAGGATGTGAAGGTCTACAAGGCAGGTGAGGACTGCTCTGACCTCGCCAGAGAACCCAGGCGTCCTGGCTCCCAGCCCCTCCCCCGCTCTAACCCACTAGACTCCACTCCTCTCCCAGAGCCGGGAAGAGAACCCAGGAGTCCTGGCTCCCAGCCCCCCCTGCTCTAACCCACTCACCCCCCATCTCTGTGCCCCCTCAGACCCCCTCAGCTCTCTGCTCCTCGAGGTCCAGTCCAGCCTCCGGAAGAAATTCCTGGGCCGTGAGGGGCCGGGGCCCGAGGCCCGGCTCCTCCCCACCCACCTGCTCCAGGACAACATGCCAGGTGAGGCCTGATACCAGGTTAGATGGGCCCGGGCCCGCAGGTCTGAGGGGAGCCACCGGGCGGGACGGAGGAGAGGCTGGGGGGTGGGGGGGGGGGGGAGGGACAACACTGGTTTGACTGTGGGGTGCTCTCCTGGGGGGGTCCTTCCCAGCTAGCCACAACCTGGTCGTGTGAGCCGCCCCCGGCTTCCTCGTTGGCTTATACAGCCCTAGCCACGGGCGGGGGGGGGGTACTTCCACCCAATCAGCTCCCTCACCAATTAGCCCACTTGGTTAATTGGCCTCCTCTGCTAGCGGCCTTTCGACCCGGGCTCGGTCCAGATCAGCCGGCGGCGATCCAAGGGCGTCCGGCTCACGGAAGGATCAGCCCCTCCCCGCCCCCGCTGCCCCCCTCCCAAATTCAACTCAGCCTCCGCCCTGGACCCCCCCCAAGGTGAGATTCGTAGACACCCCCCAGGCCAGAAGTGACACACACACACACACCCGTATAGCGCAGGCCAGAGATCCCCCCCCACCCCCCGCAATAATAATTCCCGGAGCGGATCCCTTCGGAAAAACCGGCCCAGCTTGACTAAAGAAATCAAAACCGTGACCCCTGGAAAGGTTTAGGGACACCCGGAGCACGGAGTTGCCTTCCTGCCCATCCTGGCTACCAGCCATTGCTGGATGTAGCCTCCAGGAACGTCTCTGAACCCAGTTATAGTTCCGGCCTCCCCACAATCCTGCGGCAGGGAGTTCCGCAGGTCGGCCGTGCGCCGCGTGAAGACCTACGGCCTTCTGTCTGCGTGAAACCTGCCGCCTCTTGATTTCGTGCGGGGACCCCTGGCCCATGTGTTAGGGGAAGGGGTGAATGACGCCCCCCCCGGTTCCCTCTCTCTGCCCCAGTCCTGAGTTCAGAGCCCGCGCTCGCCTCCCACCTCCGTCGGCTCTTTTCCGAGCTGAACTTTTCAGTCTCTCCTCCGGCGGCTCCTCCGGCCCCTGGCTCCGTTTCCGTGCCCGTCTCTGCACTGTTCCCAATTCGAAGGGAGCTCTCTGGAGCCGGGCGCCCGGCGGGCCGGGGAGATTCCCAGGCTGATTCTCCAGCCCTGACCTAGACGCCAAGGTCTCTCGTGGGAGCCGCAGAGTCAGCCCCCACCCGCCGCTCTGCGGTGCCCCCCGCTCGCCCCACAGCTCTGTGGCCCCCCCTCATGCCCCCACTCTGCAGGCCCCCCCATGCACCCCACAGCTCTGGAGGGGGGATATTACTGTGGGGGGGGGAGGCGAGGGGGGAATCGCTGTCTGGGGGGGAGGGAGGCAAGGGGGGAATCGCTGTGTCTGGGGGGGGGTCTGTCTCTGACCCTGCCACCCCTCCTCCTCCTGCAGGCTCCGGGGCCTTCTCCTACGATTCCTTCCTGGAGGGGCGGCTGGAGGCCAAGCGCCGGGATCACACCTACCGCGTCTTCAAGACGGTGACGCGTCGGGCGGACGCCTTCCCCTTCGCCCGGGAGGCCGCGGGCCCCGAGGTCTCGGTCTGGTGCAGCAACGACTACCTGGGCATGAGCCGCCACCCGCGGGTGCTGCAGGCTGCCATGTGAGAGGGTGCCCCTCACTCCCGACCTGCAGCCCCCTGCCCCCCCCAGCCCTGCCGGTGCCCCTCACTCCCGACCCGCAGCCTCCTGGCAGCTCAGCCCTGCCGGTGCCCCTCACTCCCGACCCGCAGCCCCCTGCCCCCCCAGTCCTGCCGGTGCCCCTCACTCCCGACCCGCAGCCCCCTGCCCCCCCAGCCCTGCCGGTGCCCCTCACTCCCGACCCGCAGCCCCCTGCCCCCCCAGCCCTGCCGGTGCCCCTCACTCCCGACCCGCAGCCCCCTGCCCCCCCAGCCCTGCCGGTGCCCCTCACTCCCGACCCGCAGCCCCCTGCCCCCCCAGCCCTGCCGGTGCCCCTCACTCCCGACCCGCAGCCCCCTGCCCCCCCAGCCCTGCCGGTGCCCCTCACTCCAGACCCCCCAGCCCTGCCGGTGCCCCTCACTCCCGACCCGCAGCCCCTGCCAGCCCAGCCCTGTGCGCTGACCCCTCTCTCCCCTGTAGTGACGCCCTGCAGCACCATGGCCTGGGGGCTGGGGGCACCAGGAACATCTCGGGCACCAGCCAGTACCACGTGGACCTGGAGCGGGAGCTGGCCCAGCTCCATCGCAAAGACGCCGCCTTGTTGTTCTCCTCCTGCTACGTCGCCAACGACTCCACCCTCTTCACCCTGGCCAGGATGATGCCAGGTACCAGGACGCCGGGGTTCTCGCTCCGGCTCTGGGAGGGGAGCGGGGGCTAGTGGTTAGAGCAGGGGGCTGGGAGCCCGGATGCCTGGGTTCTCTCCTGGGCTCTGGTGGGTTACAGCAGGGGGGCCAGGTAGCCAGGATGCCTGGGTTCTTTCCCCAGCTCGGGGGAGGGGAGGGGGGCCTCAGGACGCCTGGGTTCTGCTCGCAGCACTAACACTCCCCTCTCAGGTTGCGAGATCTTCTCGGACGCGGGGAATCACGCCTCCATGATCCAGGGCATCTGCAACAGCCGGGTCCCCAAACACGTGTTCCGGCACAACGACCCCCAGCACCTGGCCCAGCTGCTGGGGCGCAGCCCCCCCGGCACCCCCAAGATCGTAGCCTTCGAGACCGTGCACTCCATGGACGGTAGGGACCCCCCCGCGGTCCCACCCCTCCCCCCGCATCCCAGGAACACACACGCCCCCGCCTGCCCCCACGGTCCCACCCCTCCCCCCTCTTCCCAGGGACACCCCCCCCCCGCCTGCCCCCACGGTCCCACCCCTCCCCCCTCTTCCCAGGGACACCCCCCTCTACAGCTGCTCCCTCTCCCCCACCCGCAGGTGGGATCTGCCCCCTGGAGGAGCTGTGTGACGTGGCCCACGCGCACGGCGCCCTCACCTTCGTGGACGAGGTTCACGCCGTGGGGCTGTACGGCGCCCGTGGGGCCGGCATTGGGGAGCGCGACGGGGTGCTGGGCAAGGTCGACATCGTCTCCGGCACCCTGGGTGAGTCGGGGGGGCGCTGGGGGGCGGGGGGCTGGGCAGGGGGCGCTCTCCCTTGGCAGTCAGCGCAAGGCACTGGGCGGTGCCATGGGGCTGGGGGCCTGGGTATTGTGGGGTGCTGTGGGGCAGGGCAGGGGGCTCTCTCCCCTGGCAGGCGGGGGCGCCGTGCTGTGGGGTGGGGAGCTGGGCACTGTGGGGCTGGGCGGGGGGGGGGGGGGGGCACTGTCCCTGGCAGGCAGGGCCAGGCACTAGGGGGCGCCGTGCTGTGGGGCAGGGGGCTGGGCACTAGGGGGCGCCGTGCTGTGGGGCGGGGGGGCTGGGCACTAGGGGGCGTTGCGGGGCGGGGGGCTGGGCACTGTGGGGTGCTGCGGGGCGGGGGGCTGGGCACTGTGGGGTGCTGCGGGGCGGGGGGCTGGGCACTGTGGGGTGCTCTCCCCGGCGCCGTCTCACCCCGCTCTCCCCCCCCCCCTCAGGGAAGGCCTTCGGCTGCGTGGGGGGGTACATCGCCAGCACCGCGGGCCTGGTGGACGCGGTTCGCTCCTACGCGGCCGGCTTCATCTTCACCACCTCGCTGCCCCCGCCGGTGCTGGCCGGCGCCCTGGCCGCGCTGCGGGTGCTGGCCGGGCCCGAGGGCCGGGGGCTGCGCCGGGCCCATCAGCGCAACGTCAAGCACATGCGGCAGCTGCTGATGGACGCCGGGCTGCCCGTCGTCAGCTGCCCCAGCCACATCATCCCCATCCGGGTACGGCCGGACGCCTGGGTCCTCTGGGACGGGGGGTGGGGTGAGCATGGGGCTGGGAGCCAGGACGCCTGGGTTCTCTCCCCAGCTCTGGGAGGGGAGTGGGGGCTGGTGGTTAGAGCCAGGAGGACAGCGGGGCCTAGTGGGTCGGAGGTGTGTGTGGCATGGCGCGGGGGAGGGGATGTTTCCCGGACTCCTGGGTCCCACCCTTGTCTTTTTGTCCTCCCCCCCAGGTGGGCGACGCGGCCTTGAACTCCCGGCTCTGCGACCTTCTCCTGTCCCAACACGGCATCTACGTCCAGGCCATCAACTACCCCACGGTGCCCCGGGGCGAGGAGCTGCTGCGCCTGGCCCCCTCCCCCCACCACACGCCCCCCATGATGGACTACTTCGTGGGTGAGGGCAGCGGGCTGGGGGGGTCAAACGGGAGGGGGGCAGTCGGTGAGGGTGGAGATCCCCGGGGGAGGGGAGACTAGAGGCAGTGGGGGGGGATGGGACACAGAGGTCAGGGGTCACACACCAGTCCCCCCACCTACAGCTGGTGCAGAGGGGGGAGGGTACCTGGGGTGGGCGCAGAGATCTCACCCCATCTCCCCCCCCCCCACAGAGCGGCTGGTTCAAGGCTGGCACGACGTGGGACTCCCCCTGCAGCCCCCCGCGTCCGCCGCCTGCCACTTCTGCCAGCGACCCCTGCACTTCGCCCTCATGAGCGAGTGGGAGCGGGATTCCTTCGGCAGCCTGGGGGCCCAGGGCGTCCCCAGCACCGCCTGAGCCGGGATGGACGGACGGCCCCCCCAGCCTGAGCCGGGACGGACGGACGGGCCCCCCCAGCCTGAGCCGGGACGGACGGACGGCCCCCCAGCCCGGGACGGACCCGGCTGCGCCACCTGACGAGGGCTCGAATAAAACACACTCAGCTTGTGTCTGCCTCCCTGACTGCGTGGAACCCAGGCGTCCGGGCACCCGTCTCCGCCCCCACTCCCCTCCCTGAGCCAGGGAGAGAACCCAGGAGTCCTGGCTCCCAGGCCCCCTCGCGCTGTAACCCTTCTGGGCCGGCTCTTCCCCCGCCATGTGGGCCCCCTGCCCGGGGGGGGGGGGGGGGGCCTCCATCGGCGCTGGGCTGCCCCCCCCCCGGGTTTAAATGACATCGGAGTAATTAGCCCCATTGGGTCCTTTATGGGGTGTGTGGGGGGAACTTGTGTGTTGTCCTCCCTTCTGCCCTCCCAGCAGATATGAGGGGTGGGGGGGGCTACAGACTCATGACCCCCCTCCCCCCCCCCCCCCCCCCCGGTGGCTGAGGTGGCAATGGCAGCCCCCCCCCCTCTTTTGCATTGTGTATTTTCGCCCCCCCAGCTATTTTTGGAAGCAAAGTCTGGATTGTTTCCTGCAGGGGTGGGGGTGTGTGTGGGGGGGTCACTGTGGTTCCTGCTGCCCCACTGTCTGCCCCCTCCCCCCCCCCGGCGGCCCCCGAGGTCATGGAGGGGGCCTGGAAGGGGTCACGTGTAAGGGACCCCCGATCTCTTGGCTCAAGGTTCCCCCGGGACCGGGCGGGGCGCGGAGTCGGTCACATGCCCCCCGGCCGGGTGGGTCGCCGAGCGCCCCCCCCCAATAATCGGGGGGGTTGGGGCGGGGAGGAGCAGCAGCCGGGCGCCCCTCAGCGCCGGCAGGACGCCTGGGTTCCGCGCCCCGCCCCCACGGAGCCGAGCCGGGGCACCGAGCACGGGTGAGTGGGAACCCAGGCGTCCGGCCCGGGGGAAGGGAGCCAGTCAGCTCGGGGGGGGGGGTCCCCGAGCCTGGCACGGAGATGGGGCTAGTGCAGCAGCCCACCCCCAGAACTTGGGGGCGGGGCTTTATATAGGGCCCGCCCCTCTGACGCCATCTGGCGGCCGCTCTCGCGAGCTCCGCCCGCCCAACCGGAGCACGCGCCGGGTTCCAAGCCCCGCCCCCTCCCGCGCGTAAGGGCGCATGCGCGGCTCGTCCGGCGGCTCCCATTGGCCGGGGCGGGGGTATAAAGCCGGGCGCGGCCCCCGCGCGGGGAGCGGCGGCTGCTGCTGCATCCGGAGCAGGGAGAGGCCGGGGGCGGCGCCGGGCAGGTAACGGCCGATGGGACCCAGGCGTCCGGGGGTGGCCTCGGTCCGAGCGGCCCCGCGCGGGGTCATTGACCGGACGGGACCGGACAGCGGCTTGTGGGAGCTTCGACCGGTGCCGTGGAGGGGCCGCACTGAGCATGCGCCGTTCAGCTGCTGAGCGCGCGCCCGCCCGCGGGATTTCGGGGGAGTTAAGCCCGGGGACAGATCCCCCCCCCGCCCGGTGTTTGCAAACAGGGGCGTGAACCCCCCGGGACACGGGCCAAGGCAGCTGCAGATAATCGCTGAGATTTAACCCTGGTTTGTTCTTCTCCTTCTTAGCGCCGCGGGCGGGATCGTCGGCGGCCGGCCTGGCCTGGCCTGGCCCTTTGTATTTCACACCTGCTCTGTTGGCCTCGGCCTCGATTGGGCACATTGGGGAGGGGAGGGGTGAAATTAGAGACACAATAAAGATATTGTATAAATCGAATAAACACTGGATCTCGTGAATAAAGATCTCAGGAATCTGTTTGATCATCAAATTGTGAGTTTAAATATGCTTCCCCCATCTGAACAACCAGACATGAAAATGTATCGCGCTGAAGGCACCTCACTTATCAGGGAGGTCACCTGCCCTGTGGAGGCAGACAGCCCCTGTGCTGTTGAGGATGATGAAAGCCGGGGAAGCCATCTAGATAATAGTAAGGGAATGGGACCATATGTGAAAGAAAAGGAAGTTCTTCACCCAGCACACCTGTGGACCATAAATTACTCCAGCAAAATGCCCCCCCCCCCCGGGGGCGGCACAGACTACTGTGCCGCAAATTATAGCATGCATCTTCTTAATGTGATTTATTCCCCCCTCTAGAGTCCAGCGGAGGGCAACAATGGTCTCTTAGGAAAAACTTTTTCACTAGTAGGGTGGTGAAAGAATCTCTGTCTTTCAAGGTCAGGGTTGGTAAAGTCTCCCTTTCCTAATGCAATGCTGCAGGTCCCAGGGAACCTCCCAGGTTGAATCCACCTCACTCTCTACTCTGTCTTGTGTGTGGGGGTGGGGGGAACTAGATGACCTCCTGAGATTTAATCCTCTCACCTATTGAAGTCCTCAAATCATGGCCTAAAGACTTCAAGATGCAGAGAATCCTCCGGTAAGTGACCCTGCCAATCTACCCTGGAGGAAAATTCCTTCCCGACCCCCAAATATGGCCATCAGCTGAACCCCCGAGCATGTGGGCAAGACTCACCAGCCAGACACCCAGGAAAAGGTTCTCTGTAGTAACTTCTAACATCCCATCATACCATCCCCTCCATAAACGCTTCCCTTGGAAGGCTGGTCCAGAACTTCACTCCTCTGATGGTTAGAAACCTTCGTCTAAACTTCCTGATGGCCAGTTTATATCCATTTGTTCCTGTGTCCACATTGGTACTGAGCTGAAATAATTCCTCTCCCTCCCTGGTATTTATCCCTCTGATATATTTAAAGAGAGCAATTCTATCTCCCCTCAGCCTTCTTTCAGTTAAGGTAAACAAACCAAGCGCCTTGAGTCTCCTTTCATACGACAGGTTTTCTTTTCCATTCCTCGGATCATCCTAGTGGCAATTCATCCTTCTTAAACATGGGAGACCAGAACTGCACACCGTATTCCAAATGAGGTCTTACCAGTGCCTTGTATAACGGTACTAACACCTCCTTATCTCTACTAGAAATACCTCGCCTAATGCATCCCAATAGTCATCCTGTGATCAACCAGGACTCTGAGGTCCTTCTCCGTTACTTCCAACTGATGCGTCCCCAGCTTATAACTAAAATTCTTGTTATTAATCCCTAAATGCATAATGTAGGATATCCCGATCCTTTTCTGAATTGGCAATACCTCCCAACTTCGTGTCATCTGCACCACTAGTAACCTCCCGACAGTTCACCTTTCAGTATGACCCGCTGTAGTCTCCCCTTTAACCAGTTCCTTATCCACCTCTCAATTTTCATATTGATCCCCATCTTTTCCAATTTAACCGATAATTCCTCATGTGGTACTGTATCAAATGCCTTGCTGAAATCGAGGTAGATTTCTCAAAGAAGGAGATCAAGTTGGTTTGGCACGATCTACCTTTTGTAAAACCATGTTGTAATTTGTCCCAATTGCCATTGCCCTCAAGGTCCTTAACTACTTTCTCCTTCAAAATTTTTTCCAAGACCTTGCATACTACAGATGTCAAACTAACAGGCCTGTAGTTACCTGGGTCACTTTTTTTCCCCTTTCTTAAAAATAGGAACTATATTAGCTATTCTCCAGTCAAACGGTACAACCCCTGAGTTTAGAGATTCATTAATGGGCTTGCAATTTCATGTGCCAGTTCCTTTAATATTCTTGGATGAAGATTATCTGGGCCGCCTGATTTACTCTCATTATAGCTGTTCAAGTTTGGCTTCTACCTCGGATATGGTAATATCTACCCCCACATCCTTATTCCCATTTGTCATGCTGCCACTATTCCTAATCTCCTCATTAAAGACTGAGGCAAAGTATTTGTTTAGATATTGAGCCATGCCTAGATTATCCTTAACCTCCACTCCATCCTCAGTGTTTAGCGGTCCCACTTCTTCTTTCTTTGTTTTCTTCCTATTTATATGGCTATAAAACTTTTTACTATTGGTTTTAATTCCCTTTGCAAGGTCCAGTTCTACATGCCTTTTAGCCTGTCTCACTTTATCCCTACATGCTCTGACCTCAATAAGGTAGGTTTCTTTGCTGATCCCTCCCATCTTCCACTCCTTGTATGCTTTCTGTTTTTTCTTAATCACCTCTCTCAGATGCTTGCTCATCCAGCTTGGTCTAAAACCCCTGCCTATGAATTGTTTCCCCTTTCTTGGGATACAGGCTTCTGATAGCTTCTGCAACTTTAACTTGAAATAATCCCAGGTCTCCTCCGCCTTTAGGTCCATAAATTCTTTAGTCCAATCCACTTCCCTAACTAATTTCCTTAATTTATTAAAGTTAGCCCTTTTGAAATCAAAAACCCTGGTCTCAGATTTATTTTTGTTTATCCTTCCATTTAGTTTGAACTGAATTAGCTCATGATCACTCGAGCCAAGGTTGTCCCCTACAACCATTTCTTCAATGAGGTCCTCACTACTCACCAAAACCAAATCTAAAATGGCATCTCCCCTTGTTGGTTCAGCAACTACCTGATGAAGGAATTCATCAGCTATCATATCTAGGAAAATCTGAGCCCTATTATTATTACTAGCACTTGTTCTCCAATCTATATCTGGGAAGTTGAAGTCTCCCATGATCACACAGTTCCCATTAGTATTTACTTCCTTAAAAACATTAAAGAGAGTGAGCGAAGACAAGAGTGGCCCTTAAAAAGCAAATTAAGGGCCTGACGGTTATTGCAGCATCTTTATTTAGAAAAATAGACATTTTTCCCTTTCATACAAACCCCCAGGAGTTACAAAAATAATTGACAGGTTTATGGGGTGGGGAATGGGATTACCCACAATGCTCTTCACCAACAGCAGACACCCTGGTGAGTTTAAACCGCGTCGTCCCCTCTGCTCTAACCACTAGACCACCACCCCACCCCCACCCCCCAAGCCAGGAGTCGCAGCTCCCAGTTTCCTATGCATTGGGGGTCATTTCCCCCAATGCATAGGAAACTGGGAGGCGCCCCTCGCTTGCCCAGCGGAAGAAGTCGCAGCGGGCGCGGGGGTCACTGGGGCGCCCTGGGGGCCGGGGGCACACGTAGAAACGCCGCCCGCGGTTGGGGCCGGGTTTGCGGACAGTTCGCAGGGCGCAGGGCTCCCCGTGGGCCGGGCAGCGGGGTGGGGGGACCGGGCCAGGCAGTACCGCGCGCCAGCGGGCTGTGATCGTCAGCTCCCTGGCCACCATGCCATTGCAGGGCTCCAGTCGTCCGTCCTGCCCTGGTGCACTGTGAGCCACCTCTTGTCCACTCTGACCCAGTGCATCCTGGGCCATGTCCTCTGTCCTGTGCCCCAGTGCATTCTGGGCTGTGCCTGTCCTCAGCTGGCCCTGTGCTGCTCTGAAGTAGCTCAGCAGGTCACCTTGCCCCCTGGGCAGGCGTCTCCCCCGCCCTGTGGAGCACCTCCGTCCGGCCCCTGCCCCCCGACACGTCCCGCCGGTCCCTGCTACAGCTCCCGCGCCGCGCTCCACCCTGACCAGGAAGCGGCTGAGCGTCTGCTGAGTGCCGGCGAATTCGGGCATGTGGCGGGTGCAGAGCGGGGGGCAGCGGGGTGCCGCCAGGAAGGTGGCCGCCAGCTCGGCCAGCACGGGGCAGTGGTCGGAGCCGGGCACCTCGGGCAAGACGCGGGCGTCCCGCAGCTCGGCCAGCGCCAGGACCCGGTCAGCCAGGACGTAGTCTAGCCGCGTGCCGTGGTTGGTGAGCCGGGCGCCGGTGTCGATGCGCCAACAGGTGAAGGCGTAGGGCTGGTTGGGGTGCAAGAGGCGGAAGGTGTCGACAAAGAGCCCCTGCCCGGGGGGCCCGTCTGGCGCCCACAAGAACCCGTCCAGCCAGTGCCGGCCTGGGTGCTCCCGGAACGCCTCCTGGGGAGGGAGAGGGGAGAGTCAGTATCCTGGAGAACCCAGGAGTCCTGGCTCTGCTCCCCCCCACTCCCTTTTCCAGATTAGAGGGGGGGACCCCCCCCTCTGGCACTAACCAGGTCCCCTGGCTCGCAGTGGTCGATGGGCCGATGTGACGTGTTGATGTCCCCCAAGATCACGACATGGCTGGAAGACAAAACACAGGGGTGGGGGTTAGGGAGGGATAAGCCCAGGCAGTGAGAGGAAGGGGGCAGCACCCCAGATTGGGGGGGGGGGGAGGGGGAGAGGAAGGTCTCTAGTCCCAGGCGGGGCTCTGAGGGGTGGTGGTAGAGAGATAAGACCTGGGGGGGGGGGGGGGGGGGGGGGGAGCAGGGGAGGTGTTGGGGATTTTGGGTACATACCCCCCGTCTTTCAGCAGTGCCTCGGCCCGGCCCTGCAGCAGGCGGTAGAAGGATGCCTGGTACGCGGCGCGCTCGGGACGCTGGGGGTCGGCCCGGGGGCAGTACACATTGATCACCGTCAGGGTGGTCTCCTGCTGCGCCGACGTGCTGGGGGGGACAGAAACCACATTGAGGATTGGGGGGCGGGGGGGGGGGGGGCCAGATGTCAGCCTGACCACCCCCCTTGGGAACAGCCATCACCCCACACCTGGCTCCCTCCCCCTCCCAACCCAGCACTCCGTGGGCACCTGCCCCTGTGGCCCTCACCGTATGCGGTGGTGCGTGATCACCGCGCGCCCCTCGCTGTCCAGCGCCTTCAGCTCCTGGGGTGTGAAGGCCCCATGGTCTCCGTAACACCCCACGGCGCCGCCCTCCCCGGGCCGGGCCAGGAGCCCCGAGAGCCCCTCCTCCGCCGCCAGCGGGGTGGCGCTGTCCTTACAGAAGGTCGCCACACCTGGTAGGGGGGAGAAAGAGAGAACCCAGGAGTCCGGTGCCAGCCCTGGGAGGGGAGTGGAGCGGGGGAGGGGAGCCCGGATCCCAAGCCCCTCCCCCCCATTACCTGAGTAGCCGCTCCGGGTGCGGCAGAAGCTGAAGTAGGAGTTGTACCCCTCCACCACGGCCAGCGGCTCCTCCAGCAGGTCCCCTGGGGACACGGGGTCACCGCGGGGTCAGGCTGGGCTCTGCCCCCCCCCCCCCCCATCGCTCTGGGGGCAGGTTGGGCCTGTCTGCACCCCCCCCTTGTGTGCAGTGCCCTTTGACCCCTGCTCTTTGTCCTCTAACTCCCCCCTCGCAGGTCATTGACCTCTGACCCCCCCCCCGGGTGACCAGATGGCCCGATTTTTGAGTTTTTTCCTTATATAGGCTCCTATTCCCCCCCCCCCCCACCCTGATTTTTCACACTTGTTATCTGGTCACCCTACCCCCATCACTACTTCCCCGGCCATGCCCTGTGACCCCTGCCCTGTGACCCCCTTCCCCACTGGACCCCCCATCCCTGTGACCCCTGACCCCTGCCCTTTGACCCCCTTCCCCACTGGACCCCCCCCGACCCCGCTCACGCGTGACGCGAGTCTCCTGCAGGCAAATCACGTCCCCGCCCAGCGCCCCGAGCCCCGCGGGGCCCGGCCCGGCCCGGAGCCCGGCCACGTTCCAGCTCAGCAGCCGCATCTCCCCAGCCCGCCGCGCTGGAACGCCGCCCGCGTCACTTCCGCCCCGCAACCCCCTTAAGTAACTTCACTTCCGCCCCGCTACGCACCACTTCCGCTCCGCAACGCCCCTAACTAACTTCACTTCCGCCCCGAACCCACTCCCCGCCTCCGAACCGGAAGTGGTGGTCTGGGGGCTGGGAGGAGACTAGAAACTCTCAGAACTCCCTGCAGCTCCCGTCTTCCGAGCCCCGCCCCCATATGGCCACGCCCCATAGGGTAGCCCCGCCCCCTCAGGACCACGCCCCTTGCTGGTAACTGAGACTTTATTGGGCTCTCAGGCAGGTTCCTCCCCGCAATTGCCCCAGGAGGCTCCGCCCCTTTCTCGATTATGCCCCTCCCCCTTCTCTACTGGCTCCTCCCACGTGCAGCTGGCTCCTCCCCTCAGTGCCTCTTCTTCTTGTCCTTGGGGGGGCGGCTCCGGCTGTCGCCCCGGCTCAGGCTGGCGCGGGACAGAGACTTCACCAGCGACAGGATCCGGCTGGGCTTCCTGCCTGCAGCCGGGGGGCGGAGAACGGGGCCGGGGGTCACTCCCGGCTGCCCCCGGGCTGCGCGAGCCCCCCATGGCCCCTGGCCCCGCCCCCGTTACAACCCCTCCCCAAAGTCCCCACCTGGGGCCCTCACTTTCCCACCCCCGCACGCCCCAACCCTGCCCCGGCCCGGTGACAGTGAGTGAGGGGGCGGGGCAGGGGGAGGAGCAAAGGTGTTTGGTTTTGTGCAATTAGAAAGTTGGCAGCCCTGGGCCCCAGAGAGACGGACAGACGGGGCGCACTGGGGCCGGGCCGCAGGGGCGAGCTGGGGGATGCAGTGGGGCTGGGCGGGGTTAGGGGGCTCCCTCCCCGAGCCCGGGTCTGGCTCCTACCCCGGCTCTGTGATGATTTGCTCCGCGTGGCTCCCCCTCCTCGATCTGCCCGCCTGGAAACGAAACGAGACGATGAGACCCTGGGCTCTCCCCCGCCTTACCCTGACCTCCCAGGCCCTCCATCTCCCCCCCACGCCTCCCTTCCGCCTCCCCCTCCCCCCACCTCCCCCTGACCTCCCAGGCCCTCCATCTCCCCCACACCCCTTCCATCTCCCCCATGCCTCCCCTCCCCCTCGCCCCTCCATCTACCCAGGGGGGAGGGATAGCTCAGTGGTTTGAGCATTGGCCTGCTAAACCCAGGGTTGTGAGTTCAATCGTTGAGGGGGCCATTTAGGGATCTGGGGCAAAAATTGGGGATTGGTCCTGCTTTGAGCAGGGGGTTGGACTAGATGACCTTCTAAGGTCCCTTCCAACTCTGATGATCTATGATTCTGATTCTACCCCCCCACCGCCAAACCTCCCCCAACCCTCACAGCTCCACACCCCTGACACCCCTCATTGCCCCCCACCCCCTGGATCCCAATTTCCTGGCTCCTCCCACCAACCCTGTCACCTGCTGGACTCTTTCTTCTTGCTCGAGGGGCTGCTCCCCTGGCTGCCCTGAAGACTGCCCTGGCTCCTCTCCTGGGGGGCCGGTGACCCCCCCGGTGACTCAGCCTGGCTCCTGCGCTCCCCTGAGGACCCGCCCCGCTGCGACCCCCTCCCCATGCTGGGCGGCTTGCGGGGCAGCGAGGGGCTGAGGCTGGGTGGGGTCCGGCTGCGCAAGCTCCCTGAGTCGTCCCGGGAGGGGCTGGCGGTGCGGAGACTGCGGATGCTCAAGGCATCCGGGCCCCCTTCCTCGGGGGCCAGCGACTCCAGGCTCTGGGGAGGACAACGGGATGGGTTATAGCTAGAGAACCCAGGAGTCCTGGCTCCCAGCCCCCCTCCCCGCTCTAACCACCAGACCCCACTCCCCTCCCAGAGTCGCTGAGAACCCAGGAGTCCTGGCCCCCAGCCCCCCTGTTCCAGCCACTAGCCCCCACTCCCCTCCCAGAGCCGGGGAGAGAGAACCCAGGTGTCCGGGTCCCTGATCTAACCACCAGACCCCTACCCTGGCCGTGCCTAGAGGGGAGCGGCTGGTGGTGCCTCACCCCGGTGGTGTCCTGGCTGAGGCCTCGGAGCAGGGGGTCCCCGAAGGCGCCGGGGTCTCCGGGCAGGGCCTGTCCCCCGTGGCTCTGCTCCGCGGGCGGCCGGAGGAGGTTGATGATCTGCACCCACATGTCGAAGAGCTCGTAGCGGGCGTCGCCCTGGGGGCAGAGCTGCAGGTAGAACGAGCGGCCGCTCGCCAGCTTCAGCCGCAGCTGCAGCATCTCGCCGTCGTGCACCGAGATCTTCACAAACCGCAGCGGGAGCAGCCTGGAGGGGGAGCCGGGGGCTGTGGGTCGGGATTGAGGCGGGGGAGCCCAGGGCTGGGCTGGCAGGGGGCTGCGGGTCGGGAGTGAGGGGCACCGGCAGGGCTCGGGGTGGGGGGAAGAAAGGGCACTGGTGGGGCTGGGCTAGGAGGGGGCTGCAGGTCGGGAGTGAGGGGCACCATTTATGCGGGGGGGGGGGGGTGTCTCACCTGGTGAGCTCTAGTGCCTTGGCAGGGGGCCCCGGCGGCTGCGGCTCTCCTCGGAGGGGACCACGGGCCGGGCCAGCAGCAGCACGTTGGGCACCAGGAGGGCGGGGCTGGTGCAGGCCACGCCCACAGTGACAACTCGGACACGATTGTGCACGTCCACCACCTCCCCGCGCTTGCTGATCTGCGGGTGGGGCAGAGAGGGGCAGGTTAGTGCATCCCCCTCAGCCGCTTGGCCCCAGCTGTTTGCTGCCCCATAGCCCCGCCCCCAGCCCCGTCCTTACCCTATAGCACCGCCCCCAGATCTGCCCTTCCCCTATAGCCCCTCCCCCAGCTCTGAGCCCCGCCCTGAGCTCTGTCCTTCCCCTGTAGCCCCGCCCCCAACTCTGAGCCCCGCCCCACCCCTGCCCTTCCCCTATAGCCCCGCCCCCAGCTCTGAGCCCCGCCCCACAACACCCCCCCCCGCCCCCAGCTCTGAGCCCCGCCCCACAACACCCCCCCCCGCCCCCAGCTCTGAGCCCCGCCCTGAGCTCTGTCCTTCCCCTGTAGCCCCGCCCCCAGCTCTGAGCCCCGCCCCACCCCTGCCCTTCCCCTATAGCCCCGCCCCCAGCTCTGAGCCCCGCCCCACAACCCCCCCCCGCCCCAGTACCTGGATGAAGTCGCTCTCGAATATGGGAGCGTACTGGAAGATCTCGTACTCGCCGGTCCGGAGCTGGCGCTGCAGTGGCCCCATGGCCGTGTTCATCAGCCCCCGCGCCTGGTCGCAATCTGCCGTGTAATACGGCAGCACAAACTCCTCGTGCATCTTCCCACCACCCTAGAGTAAAGGGGGAGGAAGCCAGGACGCCTGGGTTCTCTCCCCGGCTCTGGGAGGGGAGTGGGGTCTGGTGGGTTAGAGCAGGGGGGGGCTGGGAGCCAGGACTCCTGGGTTCTCTCCCCGGCTCTGGGAGGGGAGTGGGGTCTTGTGGTTAGAGCAGGGGGGGCTGGGAGCCAGGACTCCTGGGTTCTCTCCCCGGCTCTGGGAGGGGAGTGGGGTCTGGTGGGTTAGAGCAGGGGGGCTGGGAGCCAGGACGCCTGGGTTCTCTCCCCGGCTCTGGGAGGGGAGTGGGGTCTAGTGGGTTAGAGCAGGGGGGGCTGGGAGCCAGGACTCCTGGGTTCTGTTTGCAGCCTGGTGTGTGTTGGGCCTTTTGCGTGTAAGCTGAGACTCCCACCCCTGCACCCCCAGGTGCCGGGCCTCTCCCCCCACCCATTGTAGTAGTGGTGGGGGTGAAGCAACCAACAATTTTTTTGGGGGGGCGGGGTTGTAGCTGTGGGAAATTTCCCTCCCTTATGTCCCCGCCCTGCGAGCTCTGGGATTTCCCATAGTCCCGCCCCCTCCAGCGTCATTCTGCTCTCCAGTCCCGCCTCCTGAGCTCCAAGCTCCACCCCCTAGTTCCATGCCCCGCCCCCTATTGGGTTCTCCAGCAGGGGAGGGACCAGCTCCTTTGGGGAGGGGGGGGGGGGTCTCTGTAGCAGCCATTTTGGAGGAAGGGGAGGGGCTCAATTCCTCCCCCTACCATATGGGGCCACGGCTCACCTCTGCTGCCCCTATAGGGGGAGGTCTCCAGCTCCCACTGGCCCCACCCCCTTTCCCCCCTCGCCATGCCTGGCATGGGGAAATTATGACGTCATGCTCTTCTCTATGACACAATGCCCGGGGAGCAAATCTAGCACGTGCCACACCCAAGATGGCGCGCGGACGCGCCATTATTTCCGACACAATCAATATGGCGCTCTCCTCCCCGGCAGTGACTAATCCGCCACACCCAACATGGCGCCCAAGCGACGGCCTTTCCAAGCCTCCATCAAGATGGCGCTGACGTCCCCACCGCTCATTCTGCCCCCCTTGCAACAGCCGCTGCATGCTTAAAGTTCCAGCCTGGTTCCCTGCACTAGGGGTAAAGTGGGGGGGGGAATTAATGTCTGCCCCCACCCCAGGGGTGTCTCACCCCCAGCTCTTGCCACAACCCTGGCTCCCTGCTCTCTCTTAAAATGGCCACCCCACACCCTGGAGCCAAGATTGCAGAGTTGGGGGCAAGGCACCCAAGGGGCTGAAAGTCAGGATTGAGGGGCACCAAGTGAGCCGGGGGGGGGGGGGGGAAGAGAAGAGAAGTGGGGGTCCGGATCAGGTACTCACAGCAAGGGTGGGTAAGAGCAGATCTATCTTCTCTTTCCTCCCAGCAGCTGCCTAGGCTATGAATCCCCCCCTCCCTCCCCCAAGATGCTCCCCGGGTCCATGCATGGGGCCACCGAGACAGGCAGAGTCTCACTGTGCGGATGAGATGCTGGGGGAGGGAGGAGGGTTTGGATTTAGTAGGAACTGGGGCAACTTTTGGGAAAAGGGGATCCTCTACAGGAAGGGTCGGCCCCACCTACACCAGACTGGAACCAGAGTGCCAGCACTTAACAGTAAAAAGATCATCAAGCAGTTTTTAAACTAAGGCCTAGAGGAAAGCGTGTGGTTCGGACAGAAACATCCCTTAGGGGAGGATCTACTAATGGAGATTCTCTATGGCCTAGTAAAGAGGCAAGGATGGAAGATGATAACGTATAGGTAAGATCTGATGAGAGAGTCAAGTGAAAAAAAACTCCCATTCAATTACATCATAGAAGAGGAGACAGCTAAAAAGTGACAAGTTTACGTGGTTATCTACCAGTGCTCGAAGTCTAAATGATAAGATGGGGGAACTAGAGAGCCTCATGCAATGAGGATATTGATTGGTGGAATAAGGATAATCAATAGGACACTAACACCAGGGTACAGGACAGATTGTGCTGATGGGGAAGTGGCTAGATGTGCAAGCACAAAAGCAAATAAAGTAAAAATCTTAAATGAACCAACGTGGGCCATAGAATCTTATAGTACCATAGGGGCTACTATAAGGTGGGTGCACAACTGGCTGGATAACCGTACTCAGAGAGTAGTTATTAATGGTTCCCAATCCTGCTGGAAAGGTGTAACGAGTGGGGTTCCGCAAGGGTCTGTTTTGGGACCGGCTCTGTTCAATATCTTCATCAACGACTTGGATATTGGCATAGAAAGTACGCGTATTAAGTTTGCAGATGATACCAAACTGGGAGGGATTGCAACTGCTTTGGAGGATAGGGTCCTAATTCAAAATGATCTGGACAAATTGGAGAAATGGTCAGAGGTAAACAGGATGATGTTTAATAAGGACAAATGCAAAGTGCTCCACTTAGGTAGGAACAATCAGTTTCACACATACAGAATGGGAGGAGACTGTCTAGGAAGGAGTACGGCAGAAAGGGATCTAGGGGTTATAGTGGACCACAAGCTAAATATGAGTCAACAGTGTGATGCTGCTGCAAAAAAAGCAAACATGATTCTGGGCTGCATTAACAGGTGTGTGGTGAGCAAGACACGAGACGTCATTCTTCCACTCTACTCTGCGCTGGTTAGGCCTCAACTGGAGTATTGTGTCCAGTTCTGGGCACCGCATTTCAAGAAAGATGTGGAGAAATTGGAGAGGGTCCAGAGAAGAGCAACAAGAATGATTAAGGGTCTAGAGAACATGACCTATGAAGGGAGGCTGAAGGAATTGGGTTTGTTTAGTTTGGAAAAGAGAAGACTGAGAGGGGACATGATAGCGGTCTTCAGGTATCTAAAAGGGTGTCATAAGGAGGAGGGAGAAAACTTGTTCATCTTAGCCCCTGAGGATAGAACAAGAAGCAATGGGCTTAAACTGCAGCGAGGGAGGTTTAGGTTGGACATTAGGAAAAAGTTCCTAACTGTCAGGGTGGTTAAACACTGGAATAAACTGCCCAGGGAGGTTGTGGAATCTCCATCTCTGGAGATATTGAAGAGTAGGTTAGATAAATGTCTATCAGGGATGGTCTAGATAGTAATTGGTCCTGCCATGAGGGCAGGGGGCTGGACTCAATGACCTCTCGAGGTCCCTTCTAGCCCTAGAATCTCTAAGGATAGTAACTCCATGCTCTAATAAGAAGAATATAGCAGGAGGGATTTATTACCAACCACCTGATCAGGAAGGGGACAGTGATTGTGGAGATTAGACAAAATTAAAAACTCAAAAACCCCTCAATAATACTGGGGGATTTCAACTATCCGCATATTGACCAGGGACATGTCACCTTAGGACGGGATGCAGAGAGAAAGTTTCTGCAGAAGCAACAAAGGGTCCTTCGGATGTCATCTGAAGAAGTGGGTATTGACCCACGAAAGCTTATGCTTCAATACCTCTGTTAGTCTATAAGATGCCCCAGGACCCTTTGTCGCTTCTGCAGATCCAGACTAACACGGCTACCCCTCGGATACTTGAGAAAGTTTCTGGACACCTTAAATGAGTGCTCCTTGGAGCAGCTGGCCCTGGAACCCACCAGAGGACAGAGAATTCTTGATTTAGGCCCGAAGTGGAGCACAGGATCAGGTCCTAGAGGTGAATATAGGTGGACCGCGTAGGGACCATAATAAAATAAAATTTAATATCCGGGGGGTGGGGAACACCACAGCAACCCAACGCTGTAGCCTTTACATTCAGAAAGGGGAACTATGCAAAAACGAGGAGGTTAGTGAAACAGATTAAACTGTACAGCGCCAAAAGCAAAATCAGTTCAAGCTGCCTGGGAACTTTTTAAAGGAAGCAGTGAGAGGCAAAAAGGCCTCCTTGGAAAAGTGGAAGTTAAATCCTAGTGAGAATAGAAATGAGCAGAAACACTGGCAAATGAGGTGTAAAAATACAATGAGGAAGGCAAAAAAGAATTTGAGGAACAGCTAGCCAAAGACTCAAAAAGTAACAGCGAACATTTTATTTTATTAAGTACATCAGAAGCAGGAAGCTGCTAAACAACCGGTGGGGGCACTGGACGATGGAGATGCTCAAGGACGATAAGGCTGTTGCGGAGAAACTAAATGAATTCTTTGCATCCATCTTCATGGCTGAGGCTGTGAGGGAGAGTCCCAAACCTGAGCCACTATTTTTAGGTGACAAATCTGAGGAACCGTCCCAGATTGAGGCGTCATTAGAGGAGGTTTTGGAACAAACTGATAAACTAAACAGTAATAAGTCACCAGGAGCAGATGGGATTCACCCACGCGTTCTGAAGGACTCAAGTGTGAAATTACAGGACTAACTGTCGTCTGTAACCGATCATTTAAATCGGTCTCTGTACCAGATGACTGGAGGGTAGCTAATGTGACGCCCATTTTTAAAAAGGGCTCCAGAGGTGATCCCGGCAATTACAGGCCGCTAAGCCGGACTTCAGTTCCGGGCAAACTGGTTGAAACTATAGTAAAGAACAAAATTGTCAGACAGAGATGAACATAACTTGTTGGGGAAGAGTCAACATGGTTCAAGTAAAGGGAAATCACGCCTCACCAATCTACTAGAATTCTTTGAGGACGAGGGGGATCCCGTGGGTCTAGTGTACTTAGATTTTCAGAAAGCCTTTGACAAGGTCCCTCACCAAAGGCTCTTATGCAAAGTAAGCTGTCATGGGATAAGAGGGAAGGTTCTCTCATGGATTGGTAACTGGTTAAGAGATAGGAAACAAAGGGTAGGAATAAATGGTCAGTTTTCATAATGGAGAGGGGTCCCCCAGGGGTCTGTACTGGGCCCAGTCCTCTCAACATATTCATAAATGATCTGGAAAAAGGGGGTAAACAGCGAGGTGGCAAAATGTGCAGATGATACAAAACGACTCAAGATCGTTAAGCCCCAGGCAGACGAGCTACAAAAGGATCTCACAAAATTGGGGGACTGGGCAGCAAAATGGCAGATGAAATTCAATGTTGATAAACGCAAAGAAATGCACATCAAAGAACAATCCCAACTACACGTATACAATGATGGAGTCTAAATTAACCATTACCACTCAAGAGAGATCTTGGAGTCACTGTGGATAGTTCTCTGAAAACATCCACTCCACGTGCCGCGGGCAGTCAAAAAAGCGAACGGAATGTTGGGAATCATTAAGAAAGGGATCGACAATAAGACAGAAAATATCATGTTGCCTCTATATAAATCCATGGTACGCCCACACCTTGAATACTGCGTGCAGATGTGGTCGCCCCATCTCAAAACAGATGTATTGGAATTGGAAAAGGTTCAGAAAAGGGCAACAAAAAGAAGAGATTAATCAGACTGGGACTTTTCAGCTCGGAAAAGAGACGACTAAGGGGGATATGACCGAGGTCTATAAAATCATGACTGGTGCGGAGAAAGTAGATAAGGAAGTGTTGTTTCCTCCTTCTCGTAACACAAGATCTAGGGGTCACCAAATGACATTAACAGGCAGCAGGTTTAAAACAAACGAAAGGAAGTATTTTTTCACCCAACACAGGCAACCCATGGAACTCCTTGCCAGAGGATGTTGTGAAGGCCAAGTATAACAGGGTTCAAAAAAGAACTAGATAAATTCATGAAGCACAGGTCCATCAATGGCTATTAGCCAGGGATGGTGTCCCTAGCCTCCGTTTGCCAGAAGCTGAGAATGGGCGACGGGATGGATCACTTGGTGATTCCCTGGTCTGTTCATTCCCTCTGGGGCACCTGGCACTTGCCACTGTCGGAAGACAGGATACTGGGCTAGACGGACGTTCGCTCCGACCCTGTAGGGCTGTTCTTATGTCTCGGGCCTTGTCCAAACCCCACAGCACTAAAAGTTAACGGGAGCGTCAGTCCAAGTGATTTGCAGCCAGCCCAGTGACAGCTAGACCTGGTGCTTCGACAGGGCCAGTTTCCCAATGCTGAAAAAGGCGATGAGCCCAGGCAGCTGAGAAGAAGAATTTAACCACAAAAATGTGACTAGAATTGGGAACCATTTAAGGACAACGTACTAGATGCCCTAAAAGGCACAATCTCCCCCTTGACAAAAATTGAGTGGGGATGTGAAAGGAGCTATTTACACACACACACACACACACACACACACACACACGGAAGAAAGGGGAAGTTGATAGCAATGAATATAAACCAGAAGTTATGAATTGTAGAAAACTGATGAGGGAAGCTAAGAGACACACAAGGAGCCAATGGAATTAAGGACAAAAAGGAGTATTTCATACAGATCAGGAACAGAAAGAATCCTGACACTGGTATGGGTCCATTACTAGATGGAAATGGTAGAATTATCAATTTTAACACAGAAAAAGGCAGCTGTGTTCAATAAATATTTCTTTTCGGAGTTTGGGAGAAAAACAGATGATACAGTCATATGGTGACTACACTTTCCATTCCACAGGTATCTCTAGAGGATGTTCAGTATAAGCGACTAAAAAGTTACACATTTTTAAATCAGCAGGTCTAGGTAACTTGCATCCAAGAGTTTTACAAGAGCTGGCCGAGGAGTTTGCTTTACCATTAATGCTGATTTCCAGTAAGTCTTGGCACACTGGCGAAGCTCCAGAAGATTGGAAGAAATATTATGCCAATATTTAAAGAGGGTGCATGGTGTGCCATCAATCCTGGACAAGATAATGGACAGGTTGGAACGGGACTCGATTAATAAGGAATTAAAGGAGGGTAATGTTAATCAAGATGGGCTTATCAAAATTAGATCCTGTCAAACTAACTGGGTATCTTTTGTTGATGAGATTACAAGTTGGGTTGCCAGAGGTAATAGTGCTGACAAACCTGGCTAACTGATAGGTCTCGAAATGCAACTAACCAGGGAATCGTCAAGCAGGTCTGGTCCCACAGGGATTGGTGCTTGGTCCAACGCCATGTAACATTTTTATCAATGACCTGGCCGAAAACAATCCTCACTGATAAACTGTGCAGACGACACAAGCCTCGCGGGAGTGGGAAATCGTGCAGAGGGCGGGTCACGGCTCCGGAGCGGGCTGGCGAACTGGGCGCAAAGTGCTTTAATACGGCGAAATGGAAACGGGTCCATCGGGGAACAAGAGGCCGGGCAGGCGTACAGGCTGGGGGGGGCTCTCCTTGGGAAAGCAGTGACTCCTAGACAGATCTGGAGGTCGTGGTGGAGAATTGGCAGGACAGGAGCTCCCAGTGTGAAGCTGGAAGCGCAAGTCAGACACACAGCCTGGCAAGGAGGCGTGGACAATGAGAGGCGTTACCGGCTGGAACGTCTGACCCAGGGGCATGGGGGCGTCTCTGGGGCTGGCCGTTTTCCAGTCAACACTGTTTCTAACAGAGCCGCTCTAGGCCATTCTGTGGCCTGGGTCACACAGGCCCCCCATGAACTCTCCACCCCCCAGCGGCGGCACCGGACGAAGACACGACAGCCGGGTTTCTTACCAAGAGTGCGCTTTTATTTTTTAATTTTTTTTTGTCTTTTTCTTCTTTTGGAGGGGGGAGGGATTTCTTTTTTTTAAACCTCAGGGCATTTCCCCCCCCCCCCCGTTTTCCCCTCCCCCTCCGCAGGGGCCCAACGGGGTGGGGGCGGGGGCAGAAGGGGGCTGGGGCAAGGGGAAGGATCGAGAAACCAAAGCAGATTGTATCGTCGTCTCGTCTGTCCGGCTCACGTCAACACATTCCAAGCACAACTTAAGAAATGCAAACTAAACCAAAAAAAATATATATATATTTATATATATCATTTGTCTTCTCTCCGGACGCACGTGGGGACGTGTGTGTGTGTGTGTGTGGTGGGGGGGCCACGCGCGCGTCGCTCGCCGGCGGGGGCGCCACCTTGGAAAGGGAGGAGGTGGAGATCCGCTAAGCCCCGCCCCCATGGCTTGGCCCCTCCCCCCACGCCCCTCCTTTCCCCCGAGTCTGCCTCAGTACAAAGAGCCGCGGAGGCGGGCGCCCGGCTCACGCCAGGCCGAAGCCTTCCGAGCACTCCTGGATGGCCAGTAGCAGCATGTGACGTAGCTTCTCGTAGCTCTCGTAGGCGGGAAGGTCCAGCTGATTGAAACTGGGGTGGGGGAGAAATCAGTGAGGAGGGGGAGCAGGAGGCCAACGAGGCGCCCCCCCCCCCCCCCCCCAATTCTAGGATTGGACACTGCCGCCCGCCCACCCAGGGGCTGAGGCAGATCCCGATACCCAGGAGATCAGCGTCTAGCGCTTACACCCCCACCCCGGCGTCTGTCCACCCCCTTCCCATGGGGGGACCCGGCCCCTCACCACGTGTGAGCGGAAGGCAATCTGTCGGTGGAGCGGTCGTCTCGGTGGATCTGGAATTTCTGGATGCCGTTCATGCCCTCCAGGGCGGCGAAGCCCTGCAGGGGGACCTTGGAGGTGCCTGTCACGAACTGCAGGAACTTGGCCCGGTCCGCCTGGTCGAAGGAGCGCAGAGCTCGCCAGAACCACTGGATCTGCCAGGGCACAGGGAGCGGGTCAGAGTGGGGGTGAGGAGCTGGGGCCCGACGCCGCACGGGGGTGGCTTGCTCGGTGCTGAGATGCAGCCAGCTCTGGGGCGGGGCAGCCGGGGAACAGCCACACACAACGCCGCCCGGCGCAGAGATGCAGCCAGCTCTGGGGCAGGGCAGCTGGGGAACAGCCACACACAACGCCGCCCGGCGCTGAGATGCAGCCAGCTCTGGGGCGGGGCAGCTGGGGAACAGCCACACACAACGCCGCCCGGCGCGGAGATGCAGCCAGCTCTGGGACGGGGCAGCTGGGGAACAGCCACACACAACGCCGCCCGGCGCAGGGGGGCGGCCCCTCACCTGGATGGAGTTGGACTGGTACTTGTGGTACTCGGTGTTGGATTTGAGGTCGTCGATGTCGATGGTGGGCAGCCCGAGATGAGCAGCTCCAGCTCCTGCTCCGTGAAGATGGAGATGAGGCGCTTGGGGATGATCTCGTAGAAACCCTCCAGGAAGGCAGCCAGCTGCTTGCGGATGGCTCCTGGGGGGCGGGGGAGCGGAGCCAGTGAGCCCCCTCCTGCTCTGACCCCTAGCCCCCCCTCTCCTCCCAGACCCAGAGAGAGAACCCAGGAGTCCTGGCTCCCAGCCCCCCTGCTCAAACTACCAGCCCCCACTCCCCTCCCAGAGCCGGGGAGAGAACCCAGGAGTCCGGGCTCCTGCTTAGCTCTTTATTTACAGCTCAATCTCATTGGGCTGCTCCGCGACGTTCTTTTGTGTAGGTCCTACAGAAACCCGGGCCCCTCCCCAGAGCCAGCCCGCAGCCGCCTACCCGTCATCCTCATCTGGCAGACCAGGTGCACGTATTCCTTCTTGTTCTCCTCCGTCACCAGGATATTGGCCCCGTTGGGCTTGAGGTCCCGCACCTCACACACCCCGAACTCCTGCACCTGGGGGGCGAGGGGGGGGCGGGGGTGAGGGAGGGGCTCCATTCCCAGCCTGGGCCACCCAAACCCTCCGCCCCATCCAGCCCCCCGAGACGGGGCATTCCCTGCCCGTCCCCCCCCCCCCGGGGGGTCCCCCAGCCCCCCAGCGCAGCCCCCCGGCGTCCGGTACCTCGGTGCTGAAGGTCAGGTCATAGCCTAGCGTGGACACGTCGTTCTCCAGCAGGTAAACCAGGCCCTGGTAGAAGTGGTAATCCTCGCTCTCCATATCGGTGTACCTGGGAGCGGGACGGGGGTCAGTGGGGTCTCGGAGCCCCCCCGCCCCAGTGATCCCCGACGGACAAGCGTCCGCCTGATCCCAGGCTGGCCCCCTGGAGACCTGCGGCCCCCGTCCCCAGCCCCCCGGAGACCCGTGCCACCAGAAACCCGCGCCCCCCGGAGACCCCCAGCCCCCCCGGAGACCCCCGTCCCCCGTGCCACCAGAAACCTGCGCCCCCCGGAGACCCCTGGCCCCCCGTGCCACCAGAAACCTGCGCCCCCCGGCGACCCGTGCCCCCCGGCCCCAGCCCCCCGGAGACCCCCTGCCCCAGCCCCCCGGCCCCCCGTGCCACCAGAAACCCGCGCCCCCCGGAGACCCCCAGCCCCCCCGGAGACCCCCGTCCCCCCGTGCCACCAGAAACCTGCGCCCCCCGGAGACCCCTGGCCCCCCGTGCCACCAGAAACCTGCGCCCCCCGGCGACCCGTGCCCCCCGGCCCCAGCCCCCCGGAGACCCCCTGCCCCAGCCCCCCGGCCCCCCGTGCCACCAGAAACCCGCGCCCCCCCGGAGACCCCCAGCCCCCCCGGAGACCCCCGTCCCCCCGTGCCACCAGAAACCTGCGCCCCCCGGAGACCCCTGGCCCCCCGTGCCACCAGAAACCTGCGCCCCCCGGCGACCCGTGCCCCCCGGCCCCAGCCCCCCGGAGACCCCCTGCCCCAGCCCCCCGGCCCCCCGTGCCACCAGAAACCCGCGCCCCCCGGAGACCCCCAGCCCCCCCGGAGACCCCCGTCCCCCCGTGCCACCAGAAACCTGCGCCCCCCGGAGACCCCTGGCCCCCCGTGCCACCAGAAACCTGCGCCCCCCGGCGACCCGTGCCCCCCGGCCCCAGCCCCCCGGAGACCCCCTGCCCCAGCCCCCCGGCCCCCCGTGCCACCAGAAACCCGCGCCCCCCGGCGACCCGTGCCCCCTGGCCCCAGCCCCCCGGAGACCCCCGTCCCACCAGAAACCCGCGCCCCCCGGAGACCCCCATCCCCAGCCCCCCGGCCCCGGCGCACCTGACAGACTTGCCCAGGATGTGCTTGTAGAAGGAGCGGGTGAAGTAACACTCCAGCAGGCGGTTGTCGTACACGGCCTTGGCCACGATGCGCCCCACGAATTTGAAGTAGCTCAGGTGGTTGGGGTTGCAGTGGGACGAGGGGTTGATGGTGTAGGTGACGCGGTCGCCGGGCGAGGTGCGGAACAGGGCGTACATGGGGTTGAACATCTCCCGGGAGATGATCATGTACCACTCCCGGAGCAGCCCGCCCGCGTCCTGCCCCTCCTCGCCCTCGAACACGATGTACCTGGGGGGGGGGACGGGGTTAGGGGGGGACCCCCGTAGCCCTGTCCCCACCGGGCCCCCCTTGCCCCACTCCTGTCTCCCCATTCCCTCCACCCGCGTCCTGCCCCTCCTCGCCCTCGAGCACGATGTACCTGGGGAGGACGGGGGGGGGGGGGGGGGGGACGGGATTAGGGGTGGGACCCCCGTAGCCCCAGCCCCACTGGGCCCCACTCCCATCTCCCCATTTCCTCCTCGCCCTCCAACACGATGTACCGGGGGGGGGGGGGGGGGGGGGCAGGGGGTTAAGGGGGTACCCACACAGCCCCGCCCCCACCGGGCCTCCTTTGCCCCACTCCTGTCTCCCCATTCCCCCCGCCCATGTCCTGCCCCTCCTCGCTCTTGAACACGATGTACCTTGGGGGGTGGGGGGGAGTGAGTGGGGGGTGGGACCCTTGCAGCCCCGTCCCCACCCGGGCACCACACTCAGTACCTCCCCCACCCCGTTTCCGCCCCTCCCTTGCAGCCTATCCCTCCTCGATGTACCCGGGAGAGGGTTGGTGGGCAGGACCCGGGCAGCCCCACCCCCCGCCCCAGCTGTGGGGTACCCGGCTGCTGCCCCCCATGGCTCCCCCAGAGAAGCGGGGCTCACAGTCGGTTCTTCATTTCCTCAGGCGACTTGCGGTGCAGCTCGCGGTACGAGTCCTCGAAGACGTGGTCGCGGCGCACATGGACGGCCATGTCCTCCTTCCGCAGCCCCTCGTCTAGCCGCTCCAGCTCCTGGCGGAAGTACCTGGGGGGCGGGGCAGGGGCGTGTCAGGACCTGGGGAACCCCCTGCCACAGGACACGGCCGCACTGCCCTGCCACAGGACCTGGGGACCCCCCCGCCACTGGACACGGCCGCAGTGCCCCGCCCCAGGACCTGGGGAACCCCCCCGCCACAGGACACGGCCGCACTGCCCCGCCCCAGGACCTGGGGACCCCCCCGCCACAGGACACGGCCGCACTGCCCCGCCCCAGGACCTGGGGAACGCCCCCCCGCCACAGGACACGGCCGCACTGCCCCGCCCCAGGACCTGGGGAACCCCCCCCCGCCACAGGACACGGCCCCAGTGCCCCGCCCCAGGACCTGGGGAACCCCCCCGCCACAGGACACGGCCGCACTGCCCCGCCCCAGGACCTGGGGACCCCCCCGCCACAGGACACGGCCGCACTGCCCCGCCCCAGGACCTGGGGAACCCCCCCCCCGCCACAGGACACGGCCGCACTGCCCCGCCCCAGGACCTGGGGAACCCCCCCCGCCACTGGACACGGCCTCACTGCACCACCCCCTCACCCCACATTCCTGAGCCCCGCCCCTCTGGCCCGCCCTACTTGCGCTTGACGTCGAAGTCCAGCACGCGGATGTAGTCGACCAGGACGGCGAAGGGCCCGTCGGCCAGGTGGGTGGTGGACTGGCGCAGGATCTGGTTCAGCACCGTGCGGTGGGTCTCTGGGGAGGGGGGGGGGGGGGGGGGGGCGTGTCACTCGCTGCTCTCACCAGCGCCACCAGACCCCCCCCCCCACACACACACCTGGGTGGCCCCAAAACCACTTCCCCCTTACCCCACCAGTGTTGGGCTTTACACCCCTCTCCCACCCCACCCCTCCTTTCTCCGCCCCCAGACCCCCCCCACGCCCGTCTCCCCCACTAACCTGACCCCAGGCTGTGCCCCTCGGAGCCCTGTGCCCCCCAGAGGTGGCGGCATCTCAAGCTGAGCAAGCCCTCTCCGTGTGACATTATGTGGGGCCGTTCCCCATCTGCCTCGCCTCTCACCCTTGGAGCCCTGCAACTCCCCCGACCCTGGGCCATTTCCCCCAACCCCCCCTTCTCTCCCACCCCAGGCCCCGAGCCCCTCACCTGCGAAGCGCAGGAACTTCTGGGTGTCGGGGGGCAGGCTGGAGGAGATGTGCATGGAGGAGGGCTCGCGGGAGAAGAAGGGGTCCAGCGAGGAGGGGGTGGCGGGGGTGAGGGGGGCGGGCGACAGGGGCGGGGGCTCGTCCTTGATGTGGGCCAGCTGGCTCTCGCGGGTGTCCCGCACCGGGGGCTTGCTCTCCCGCTCCGTGGCGTGCACCAGGAAGAAGGCTTCCACCGCCGGCTGCAGCACTGCGGAGAGAGAGGGAGGGTGAGATCGGGGGCCCCCACCCCACGGCCGGCTGCAGCTCTGCGGGGAGGGAGGGGGAGATCTGGGGGGATCCGGGGGCCCCCACCCCAACACTGGCTACAGCACTGCAGGAAGGAGGGAGGGAGGGTGAGATCCGTGGGGATCTGGGGGCCCCCACCCCATGGCTGGCGGCAGCTCTGCAGGGAGGGAGGGAGGGTGAGATCCGTGGGGATCTGGGGGCCCCCACCCCACGGCTGGCGGCAGCTCTGCAGGGAGGGAGGGTGGGTGAGATCCGTGGGGATCTGGGGGCCCTCACCCCCCAGCCGGGAGGGAGGGTGAGATCCGTGGGGATCTGGGGGCCCCCACCCCACAGCCGGGAGGGAGGGTGAGATCCGTGGGGATCTGGGGGCCCCCACCCCCCAGCCAGCGGCAGCTCTGCGGGGGTGGGGAGGGGGCTGAGAGCCGGGACCCTTACCTAGCACAGCGTGCTGGTCGTGGGACTCCTCCAGTTCCTTCAAGCACTCGCCCAGCATGGCCCAGAGCTCGTCCAGGTTCAGCTGCTCGCTAAGGAGGGGCAGATCCGGGGGGCGCTCGTCCTTCTCCCCGGGCTGGGATCCCTCCGAACCTGCAAAGGGGGGGCAGGGTCACCCCAGGGGTCCCTGCAGCTAAGGAGCCCTCCCTGCCCCGTGCCGGCGCCATTCCCCAGCCGTCCCGCCCCAGAGGTGGCTGCATCTCAGCACCAGGTAAGCCCTCCCAGTGTGGCATTATGTGCAGCCGCTGCCCATCTGCCTTGCCCCAGAGGTGGCTGCATCTTAGCTCTGAACGAGCCATCCCTGTTCAGCGTTATGTGGGGCTGTTCCCCGGCTGCCCCGCCCCAGAGGTGGCTGCATCTTAGCGCTGAACGAGCCATCCCCGTTCAGCGTTGTGTGGCTGTTCCCCGGCTGCTCCGCCCCAGAGGTGGCTGCATCTCGGCGCCGGGAGAGCTGGACCCAGGCGTGGCTGTGACAGCAGGACACTCACCAGCCGACTGGGCGTCCTGTGTGACCGGCGAGGGCTGATCGACGTCCATAGGCGACTCGTCCCTCCGAACAGACGCTTCCGCCTGGCTTGACTCGGACTGCGTGGGACAAAGGGGGGGGTCAGGGCGAGGCTGGGGGGCTCTTTGGGGCCGGACATAGGGTGGGCAGGGAGGGACTCTCACTCCAGCAGTGGCTGGGGGGGGGGAAATGATTTGACTGACGGACAGGGTGCGGTGCCGTGCCCCGCCCCTTAGGACATGCAGCTCACACACACAAGCTGATCTTGCAAGGGATGATGGGTAGGT
This sequence comes from Chelydra serpentina, assembly GCA_037349315.1. Classification (NCBI taxonomy): domain Eukaryota; kingdom Metazoa; phylum Chordata; order Testudines; family Chelydridae; genus Chelydra; species Chelydra serpentina. The sequence continues at coordinate 188,768 of JBAIAC010000406.1, forward strand.
GCCCCCCGCCCCCACCTGTTACCGGGGTTGGGGGCACTCCAGCATGGCATGCATGCGTCAGCGATGGCACAGCCCCACGGCAGCCGGATGGGGGCAGGGGCATGCGGGGTGGGGTGGGGTGACTCTCTCCAGAAGGGTGAAATGGGGGGGGTGTGGGAGTGGGGGGGGGCGGGAGTGAGGGCAGAATATTATCTGGCTGGGGAATCCCACCTCCCCCAGGGCCTGTGAAGTGGGGGACCCTGGGGCTGGGAGCCATTAGATGTATACCGATCCCCACTCCCCTCCCACAGGAGAGAACCCAGGAGTCCTGGCTCCCAGCCTGCCCCGCTCTAACCACTAGACCCCACTCCCTGCCCACAGCTGGGGAGAGAAACCAGGAGTCCTGGCCGACCAGCCGAGTGCGTGGGGCCCCCGAACTCCAAGGAAGCGAGGGGAGAAGGGACACCCCAGGACTGTGCCCCGAGGGGCGGAGGCGGGGGATTGGCTGCTGGTGCCCGGGGGTGAGATGACGCACGTGGTATCGTCCCTGGAGCACGGCGCGCCCGTTAACGCCACTCGCGTCTTCAGGACTCAGCTCCCCGGCAGGCGACCTGTTCTGGCTGGGTGGGGGGCGGGGGGGGGGTACCCTGGGGGCAGCCAGCGGCCAGGCGCTTGGAGGTCGGCACGTGCCAGCGGCGGGAGAGGGGGGGCCCCCCAGGAAGCCTCACACCCTCCCAGAGCCAAGAGAGAACCCGGGAGTCCTGGCTCCCAGGCCCCCCCACCCCACAACTGAGGGAAGAACCCAGGAGTCCTGGCTCCCAGCCCCCGAGGCCGGGCGGAGCGGGGGGGGTGGGGGGGTGTCCCAGGAAGGGGGGGCTGGACCCCACGGATGGAGTGACCCCCAAGCGCCACAGGCCCCATGCTAACCGTTGCTGCTTGCTGCTGCCGCCGCGCCCGCTGCCCCTCACGTACCATTTGTATAATGGCGTCAGCCTCAGCCTCCAGCTGCCGGACAGCGGCCTGGATGCTGCTAGCTGAGCCCAGACCGGAGCTACCTGCCGGGGGGGGGGAGAGACGGGTCAGCGAGCGGCCGGGCCCCCCCCCGCTCAGCCCTGGTCCCCCGCCGGCCCAGAACCCGCCCCGCTCAGCCCTGGTCCCCCGCCGGCCCAGAACCCCCCCGCTCAGCCCTGGTCCCCCTCCGGCCCAGAACCCCCCCGCTCAGCCCTGGTCCCCCTCCGGCCCAGAACCCCCCCGCTCAGCCCTGGTCCCCCACCGGCCCAGAACCCCCCCGCTCAGCCCTGGTCCCCCACCGGCCCAGAACCCCCCCGCTCAGCCCTGGTCCCCCACCGGCCCAAACCTCCCGGGGCAGGCATCCCCCTCCGGCCCAGAACCCCCCCCGCTCAGCCCTGGTCCCCCACCCCCCCACCGGCCCAGAACCCCCCCCGCTCAGCCCTGGTCCCCCACCGGCCCAGAACCCCCCCCGCTCAGCCCTGGTCCCCCACCGGCCCAGAACCCCCCCCGCTCAGCCCTGGTCCCCCACCGGCCCAGAACCCCCTGCTCAGCCCTGGTCCCCCTCCGGCCCAAACCTCCCGGGGCAGGCATCCCCCTCCGGCCCAGAACCCCCCGCTCAGCCCTGGTCCCCCTTCAGCCCAGAACCCCCTGGGGCAGGCGTCCCCATTCTGCCCAGAACCCCCCCGGGCAGACGTCCCCGTTCCTCCCTCTCTGGCTAAACCCCCTAAACCCTGCGGCTCCTCAATCCCAGAGGCTCCCGGGCCCAGCGCCCCTCAACTCCTCAATCCCCGAGCCCAGCCCCCCTTAGCCCTGCTGCTCCTCAATCCCCAAGGCCCCTGGGCCCAGCCCTCCTCAGCCCAGCCCCCCAATCCCAGCCCTCCTCAGCCCAGCCCCCCAATCCCCAAGGCCCCCGAGCCCTGCCCCCCAATCCCAGCCCTCCTCAGCCCAGCCCCCCAATCCCCGAGGCCCCCGAGCCCTGCCCCCCAATCCCAGCCCTCCAATCCCCGAGCCCAGCCCTCCTCAGCCCAGCCCCCCAATCCCATCCCTCCTCAGCCCAGCCCCCCAATCCCCGAGGCCCCCAAGCCCTGCCCCCCAATCCCAGCCCTCCTCAACCCGGCCCCCCAATCCCAGAGGCCCCCGGGCCCAGCACCCCTCAACTCCTCAATCCCCGAGGCCCCAGGCCCCGCCCCCCAACCCCCGAGGCCCCGCCCTACCTAGCCGGCCCGTCTGCTTGGCCTTCTTGTTGGCGCGGCGCGTGTCGTCCCGCAGCTGAATGATGACCTGCAGGACGCGCAGGAAGAACTTCTGGGTGGAGGTCTTGGAGGTCAGCATGGACATGGAGGGCAGCTGCAGCTCCCGCCCGCCCAGCGGCCGCTTCTGGGAGGCCACGATCACCACGTTCTCCGCCGTGTCGAACCTGCCGGGAGGGGGGTCAGCGGGGGCGGCCGGGGGGGGCACACAGGACGGGCGGGGCCGGGGGGGGTCACTCACCGGCTCTGCATCTTGCCCTTCAGCTTGGTGGTCTGGGGCTGCTCGTCGGGGAGCCCGTCGGGGGAGAGCAGCTCACACTGCGCCCGCCGCTGCTGCTCCAGGTTGTACTCGCGCAGCTCCGCCAGCAGGGTGCCTGGGGGGGTCAGAGCCGGGGGGGTCAGGACCCTCACACCTCACTCATTTCACCCCCCCCCCGCTGACCCTTCTCAAAGCCCCCCCGTTACCGATCTGCTTGCAGAGGGTGTAGCCGAGCTGCCGGGCCCCGCTCAGCAGCAGCCGCAGCACCGTGTCCCGGGTGGGCGAGTCGCCCCGCGACAGCTGGAGCAGGACATTGGCGGCGTCCTCCAGCCCCTCCTCCGAGCAGGAGTGAGACGTCAGCACCTGCGGGGGGGAGGCACATGGGGTGAGCGGGGGCGGGGAGGGAGGGCACCAGGCCAGCCCCCCGGGCACTGCCCCGCGCTCACCTCTACCGACAGCTGCAGCTGGTTTTCCGTCAGGCCCGATGCCACCATCTTGGGGTCCGTCCCGCCGCCGGCTTCGCCTGCCTTGGCCGGAGACTTGCTGCCCTTGGCGGGAGCTGCGGGGAGACACCACGGGGTTAGCGGGGCCCGGCCCAGGATCCATGGGGAACGTGGGCAGGACCCCGTGCCCCTCGCCCCCAGGGGCAGCACCAGGGCTGCCCCTCCACCCCAGAACCCCCTGGGGCAGGGCAGTACCAGGATCCCACCACCCCTCAATCCCAGAACCCCCTGGGGCAGGGCGGTACCAGGATCCCACCACCCCTCAATCCCAGAACCCCCTGGGGCAGGGCGGTACCAGGATCCCACCACCCCTCAATCCCAGAACCCCCTGGGGCAGGGCGGTACCAGGATCCCACCACCCCTCAATCCCAGAACCCCCTGGGGCAGGGTAGTACCAGAATCCCACCACCCCTCAATCCCAGAACCCCCTGGGGCAGGGCAGTACCAGAATCCCACCACCCCTCAATCCCAGAACCCCCTGGGGCAGGGCAGTACCAGGATCCCACCACCTCTCAATCCCAGAACCCCCTGGGGCAGGGCGGTGTCAGGATCCCACCACCCCTCAATCCCAGAACCCCCTGGGGCAGGGCAGTACCAGGATCCCACCACCCCTCAATCCCAGAACCCCCTGGGGCAGGGCGGTGTCAGGATCCCACCACCCCTCAATCCCAGAACCCCCTGGGGCAGGGCAGTGTCAGGATCCCACCACCCCTCAATCCCAGAACCCCCTGGGGCAGGGCAGTGTCAGGATCCCACCACCCCTCAATCCCAGAACCCCCTGGGGCAGGGCAGTACCAGGATCCCACCACCCCTCAATCCCAGAACCCCCTGGGGCAGGGCAGTGTCAGGATCCCACCACCCCTCAATCCCAGAACCCCCTGGGGCAGGGCAGTACCAGGATCCCAGCACCCCTCAATCCCAGAACCCCCTGGGGCAGGGCAGTACCAGGATCCCAGCACCCTCAATCCCAGAAGTCTCGGGGAGCAGGGAGAGGGCCCCCGCTCACCTGGCAAGGCGGGGGCAGGGGTGGGGG
>JBAIAC010000407.1:0-182411 GCA_037349315.1 Chelydra serpentina
CCTCAACCCCAGCCCAATGCTCTCCGTCACCCTCAACCTCACCTTACCCCAACATTCATCCTCACCCTCAACCCCACCCTCACCCACACCCTTACCCACAACCCCACTCTCTCCCTCACCCCCACTCCCACCCCCACCCTCACGCTCACACTCACACTCATCCCCACCCCCAACCTCAACCCCAACCCCACCCTCACCCTCACACTCCCCCGCACCCCAACCCTCATCGCAACGCTCAACCTCCATCATCACCCTCATCCTCACCCTCACCCCCACCCCCACTCCCACCCCCACCCCACCCCCACCCTGAAGTTCACCCTCATCCTCACCCTTACCCGAACCCCCACAATCATCCTAACCCTCATCCACAAGACCACACCCACGCCCACGGGCACCCCCACCCTCACAGTCACTCTCAACCCCACCCCCACTCACTCCCTCAACCCTCACTCAAACCCCAAACCTCACCCCCACCCTCACCCTCTCGCTCACCCCAACCCCCACCCCCCACCCACCCTCATCCTCACCCTCACCCCCACTCCCCACCCCACCCCACCCTGACGTTCACCCTCACCCCAACCCCACCACCACACCCTCACCCGAAACCCCGCACCCTCCCTAATCCTTACCCTAACCCAAAACCCACCCCCACCCCTCACCCACCCTAACCCTCATCCTCACGCCCAGCCTCACCCGAACCCTAATACTAACCCTTACCCGCAACCCCAGCCCCACGCCTAACCTCACCATAACCCTCACCCTTACCCCAAACCCCATAATCATCCTCACCCTCATCCACAAGACCACACCCACGCCCACGGACACCCGCACCCTTACACTCACTCTCACACCCACCACCACTCACTCCCTCAACCCTCACTCAAACCCCAAACCTCAACCTCTCCCTCACCCGCTCGCTCACCGCAACCCCCACCCCCACCCCCACCCCACCCTCACCCTCACCCTAACCCTAAATCGCAACCCCACCGTCACCATCACCCTCACCCTCACCCTAACCTAAATCGCAACCCCACCATCACCATCACCCTCACCCTCACCCACACACCAACCCACAACCCTACCCTCACCCTCACCCTTACCCGAACTCCTACAATAACCCTCAACCTCACCCTCACCCCCAGCGCAATGCTCACTGCGCACCCTCACCCTTACTCCCAACCCCACCCTCTCCCTCACCCCACCCCCACTCCCACCCTGACCTCACCCCCACTCCCACCACCACCCTCACCCTCACCCTCAACCCAACACCCAACCCCACCCCAACCCTCACCGTCATCCCAAACCCCACTCTACCATCACCCTCACCTTCACCCGCACTCCCTCCCTCACCCCCAACCTCACCATCACCCTCACCCTCACCCCAACCTCCAAAATCACCCTCACCCTCAACCACAAAACCACACCGACGCACACGCACACCACCACCGCCCCCAACCCCCACCCTTACGCTCACATTCACCACCCCACTCACACCCTTACCCTAACTCACACCCCAAACCTCACCCTCACCCCAACCCCACCCCACCCCCATCCTCGCCCTCATCCGCACCCCGAGACCCACCCCCACCCTCCTTCTCACTCTCACCCTCATCTTCACCGCCACCCCCACTCTCGCCCACACCCTCACCCTCACCCCCAGCGCAATGCTCACCGTCACCCTCAACCTCATCCTTACCCCACACTCATCCTCACCCTCACCGCACCCTCACCCGCACCCTCACCCGCAACCCCACTCTCACCCTGACCCCCACTCCCAACTCCACCCTCACCCTCACCCTCACCCTCACACTCACACGCACCCTCAGCCTCAACGTAACGCTCAACCTCACCCCCACCACCGCACCCACCATCAACCTCATTCTCACCCTCACCCCCACCCCATCTCCCACCCCACCGAACCCACACCCTGACGTTCACCCTCATCCCCACCCCCCACGACCACCCTCACCCTCACCCGAAACCCCGCACACTCCTAATCCTCACTCTAACCAAACCCCCCCCCACGCCTCACCCACCGTCACCCTAATCCTCACGCCCAGACTCATTACAACCCTAATCCTAACCCTCACCCGCAACCCCACCCCCACCCCCAACCTCACCATAACCCTCACCCTTACCCCAACCCCACAATCATCCTCACCCTCATCCACAAGACCACACCCACGCCCACGGACCGTGTGCACATGCACACCCCCGCCCCCACCCTTACACTCACTCTCACCCCCACCCCCACTCACTCCCTCAACACTAGCTCAAAACCCAAACCTCACCCTCACCCTCTCGCTCACCCCAACCCCACCCCGACCCCCACCCCACCCTCAGCCTCACCCTCACCCTAACCCTAAATCGCAACCCCACTGTCACCATCACCCTCACCCTCACCCACACACCAACCCACAACCCTACCCTCACCCTCACCCTTACCCGAACCCCTACAATAACCCTCAACCTCACCCTCACCCCCATCCGCACGCCCACCCTCACCCTTACTCCCAACCCCACCCCACCCTCTCCCTCACTCCAACCCCCAACCCCACTCCCACCCTGACCCTTACCCCCACTCCCACCAAAACCCCACCCTCAACCCAACTCCCAACCCGACCCCCACCCTCACCGTCATCCCAAACCCCACTCTACCATCACCCGCACCCCCTCCCTCACCCCCAACCTCACCATCACCCTCACCCTTACCCAACCTCCAAAATCACCCTCACACTTAACCACAAAACCACACCGACGCACATGCACACCCCCCGCCCCCAACCCTCACCCTTACACTCACATTCACCCCCCACTTACAGCCTACGCTAACTCACACCCCAAACCTCACCCTCACCCCAACCCCCAACCCAACCCCAGCCTCACCTTCTCCTTCACCCTCACCCTCACCACCACTGCCACCCCCACCCTCACCCTCACCCTAACCTCAAACCCTACAATAACGCTCAACCTGACCCTCACCCTCACCCCCACCCCACCCCACCCCCATCCTCGTGCTCACCCGCAACCGACACCCACCCCACCCTCCTTCTCACTCTCACCCTCATCTTCACCCCACCCCCACTCTCGCCCTCACCCTCACCCTCACCCCCAGAGCAATGCTCACCGTCACCCTCAACCTCATCCTTACCCCACACTCATCCTCACCCTCACCCCACCCTCACCCGCACCCTCACCCGCAACCCCACTCTCACCTTGACCCCCACACCCAACCCCACCCTGAACCCCACCCTCACACGCACCCTCACCCTCATCGTAACGCTCAACCTCACCCCACCACCACACCCACCATCACCCTCATCCTCACCCTCACCCCCACCCCTACTCCCACCCCACCCTGACGTTCACCCTCATCCCCATCCCCACCACCACCCTCACCCTCACCCGAACCCCCGCACCCTCCCTAATCCTCACCCTAATCCAAAACCCACCCCCACCCCTCACCCACCCTCACCCTCATCCTCACGCCCCAGCCTCACCACAACCCTAATCCTAACCCTCACCCGCAACCCCACCCCCACCCCCAACCTCACCATATCCCTCACCCTTACACCAACCCCACAATCATCCTCACCCTCATCCACAAGACCACACCCACGCCCACGGACAACCCCCATCCTTACACTCACTCTCACCCCCACCCCCACTCACTCCCCTCAACACTCACTCAAACCCCAATCCTCACCCTCACCCTCACCCTCTCGCTCACCCCAACCCCCACCCCTCCCCCACCCCACCCTCACCCTAACACTAAGTCGCAACCCCACCGTCACCATCACCCTCACCCACACAACAACCGCAATCCTACCCTCACCCTCACCCTTACCCGAACCCCTACAAAAATCCTCAACCTCACCCTCACCCCCCATCCCCATGCCCACCCTCACGCTTACTCCCAACCACACCCCAACCTCTCCCTCACCCCAACCCCCCACCCCCACCCCACTCCCACCCTGACCCTCACCCCCACTCCCACCCCCACCCTCAACCCAACCCCCAATACAACCCCCACCCTCACCGTCATCCCAAACCCCACTCTACCATCACCCTCACCCTCACCCGCACCCCGTCCCCGCACCCCCAACCTCACCATCACCCTCTTCCTTATCCCAACCCCCAAAATCACCCTCACCCTCAACCACAAAACCACACCGACGCCCACGCACACCCCCACCCCCAACCCCCACCCTTACGCTCACATTCACCCCCCCTCACACCCTTACCCTCACTCACACCCCAAACCGCACCCTCACCCCAAACCCACTCCACCCTCACCCTCACCATCACTCCCACCCCCAACCTCACCCTTACCCCAAACCCTACAAAAACCCGCAACCTCACCCCCACCCCGCGCCCATCCTCGCCCATACCCGCACCCCCGACACCCAGGCCCACCCTCCTTCTCACTCTCACCCTCATCCTCACCCCCACCCCAAGCCTCCTCCTCACCGTCACCCTCATCCTCACCCTTATCCCCAGCCTCGCCATCACTCTTATCCTCATCCTCAACCCTGAGCCGAACCACACCTCCACCCCACCTCACCCTCACAATAACGCTCAACGTCACCCCCAACTCCACCTCCACCCTCATCCTCATACCCATATCCACCCCACGCTCACCCTTAACCCCCAGATTCTCCCTCACTCTAACCTTCACCCCCACCCTCACCCTCACCCTCAGGTGAGGGTGAGGGTTGGGATTAGGGTGGGGATGGGCGGTCTGAGTGCGGGTGCGCGAAAGGGGGGGGTGGATGTGGGGGTGAGCGTGAGGGTGAGGGTTGTTGGTCAGGGTTAGGGTGACGTTTAGGGTGAGGGTGACGGTGTAGGTGAGATGGAGGGGGAGGGCGGGGTGGGGCTGAGGGTGAGGGTGGCGCTGTGTTAGGGATAGGGTGAGGGTGGGGGTTGGGCTTAGGGAAGCTAAGCAGTAGAGCGAAATAGCTTTTTGAGGCGGATTCCAGCATTAATTTAGCTGTAGCAGTTAAAAAATGGAAATCCTCCATGTGAGGAATTGTCACAAATCGATGTGCACAAGGAGCGCAGCAGCACATCTAAATGGCGTTTTTAAGACGATTCTAGGATAAATTTGGAACTTGCTGTGAACAGGAGTGAATTGAGCGTAGTGAGGTTTTCTCACTAATGGTCTGTACCAAATTCACAGCAGTTCCTTTAAAAAAGCTTTTGGAGGAGGATTACAGGAGAGATTTGGCAGTAGCAGTTAACAGGGTTGAATTCTTCATTGCGAGGTTTTCTTACGAACGGATCTGTACGAAAAGCCAACCAGTAGAGAGCATAATTCATTTTAGAGGAGGATTCCAGGAGAAATTTACTTGTAGCAGAGAGAAGCTTGTAGCTGTTAACTTGCTGTTAACAGGATTACATTGTTCCTTGTGAGGTATTCTCACGAACGGATTTGTTCGAAAAGCCAGCCAGTGCAGCATAACGTCTTTGGCAGGAGGATTCCTGGTGTAATTTGTCTGTAGCAGTGAAAATAATTGAAATGCTTTCTTTGGAATTTTCATTAACTAAGAGATACAAAAAGCGCAGTAGAACGTCTAACGGGCGTTTCAAAGAGGCTTCCAGGAGAAATTTGGAACTTGCAGTAAAGAGGATTGAATTGTTCGTAGTGAGGTATTCTCACGAACGAATCTGTACCAAAATCGCAGCATTACATTTAAATAGCGCTTTAAGGTGTATTACAGGAGCGATTGGGCAATAGCAGTGAACAGGTTTGAATTGTTCATTGCGAGATATTCCCACGAACGGATCTGTACGAGAAGCCCACCAAAGCTGCATAAGTACTTTTGGTGGAGGATTGCAAGAGACATTTAGTTGTTGGAGTGAAAAAATTCAAATGCTCCTTGTGAGAAATTTTCACGAACCGATGTGTACAAAAAGCGCAGCAGAACATCTAACTGGACTTTTTAAGAGGATTCCAGGATAAATTTGGGACGTTGTTAACAGGATTTAATTGTTCATTGTAAGGTATTCTCACGAATAGAGAAGGATTCCAGGCGATATTTGGCAGTAGCAGTGAACAGGGTTCAGTTACTGAAACGAGGTATTCTCACAAACGGTACAGTACGAACAGCCAACATGTGCAGCCTAATTGATTTCTAGGAAGATTCCTGGAGAGATTTAGTTGTAGCTATTAAAAAAAAGAAATGATCTTTGTGTGGAATTTTCACGAACAAGAAGCACAGCTGGCGATCTAAATGTCATATTTTAAGAGTATTCCAGGTTAACATTGGAACTTGATGTGAACAGGATTGAATCGTTCATAGAGAGGTATTCACGAACGGATCTCTACGAAAAGCCATATGTAGCATAATGACTTTTGAGGAGATTTCCATGTTAAAATTGTCTGTAGCAGTGAACAAAATTGAAATGCTTTGTGAGGCATTTATAAAATCTAATAAGAACAAAAATCGCAGTAGAACGTCTAACGGGCGTTTCATAGAGGCTTTAAGGAGAAATGTGGAACTTGTAGTAAACAGGATTGAATTGTTCGTAGAGAGGTATTCTCACGAACGGATCTTTACCAAAATCGCAGCATTACATTTAAATAGCTTTTGTAGGGGTAAAACAGGGGAGATTTGGCTGTAGCATAGAACAGGTTGAATTGTTGCTTGCGAGGTATTCTTACTAACGGATGTGGACGAATAGCCCACCAGTGCAGCCCAATTATTTTTGCTGAAGGACTCCAGAAGAAATTTAATTTTAGCAATGAAAAAATTGAAACGCTCTTTGCGAGGAATTTTCACGAACCGATCGGTACAAAAAGCGCAGCAGAACATCTAACTGGCCTTGTTAAGAGGAGTCCTGGATAAATTTGGAACTTCCTATTAACATGATTCAATTGTTCATTGCAAGGTATTGTCACGAACGGATTTGTACGAAAAGCCAACCAGTGCAGCAGAACGGCTTTGGGAGGACTTTTCCATGTGAAATTTGGAAAAATGGCAGCATTACATTTAGATAGCTTTTGTAGGTGTATTACAGGAGAGATTGACAAAAGAGGTATTCTCACAAAAGGAACAGTAGGAGTAGCCAAGCAGTGCAGCCTAATTGATTTCTAGGAACATTCCTGAAAAAATTTAGTTGTAGCAGTTAAAAAATTCAAATGCTCTTTGTGAGAAATTTTCACGAACAGATCTGTACAAAAAGCGAGGCAGAACATCTAACTGGCCATTTATAGAGGATTGCAGGATAAATTTGGATTTTGCTGTTAACAGGCTTGAAGTGTTCATTGTGAGGTATTCTCATGAACGGATTTGTACGAAAAGCCAGCCAGTGCAGCGTAACGGCTTTTGGAGGACGTTTCCATGTGAAATTTGTCTGTAGCAGTGAACAGAATTGAAATGCTTTTTTAGGAATTTTTCAAAAACTAAGAGGTACAAAAAGGGAAGTAGAATATCTAACAGACGTTTAAAAGAGGCTTCCAGGAGAAAAAAATTGAAATGCTCTTTGTCAGTAATTTTCACGAAGAAGAAGCCCAGCTGCATATCTAACTGGCATATTTTAAGAGGATTCCAGGAAAATTTTGGAACTTGCCGTGTAAAGGATTAAATTGTTCATTTGAGGTATTCTCAAGAAAGAATCTGTACCAAAATCGTAGCAATTCATTAAAATACCTTTTGGAGGTGGATTACAGGAGCGATTTGGCAGTATCTGTGAACGGGATTTAATTGTGCATTGCGAGGTATTCTTACGAACAGATTTGTACGAAAAGCAAACCAGTAGAGCATAATTTCTTTCGGTGGAGGATTCCAGGAGAAATTTAGTTGTGGCAGTGAAAAAATTGAAATGCTCTTTGTGAGGAATTTTCACTAATCGTTGTGCACATGAACCGCAGCATCACTTCTAACTTGAGTTTTTAAGAGTATTCCAGGTTAATTTGGGAACTTGCTGTGAACTGGATTGAATTCAACATTGTGAGGTATACTCACGAACGGATCGGTACCAAAATCTTACCAGTACTTTTACACACTTTTGGAGGAGGATTCCAGGAGAGATTTGGAAATATCAGTGACCAGGGTTGAATTGTTCATTGCGAGCTATTCTCACGGACGGATCTGTACGAAAAGCCCACCATTGCAGCATAATTGGTTTTTGAGGAGGATTCCAGGAGAAATGTAGTTGCAACAGTGAAAAAATTGAAATACTCTTTGTCAGTAATTTTCACGAACAAGAAACCCAGCAGCATATTTAACTGGCGTTTTTAAGAGGATTCCCGGAAAAATTTGGACCATGCAGTGTTGTATTAAATTGTACATTGTGAGGTATTCTCACCAATAGCGCTGTACAAAAACCGCAGCATTACATTCTAATAGCATTTGGAGGTGGATTACAGGAGAGATTTGTATAGCTCACAATGAACAATTCAACCCTGTATACCTCACAATGAACAATGAATACCTCACTATGAACAATTAACCCTAGTCACGGATATTTATCCGTGGAATTGTTCATTGTGAGGTATTCTCACGAACAGATCTGTACGAAAGGCCAATCAGTGCCGCATAATTGCTCTTTGAGGAGGATTCCAGGAGAAATTTAGTTGTAGCAGTGAAAAAAATTGAAAAGCTCTTTGTGAGGAATTTTCACGAACCGATGTGTACACGAAGCGCTGCATCAAATCTGACTGGAGTGTTTAAGAGGATTCCAGGAAAATTTGGAACTTGCAGTTAAAAGGATTGAATAGTTCATTGAGAGATATTCACGCAGGGATCTCTACGAAAAGCCAAGTGCAGCATAATGGCTTTTGGAGGAGGATTCCAGGTGAAATTTGTCTGTAGCAGTGAACAAAATTGAAATGCTTTGTGAGGCATTTTCAAAATCTAATAGGTACAAAAATCGCAGTAGAACATCTAACGGGTTTTTCAAAGAGGCTTCCAGGAGACATTTGGAACATGCAGTGAACAGGATTGAATGGCTCGTAGTGAGGTATTCTCACGAACGGATCTGTACCAATATCGCAGCAGTACATTTAAATATCTTTTGGAGGAGGATTACAGGAGAGAGCTGGGAGTAGCAGTGAACAAGGTTGCATTGTTCATTGCGAGGTATTCTAACGAACGGATCTGTACGAAAAGCCAACAAGTAGCGCATAACTGCTTTTGGAGGAGGCAATCCAGTGCAAGAAGCGAAGCAGCAAACCTAACTGGCGTTTTTAAGAGGATTCCAGGATAAATTTGGTTCTTGTTCTGAACAGGAATGAACTGTTCATTGCGAGGTATTGCGTGGATGTGGCTTGGGGTTTGAGGGTGAGGGTGATTGTGGGGGTGGGGTTAAGCGTGAGGGTGAGGTTGGGGGTGGAGGGTGAGGTTTTGGGTTAGGGTTGGGATGGGGTTAGGGTGAGGGTGGGGTTGGGGGTGGCGGTTGGGGTGAGGGTTGGGTGGGGATTAGGATGAGGGTGGAGTGAGGCTCACGGTGATGGTGAGGGTGGGGTTAGGGGGGGTTGGGGTGAGGGTGGGGGTCGGGTGGGGTTATGGGTGAGGGTGAGGTTGGGGTGGGCTGGGGGAGGGGGGAGGGGGAGGGTAATGGTGCGGGTGGGGTTTGGGGTGAGGGTGAGGGTTGGGGTGGGGTTGAAGGTGGCGGTTGGGTTGAGGGTGAGGTTGAGGGTTAGGGTTGGAGTGGGGGGTAGCGGTGGGGGTGAGAGTGAGGGAGAGGCTACGGGTTGGGGGTGGGGATTAGAGGGTGAGGATGAGGGTGGGGGTGAGGCTCACGGTGAGGGTGAGGGTGTGGTTGGCGGTGGCGGTTGGGATGAGGGTGGGCGTGGGGTGGGGTGGTGGTGTGGGTGAGGGTGGGGGTGGGGGTGTGAGTGAGGGTTAGGGTTACGGCTATGGTTATGGATAGGGTGAGGGTGAGAATGAGGCTGAGGGTGGGGGAGTAACGCTCAAACTCACCCTTACCCCCACCCCACCCCCACCCTCACCCTAACCCTCACCCACGGACTCACCCTCAACCTCACCCTCAATCCAACCCCCATCCCCACACCCACCCCCAATCACACCCTCACCCAAACCCCACCCTCACCCTCACCCCCATCCCCATCTCCAACCTCACCGTCACCCTCACCCTTACCCCAATACCCACAATCACCCTCACCCTCAAACCCACGCCCACTCCCACGAACACCCCACCCAGAGCCCCACCCTTACGCTCACTCCCACCCCCACGCGCACCCACTCCCTCACTCTCATCCCCTCCCTCACCCTCACCCTTATCCTCACTCCCACCCTCACCACCTATCCTCACCCCACCCTCAACCTCACCCTCAACCTAACCCCCACCCCAACCCTCACCATTACCCTGACACTTATCCTCTCCGCAACCCTGATCCTCCCTCCCACCCCCACCCCCACCCTCACGCTCACCCTCACGCTCACCCACACCACAAACCCCACCCCCAACACATCCCTTACACTCATCGTCACCAACGCCGCCCCTCACCCCCACCGTCACAGGGTGAAGGTGGGGGTGGGGGTCAGTTTGAGCGTTACGCTGAGGCTGAGGATGATAGGTGGGGGTGGGGGTTCGGGTGAGGGTGAAGAGGAGGAGGGTGGGGGTGGGGGTCGGGGTGATTGTGAGGGTGAGGTGGGGGTGAGGGGGAGGGTGAGGCTGGGGGTGGGGTTGGGGGTTGGGGTGAGTGTTAGAGAGAGGGTGAGGGTTAGGGTTAGGGTTCGGGTTAGGGTTAGGGTTAGGGTGAGGTTGGGGTGGGGGTTGGGGTTGGGGTGAGTGTGAGGGTGGGCGTGGGGATTTGGGTGAGGGTGAGGGTGGGGGTGGGGGTTGTGGTGAGGGTGAGGATGAGGGTGGTGGTGGACGTCGGGGTGCGGGTGAAGGTGATGCTGACGGTGGGTTTGGGGGTTAGTGTGAGGGTGAGGGTGGGGGTGGGGACGGGGTGGGCGTGGGGGTGGGGTTGAGTGTGAGGCTGAGGGTTATTGTGGGGGTTCGGCTAAGGGTGAGGGTGAGGGAGAGGGTGGGGGTGGGGTGAGGTTGAGTGTGAGGGTGAGAGTGAGTGTGGGGGTGGGGTTGGTGGTGATGGTGAGGGTGGGGGTGGGGTTGGGGATTGAGGTGAGGGTGAGGGTGGGGGTGGGTGTCTGAGTGAGGGTGAGGGTGGGAGTGGGGATGGGGGTGAGGGTGAATATAATGGTGGGGGTGGGGTGTGCCTGGGTGTGGGTTTGACGGTGAGCGTGGGGGCGATTTGGTGGGTTGGGGTAAGGGTGAGGGTGAGGGTGACGTTTGGGTTGAGGGTAAGGGTGAGGATTAGGGTGGGAGTGGGGGGTGAGAGGGGTGGTTGTGGTGAGGGTGAGGTTGAGCGTGAGGGTTAGGAGTAGGCTGAGTGTGAGAGTGACGGTGAGTGTGAGAGTGAGGGTGAGAGTGAGGGTGTGGGTAGGAGTGGGGTGAGGGTGAGGGTGGGAGTGGGGGTGGGGGTGAGAGTGGGAGTGGGGGTGGTGGTGAGGGTGAGGCTGAGGGAGAGGCTGAGCGTGGAGCTGAGGATGAGAGTGAGGGTGAGGAGGAGGGTGGGGGTGGGGGTCGGGGTTTGGGTGAGGGTGAGGGTGGGGGTGGGGCGAGGGTGAGGGTGAGAGTGAGGGTGAGGGTGGGACTGGGGTTGGGGGTGAGGGTGAGGGTGAAGGTGAGGGTTAGGGTGGGGTTTGGTTTTACTGTGAGGATGAGGGTGAGGGTGGGGGTTTGGGTGGGGGTGGGGGTGAGGGTGAGAGAGAGGGTGATTGTGCGAGTGGGGGTGAGGGTGAGGGTGGGGGTGGGGATGGGGTTGTGGGTCGGGGTTAGGATGAAGTTGAGTGTGGGGGAGAGGTCGGGGTTGGGGTTGAGTGTGATGGTACGGGTGGGGGTGAGGGTGAGGGTGAGGCTTAGGGTGAAGGTGAGTCTAGGGGTGAGGGTGAGGGAGGGGGTGGGGGTGGGGGTGGCGTGAGGGTGAGGGTGTGTGTGAGGGTGAGAGTGTGGGTGGGGGTGGTGGTGGGGTTGAGGGTAGGGTTGATGATGAGGGTGAGGGTGGTGGTGGGATTTGGGGTGATGGTGAGGGTGGGGGAGGGGGTGGGGGTGAGGGTGGGGGTGAGCGTGAGGGTGGGGGTAAGGGAGAGGGTGAGGGTGAGCATCGGGCTGGGGTGAGTGTGAGGGTGAGAGCGACGGTGGGGGTGGGGGTGAGGGTGAGGAGGAGGGTGGGGGTGATGTTGAGGATCAAGGTGAGTGTGAGGAGGAGGATGGGGTGGAGGTCGGGGTGAGGGTGAGTGTGGAGGTGTGATGGGGATGGGGGTGAGGTTGAGGGTGAGGGTGTGGGTGAAGGTGAGTGTTAGGGTTAGGGTTAGGCTGAGGGTGAGAGTGAGGGTGGGGGGGTAAGTGTGATAGTGACGTTAGGCTTTGGAGTTAGGGTCATGGCGAGGGTGAGGGTTGGGGTGTGTGTGAGGATGAGGGTGAGTGTTAGGGTTAGGGTTAGGCTGAGGGTGAGAGT
The DNA here is from genome assembly GCA_037349315.1 of Chelydra serpentina. Lineage (NCBI taxonomy): Eukaryota > Metazoa > Chordata > Testudines > Chelydridae > Chelydra > Chelydra serpentina. The sequence continues at coordinate 12,491 of JBAIAC010000407.1, forward strand.
GAGGGTGGGGGTGGGGGTGAGGGTGAGGCTGAAGGTGAGGGTAACGGTGGGGGGGGTGGCGGTGGGGGTTGGGGTGAGGGTGAGGAGGTTACGGTGAGGGTGAGGGTGGGGGTGGGTGTGGGAGTGCTGGTGAAGGGTGAGGGAGAGGGTGAGGGTGGGGGTGTGGTTTGGGGGTGAGGGTGAGGGTGAGGATGGGGTTGGGGTGTGAGTGATTCTGAGGCTGTGAGTGGGGGTGAGGGTGAGCGTAAGGGTTGGGGTGGGGTTGGGGGAGTGCCTGGTCATGGCTATGGGTTTGTGTGTGAGGGTGAGGATGATTGTGAGGGTTACGGATAGGGGGAGTGTGAGGGTTGGACGTGGGGGTGGGGGTGGGGGTGAGCGTGAGGATGAGCATTACAGTGAGGGTGCGGATGAGGGTGAGGGTGGGTGTGGAAGTGGGTTGGGTGTTGGGTTGAGAGTGAGGGTGAGGGTGGGGGTGGGAGTGGGGGTGAGGGTGAGGGTGGGGGTTTGGGTGAGGGTCAGGGTGGGAGGGCGAGTGGCAGTTTGGGTGATGGTGTAGGTGAGGGTGAGCATGGGGGTGGCGATGAGAGAGAGGGTGATGGTGAGTGTGAGGTTGAGGGCAGTGCTGGGGGTGAGAGTGAGGGTGAGAGTGTGGGTTGTTGTGGGGGTGAGGGTGGGGATGGGGGTGAGGGTGAGGGTGGGGGTGTGGGTTACGGTGGGGGTGAGGGTGAGGGCGAGGGTCAGGCTGGGGGTGGGGGAGGGGGTGAGGGTGAGCGGGGTGGGTGATGGGGAGGGTTGGGGAGGGGGTGGGGGTTAGGGTGAGCGTGGGGGTGGGGGTAATGGTGAGGGTGAGTGTGGGGGTGGGAGTCAGGGTGTGGGTGAGGGTGAGGGTATGGGTGGGGTTTTTCGGTGGTCGTGAGGGTGAGGGTGGGGGTTGGGGTTGCGGTTAGGGTGAGGGGTGGGGTGAGGGTGAAGGTGAGAGTGAGGATGGGGGTTTGGCGTGGGGGTGAGTTTGAGGGTGAGGGTGGGGTTGGGGGTGAGGGTGAGGTTGAGGTTGAGGGTGGGGGTGGGGCTGGGAGTTGGGGTGAGGTTGAGGGTGAGGGTGAGGATGAGGGTGGGGTGGGGTTAGGGTAAGGGTGAGGGTTGGAGTATGAGTGGGGGTTAGGGTGTGAGTGGGGGTGGGGGTGAGGGTGAGTGTAAGGTTTGGGGTGGGGGTGGTGCTGTGCGTGGTTGCTGTGCGTGTGCGTGGTTTTGTGGTTGAGAGTGAAGTTGGGAGTGGAGGTTGAGGTGGGGATGAAGGTGAGGGTGTGGGTGAGGGTGGGGTGAGGGTCGCGGTAAGGGTGAGGGTGAGCATCAGGCTGGGGGTGAGGGTGAGGGTGACAGCGAGGGTGGAGGAGGGGGTGAGGATGAGGGCTAGGGTGAGGAGAAGGGTGCTGGTGGGGGTCAGGGTGAGGTTGAGGGTGAGGGTGGGGGTGGTGTGGGAGAGGGCGTGAGGGTGAAGGTGGGGGTGAGTTGCAGTTGAGGATGATGGTGACAGTGAGGGTGAGTCTGGGGATGAGGGTGAGGGTGGGGATGGGGGTGAGGGTGGGAGTTACGGTGGGGTTGGGGGTAGGGTTGAGGATGAGGGTTTGGGTGAGGGTGAGCATGAGTGCGTGGGTGGGGGTGGGTGTGAGGATGAGTGTGAGGAGGAGGGTCGCGGTGTGGGTCGGCGTGAGGGTGCGGGTGAGGGTGGGGTTGGGGTGGGGGTGAGGGTGAGGGTGTGGTTGGGGGTGGGAGTTGGGGTGAGTGTGAGGATGAGGGAGAGGGTGAGGGTGGGGTGGGGTTAGGGGTTATGGTGAGGGAGAGGGTGAGGTTGAGGGTTGGAGTGTGAGTGGGGGTAGGGTGTGAGTGGGGGTGGAGGTGGGGGTGAGGGTGAGCATAAGGTTTGGGGTGGGGGTGTGGGTGTGCGTGGGTGTGATTTTTTTGGTTGAAGGTGAGGGTGATTGTGGGGATGGAGTAAGGGTGATGGTGATGGTGAGGTTGGGGATGGGGGTGGGGGTGCGGGTGCGGGTGAGTGTCGTCGTGTGGGTGGGTTTTGGAGTGACGGTGAGGGTGGGGGTGGGGTTGGGGTTAGGGGTAGGGTTGAGGGTGAGGGTGAGGGTGGGTGTGGGAGTGGGGGTCAGAGTGATGTTGGGAATGGATGTTGCGGTGGGGATGAGGGTGAGGGTGTGGGTGAGGGTGCTGGTGAGGGTGGGGGTAAGGGTGAGGGTGAGCATCAGGCTGGGGGTGAGGGTGACGGTGAGGGCGAGGGTGGGAGTGGGGGTGAGGATGAGAGCTAGAGTCAGGAGGAGGGTGCCGGTGGGGGTTAGGGTGAGGTTGAGGGTGAGGGTGTGGGTGGGGTGGGAGAGGGCGTGAGGGTGAGGGTGGGGGTGGGGTGCGGTTGAGGCTGACGGTGACGGTGATTTTTTTGGTTGAAGGTGAGGGTGATTGTGGGGATGGAGTAAGGGTGATGGTGATGGTGAGGTTGGGGATGGGGGTGGGGGTGCGGGTGCGGGTGAGTGTCGTCGTGTGGGTGGGTTTTGGAGTGACGGTGAGGGTGGGGGTGGGGTTGGGGTTAGGGGTAGGGTTGAGGGTGAGGGTGAGGGTGGGTGTGGGAGTGGGGGTCAGAGTGATGTTGGGAATGGATGTTGCGGTGGGGATGAGGGTGAGGGTGTGGGTGAGGGTGCTGGTGAGGGTGGGGGTAAGGGTGAGGGTGAGCATCAGGCTGGGGGTGAGGGTGACGGTGAGGGCGAGGGTGGGAGTGGGGGTGAGGATGAGAGCTAGAGTCAGGAGGAGGGTGCCGGTGGGGGTTAGGGTGAGGTTGAGGGTGAGGGTGTGGGTGGGGTGGGAGAGGGCGTGTGGGTGAGTGTGGGGGTGGGGGTGAGGGTGGGAGTGGGGTTAGGGTGAGGATGAGGGTGAGGGTAGGGTTGGAGTGGGGTTGGGGATGAGGGTGAGGGTGGGGGTGAGGGTGTGGGTGAGGGTGAAGGTGAGGGTGGGGGTGGGGGTGTGGGTCGGGGTTAGGCTGAGGGTGGGGGTGGCGGTGGGGGTGAGGGTGACGTTGGGGGTGGGGATGAGGGTGAAGGCTATTGTGAGGGTGAGTATGGGGATGAGTGTGAGGGTGGGGGTCGGGGTGAGGGTGAGAGTGGGGGTTACAGTGGGGTTGGGCGAGGGTTGAGGATGAGGGTTTGGGTGAGGGTGAGCGTGAGGGCGAGGGTGGGGGTGATGATGAGTGTGAGGAGGAGGGTCGTGGTGGGGGTCGGTGTGAGGGTGAGGGTGATGGTGGAGTTGGGGTGGGGGTGCGGGTGAGTGTGGGTGAGGGGGTGGGGTGGATGGGGAGGGTGAGGGTAGGATTGGTGGTCGGGGTGAGGGTGATGGTGACGGTGGGCTTGTGGTTATGGTGAGGGTGAGGGTGTGGTTGGGGTTGCGGTGAGTGTGAGAGTGATGGAGAGGGTGAGGGTGGGGTGGGGTTAGGGGTTAGGGTGGAGTGTGAGTGGGGGTTAGGGTGTGAGTGGGCATGGGGGTGAGGGTGTGCGTAAGGTTTGGGGTGGGGGTGCTGCTGTGCTGGGGCGTGGTTTTGTGGTTGAGGGTGAGGGTGATTGTGGGGTTGGGGGTGGGGGTGGGCGTGCGTGTGCGGGTAAGGGTCGTGGTGAATGTGGGTTTTGGAGGGAGGGTGAGGGAGGGGGTGGGGATGGGGTTATCGGTAGGGTTGAGGGTCAGGGTGAGGGTGGGGGTGGGAGTGGGGGTCAGAGTGATGTTGGGAGTGGAGGTTGAGGTGGGGATGTGGGTGAGGGTGTGGTTGAGGGTGGGGGTAAGGGTCGTTGTAAGGGTGAGGGTGAGCGTCAGGCTGGGGGTGAGGGTGAGGGCGAGGGTGAGGAGGAAGGTGCTGGTGGGTGTCAGGGTGAGGTTGAGTTTGAGGGTGGGGGTGGGGTGGGAGAGCACCTGAGGGTGAGTGTGGGGTGGGGTGCGGTTGAGGATGATGGTGACGGTGAACTTGGGAGTTAGGGTAAAGGTGAGGGCGAGGCTGAGGGTGACGGTGGGGTGGGGGTGGGAGTGGGGGTGAGCGTGGGGTTGGGGTGCAGTTGAGGATGACGGTGACGGTGAACTTGGGGGTTAGGATAAAGGTGAGGGAGTGGGTAAGGGTGGGGGTGGGGCTGGGGGTGGGGGGGTGGGTGAGGGTGAGGGTTAGTGTTAGGGTGAGGGTTGGGGTGAGGGTGCAGGTGGGGGTGGGAGTGGTTACCCGAAACGCCACCCCCACACTCACCCTCACCCTAACCGCAACTCCAATCCCAACCTAACCCCACCCTCACCCTCACCCCAACCGCCCACCCAACCCCACCCTCATGTTCACCCTCACCTTCACCCTAACCCCCAAGCCCAACTTCACCAACACCCTCACACCCACCCCCAACCCCACCCTCACCCTCACTCTCACCTCCACCCCCACTCCCCCACACTCACTCTCACCCACACGCGCTCTTCCACCCCACCCCCACACTCAGCCTCACCCACACTCTCACCCCCACCCTCACCCTCACCCCCAGCCCCACCCCCACTCTCATCCTCACCCTCACCCCCACTCCCACCCCCACACTCACCCTCAACCGCACCCCACCCCCACCCTCGCCTGAACCCTCCCTGTTCAACCTCACCCCCACCCCCACCATCACCCTCATCCTCACCCTCACCCCCACCCCCACCCCCACCCTCACCCCCAGACTCACCCTAACCCTCTCCCCCGAGACGGCCACTCTCAGCATGCTCCTCACCCTCATCTTCACCCCACCCCCTCCCTCGCCTTCACCCTCACCCTCACCCCCAGCCCAATGCTCACCGTCACCCTCAACCTCACCCTTACCTCCAAAATCATCCTCACCTTCACCCACACCCACACCCTCACCCGCAACCCCACTCTCACCCTCACCCCCACCCTCACGCTCACACTCACACTCATCCCCACCCCCAACCCCACCCTCACACTCCCCCGCACCCCCACCCTCATCGTAACGTTCAACCTCACCCCCACCACCACACCCACCCCACCCCTACCCTGAAGTTCACCCTCATCCTCACCCTTACCCGAACCCCCACAATCATCCTCACCCTCATCCACAAGACCACACCCACGCCCACGGGCACCCCCATCCTTACACTCACTCTCACCCCCACCCCCACTTACTCCCTCAACCCTCACTCAAACCTCACACCTCACGCTCACCCTCACGCCAACCCACAACCCCCACCCCCACCCTCATCCTCACGATCACGCCCACCCCCACTCCCACCCCCACCCCACCCCCACCCTGACGTTCACCCTCATCCCCACCCGCACCACCACCCTCACCCGTAACCCCGCACCCTCCCTAATCCTCACCCTGACCCTCAACCCAACCCCCAACCCCACCCCACCCTCACCGTCATCCCAAACCCCACTCTACCATCACCCTCACCCGCACCCCCAACCTCACCATCACCCTCACCCCTACCCCAACCCCCAAAATCACCCTCACCCTCAACCACAAAACCACACCGACGCACACGCACACCCCCACCCCCAACCCCCACCCTTGCGCTCACATTCACCCCCCCTCACACCCTTAACCTCACTCACACCCCAAACCTCACCCTCACCCCAACCCCCAACCCCACCCCAGCCTCACCCTCTCCCTCACCCTCACACTCACCACCACTGCCACCCCCACCCTCACCCACACCCATACCTCAAACCCTACAATAACCCTCAACCTCACCCTCACCCTCATACCCACCCCCACCACACCCCCATCCTCGCCCTCACCCGCACACCGACACCCACCCCCACCCTCCTTCTCACTCTCACCCTCATCTTCACCCCCACCCTCGCCCTCACCCTCACCCTCACCCCCAGCCCAATGCTCACCATCACCCACAACCTCACCCTTAACCCACACTCATCCTCACCCTCACCCCACCCTCACCCACAACCTCACCCGCAACCCCACTCTCACCCTGACCCCCACTCCCACCCCCACCCTCACGCTCACCCTTACCCTCATCCCCACCCCCACCCCAACCCCACCCTCACCCTCACACTCACCCGCACCCTCACCCTCATCGTAATGCTCAACCTCATCCCCACCACCACACCCACCATCACCATTATCCTCTCCCTCAACCCACCCCCACCCTGACGTTCATCCTCATCCCCACCCCCCCACCACCCTCACCCTCACCCGAAACCACGCACCCTCCCTAATCCTCACCCTAACCCAAAACGACCCCCACCCCTCACCCACCCTCACCCTCATCCTCACACCCAGCCTCATCCGAACCCTAATCCTAACCCTCACCCGCACCCGACCCCCAACCTCACCATAACCCTCACCCGTACCCCAACCCTACAATCATCGTCACCCTCATCCACAAGAACACACCCACGCCCACGGACAACCCCACCCTTACACTCACTCTCACCCCTACCCCCACTCACTCCCTCAACACTCACTCAAGCCCCAAACCTCACCCTCACCCTCTCGCTCACCCCAACCCCCAACCCCACCCGACCCTCACCCTAACCCTAACTCACAACCCCACCGTCACCATCACCCTCATCATCACCCACACACCAACCCGCAACCCTACCCTCACCGTCACCCTTACCCGAACCCCTTCAATAACCCTCAACCTCACCCTCACTCCCATCCCCATGCCCATCTTCACCCTTACTCCCAACCCCACCCCCACCCTCTCCCTCACCCTCACCCCAACCCCCACCCCCACCCTCACCCTGACCCTCAACCCAACCCCCAACCCCACCCCCACCCTCACCGTCATCCCAAACCCCACTCTACCATCACCCTCACCCTCACCCGCACCCCGTCCCTCACCCCCAACCTCACCATAACCCTCTCCCTTACCCCAACCCCCAAATCACCCTCCCCTCAACCACAAAACCACACCGATGCCCACGCACACCCCCACCCCCAACACCCACCCTTACGCTCACATTCACCCCCCCACTCACAACCTTACCCTCACTCACACCCCAAACCTCACCCTCACCCCAACCCCCAACCCCACCCCACCCTCACCCTCACCCTCACCACCAGTCCCACCCCCCAACATCACCCTCACCCTTACCCCAAGCCCTACAAAACCCCTCAACCTCACTCTCACCCTCACCCTCACCCCCACCCCGCCCCCATCCTCGCCCTCACCCACACCCCGACCCCCAGCCCCACCCTCCTTCTCACTCTCACCCTCATCCTCACCCCCAGCCCAACCCTCCTCCTCACCGTCACCCTCATCCTCACCCTTACCCCCACTCTCGCCCTCACTCTTATCCTCATCCTCAACCCTGAGCCGAACCACGCCTCCACCCCCACCTCACCCTCACCATAACGCTCAATGTCACCCCCAACTCCACCTCCACCCTCCCCCTCATACCCATCCCCACCCCCACCCTCACCCTTAACCCCCAGACTCTCCCTCACTCTAACCTTCACCACCCCCCCACCCCCACCATCTCCCGCACAGTCACCCGAACCCCGACCCACACGTCCACCCCCAACCTCACCCTCACCCTAACCACCACACCCACTCCCACCCCCACCCTAATCCCAACTCCTACCCCCACCCCAACCTCACCCCCAACCTGACCCTAAACCTAACTGTAACCATAACCCTCAGTCTCTCCCGCACCAGAACTCCCACCCCCACCACCACCCTCACCCTCACCCTAGACCCCAACCCCACCCTCATCCTCTCCCCAACATCACTCCCACCCCCACTCTCAAACCCCTAGTCTCACCCTAACCCTCACGCCCAACCCCAACCTCACCGTAACACACAACCTCACCCCCACCCTTCCCCGGGCTAGTGAGGGTGAGGCTGGGCGTGGGGGGGGGGCGTGATGGTGGTGGTGAAGGCGGGGGTGAGGGTGACAGTGAGCATGAGGGTCGGGGTGTGGGTTGGAGTGAGTATGCGGGTGGGGGTGAGGGTTGGGCTGAGGGTGCGGATGGGCGGTTTGAGTGAGGGTGAGCGTAAGGGAGGGGGTGGGGGTGGGGTGAGCGTGAGCATGAGAGTGAGGTTGAGTGTTGGGGTGGGGGTTACAGTGAGGGTGAGAGTGAAGGTGAGGGTTGTTGTCGGGGTTAGGGTGACGTTTAGGGTGAGGGTGACGGTGTGGGTGAGATGGAGGGGGAGGGTGGGGTGGGGGTGAGGGTGACGGTGGCGCTGTGTTAGGGATAGGGTGAGGGTGGGGGTTGGGCTTAGGGATCTGTACCAGAAGCTAAGCAGTAGAGCGAAATAGCTTTTTGAGGCGGATTCCAGCAGAAATTTAGCTGTAGCAGTTAAAAAATGGAAATGCTCCATGTGAGGAATTTTCACAAATCGATGTGCACAAGGAGCGCAGCAGCACATGTAACTGGCATTTTTAAGAAGATTCTAGGATAAATTTGGAACTTGCTGTGAACAGGATTGAATTGAGCGTAGTGAGGTATTCTCACTAATGGTCTGTACCAAATTCACAGCAGTTCCTTTAAAAGCTTTTGGAGGAGGAATTACAGCAGAGATTTGGCAGTAGCAGTTAACAGGGTTGAATTCTTCATTGCGAGGTTTTCTTACGAACGGATCTGTACGAAAAGCCAACCGGTAGAGCATAATTGATTTTAGAGGAGGATTCCAGGAGAAATTTAGTGGTAGCAGTGAAAAAATTGAAATGCTCTTTGTGAGGAATTTTCACGAACCGATTGTGTACAAAAAGCGCAGCAGAACATCTAAACTGGCCTTTTTAAGAGGATTCCAGGATAAATTTGGAACTTGCTGTTAACAGGATTGAATTGATCGTAGTGAGGTATTCTCACGAACGGATTTGTTCGAAAAGTCAACCAGTGCAGCATAACGGCTTTGGGAGGAGGATTCCAGGTGAAATTTGTCTGTAGCAGTGAACAGAATTGAAATGCTTTCTTTGGAATTTTCATTAACTAATAGATACAAAAAGCGAAGTAGAACGTCTAACGGGCGTTTCAAGAGGCTTCCAGGAGAAATTTGGAACTTGCAGTAAACAGGATTGAATTGATCGATGTGAGGTATTCTCACGAACGGATCTCTACGAAAATCGCAGCAGTACACGTATATATCATTTGGAGAAGGATTCTAGGCGAGATTTGGCAGTAGCAGTGAACAGGGTTCAGTTATTCAAAGCGAGGTATTCTCACAAACGGTACAGTAGGAATAGCCAAGCAGTGAAGCCCAATTGATTTCTAGGAAGATTCCTGGAGAGATTTAGTTGTAGCAATTAAAAAATAGAAATGCTCTTAGTGAGGAATGTTCACGAAGAAGAAGCCAGCTGCATATCTAACTGGCGTATTTTAAGAGGATTCCAGGAAAATTTTGGAACTTGCCGTGTAAAGGATTAAATTGTTCATTGTGAGGTATTCTCACGAAAGGATCTGTACCAAAATCGTAGCAATTCATTAAAATATCTTTTGGAGGTGGATTACAGGAGCGATTTGGCAGTAGCAGTGAACAGGATTGAATTGTGCATTGCGAGGTATTCTTACGAACGGATTGTACGAAAAGACAACCAGTAGAGCATAATTGCTTTTGGAGGAGGATTCCAGGATAAATTTGTCTGTAGCAGTGAACAAAATTGAAATGCTTTTGTGAGGCATTTTCAAAAACTAATAGGTAGAAAAATCGCAGTAGAACATCTAACGGGCGTTTCATAGAGGCTTCCAGGAGAAATTTGGAACTTGCAGTGAACAGGATTGAATTGCTCGTAGTTAGGTATTCTCACGAACGGATCTGTACCAAAATCGCAGCAGTACATTTAAATAACTTTTGGAGGAGGATTACAGGAGAGAGCTGGGAGTAGCAGTGAACAAGGTTGAATTGTTCATTGCGAGGTATTCTAACGAACGGATCTGTACGAAAAGCCAACAAGTAGCGCATAACTGCTTTTGGAGGAGGCAATCCAGTGCAAGAAGCGAAGCAGCAAACATAACTGGCGTTTTTAAGAGGGATTCCAGGAATAAATTTGGTTCTTGTTCTGGACAGGAATGAATTGTTCATTGCGAGGTATTGCGTGGATGTGGCTTGGGGTTTGAGGGTGAGGGTGATTGTGGGGGTGGGGTTAAGCGTGAGGGTGAGGTTGGGGGTGGAGTTGGGGGAGTGGGTGAGGGTGAGGTTAATGGTGAGGGTGAGGTTGAGGGTTAGGGTTGGGGTGGGAGTAGGGGTGAGGGTGAGGGTGGGGTTGGGGGAGGGGGAGGGAGGCTGGGGGTGGGGTGGGGGTAGGGGTGAGTGTTAAACTGAGGGTGAGGGTTAGGGTTAGGGTTAGGGTGAGGGTGCAGGTGAGGCTGGAGTGGGCGGTGGGGGAGGGGGTGAGGGTGAAGTTGAGGGTGAGGGTGAGGGTGGGGGGTAAGGAAGAGGTGAGGTGTGAAGGTGAGGGTGGGGTTGGGTTTGGGGTTGAGGGTGAGGTGAGGGGGAGGGTGGGAGTGAGGATGAGAGGCTAGAGAGAGAAGGAGGGTGCGGGTGGGGGTTAGGGTGAGATTGAGGGTGTGGGTGGGGTGGGAGAGGGGGTGAGGGTGAGGGTGGGGGTGGGGTGCGGTTGAGGATGATGGTGACGGTGAACTGGGAGTTAGGGTAAAGGTGAGGGCGAGGGTGAGAGTGAGGGTTGGCGGGGTTTGGGGTGAGGGTTAGGTGCGGGTGGGGGTTGGGGTGGTGGGTGTTACCCGAACCCCCACCCCCACACTCACCCTCACCCTAACCGCAACCCCACCCCCAACCTACCCCCACCCTCACCCTCACCCTCACCCCAACCGACCCCCACCCCCACTCTCATGCTCACCCTCACCCTCACCTTCACCCTAACCCCCAAGCCCAACGTCACCATCACCCCTCACACCACCCCGAACCCCACCCTCACCCTCACTCTCACCTCCACCCCCACTCCCCCACACTTACCCTCACCCTCAACCCCAAACCCAACCCCACCCTCACCTTCACACTCACCCTTTCCCCAACCCCCATCCTCACCCTCACCGTCAACTTTACCCTCAGCCCCTCCCCCACCGGCCACTCCCACCCTCACCTGCACCCTCACCCTAACCCCCACCCCCACCCCCTCCCTCACCCTCACATGGGTTGAGGCTGAGGATTAGGGCAAGGGAGAGGGTGAGCTGTGCGTGGGGTGCGGGTGAGGCTGAGGATTAGGGTGGTGGGTGGGTGAGAGTGTGGTGGGGGTGGGGGTGAGGGTGAGGGTGAGGGTCGGAGTGGCGGTGGGTGTGAGGGTGAGGGTGGGGGTGGGCGTGGGGCTGGGGGTGGGGTGAGGGTGAGGATGAGGATTAGGGTGAGAGTGAGCGTGGGGGTGGGGGCGAGGGTGAGGGTGAGGGCTGGGGTTCGGGTGGGGGTGAGAGTGAAGGTGAGGGTGGTGGTGGGGTGAGGGTTGGGGTGAGGTTAGTGTGACGGGGAAGGAGACCAAAGCCCCGAGGTAAGTGGGGAAGAGGGGATACCGGGAAAAAGCACAAGTAGGTGAGTGGAAGAGGGGAGGGCTCCTGCCCCATACTGGGACAGCAGGACAATCGGTGAGTTACCTTAAATGCCTAAACACAAATGCAAGAAGCCTGGGGAACAAGCAGGGAGAACTGGAAGTCCTGGCACAGTCAAGGAATTATGATGTAATTGGAATAACAGAGACTTGATGGGATAACTCACAATGATTGGAGTACTGTCATGGATGGCTATAAACTGTTCAGGAAGGATAGGCAGGGCAGAAAAGGTGGGGAGTTGCGTTGTATGTAAGAGAGCAGTATGCCTGCTCAGCGCTCCAGTATGAAACTGCAGAAAACCTGAGGGTGTCTGGATTAAATTGAGAAGTGTGAGCAACAAGGGTAATGTCGTGGTGGGAGTCTGCTACAGACCACCAGACCAGGGGGATGAGGTGGACGAGGCTTTCTTCCAGCAACTAACAGAAGTTACTAGATCACAGGCCCTGGTTCTCATGGGTGACTTTAATCACCCCGATATCTGCTGGGGGAGCAATACAGTAGTCCACAGACAATCCAGGAAGTTTTTGGAAAGTGTAGGGGACAATTTCCTGGTGCGGTTGCTGGAGGAACCAACTAGGGGAAAAGCTCTTCTTGACCTGCTGCTCACAAACAGGGAGATAATAGTAAAGGAAGCAATAGTGGATGGGAACCTGGGAGGCAGTGACCATGAGATAGTCGAGTTCAGGATCCTGACACAAGGAAGAAAGGAGAGCAGTAGAATACAGAGCCTGGACTTCAAAAAAGCAGACTTTGACTCCCTCAGGGAACTGATGGGCAAGGTCCCTGGGAGAATAACATGAGGGGGAAAGGAGTCGAGGAAAACTGGCTGTATTTTAAAGAATCCTTATTGAGGTTGCAGGAACAAACCATCCCGATGTGTAGAAAGAAAAGTAAATATGGCAGGCGACCAGCTTGGCTTAACAGTGAAATCCTTGCTCGTCTTAAACACAAAAAGCAGCTTACAAGAAGTGGAAGATTGGACAAATGACCAGGGAGGAGTATAAAAATATTGTTCAGGCATGCAGGAGTGAAATTAGGAAGGCCAAATCACACTTGGAGTTGCAGCTAGCTGGAGATGTTAGGAGTAACAAGAAGGGTTTCTTCAGGTATGTGAGCAACAAGAAGAAAGTCAAGGAAAGTGTGGGGCCCCTTGCTGAATGAGGGAGGGAGAAAGCTAGTGTACTCAATGCTTTTTTTGCCTCTGTCTTCACAGACAAGGTCAGCTCCCAGACAGCTGCACTCCACAGCACGGTATGGGGAGGAGGTGACCAGCCCTCTGTGGAGAAAGAAGTAGTTCGGGGACTATTTAGAAAAGCTGGACAAGCACAAGTCCATGGGGCCGGATGCACTGCATCCGAGGGTGCTAAAGGAGTTGGTCGATGTGATTGCAGATCCATTGGCCATTATCTTTGACAAATCATGGCAATCGGGGGAGGTTCCGGGTGACTTCAAAAAAGCTAATGTAGTGCCCATCTTTAAAAAAGGGAAGAAGGAAGATCCGGGGAACTACAGGCCAGCCGGTCTCACCTCAGTCCCTGGTAAAATCATGGAACAGGTCCTCAAGGAATCAATTCTGAACCACTTAAAGGAGGGGAAAGTGATCAGGAACAGTCAGCATGGATTCACCAAGGGCAAGTCATGCCTGACTAACCTAATTGCCTTCTATGATGAGATAACTGGCTCTGTGGATGAGGGGAAAGCAGTGGATGTGCTATTTCTTGACTTTAGCAAAGCTTTTGATACAGTCTCCCACAGTGTTCTTGCCAGCAAGTTAAAGAAGTATGGGCTGGATAAATGGATGGTAAGGTGGATAGAAACCTGGCTGGATGGTCGTGCTCAACGGGTAGTGATCAATGGCTCCATGTCTAGTTGGCAGCCGGTATCAAGTGGAGTGCCCCAAGGGTCGGTGCTGGGGCCGGTTTTGTTCAATATCTTCATCAACGATCTGTAGGACGGTGTGGACTGCACCCTTAGCAAGCTTGCAGATGACACTACACTGGGAGGAGTGGTTGATACGCTGGAGGGTAGGGACAGGATACAGAGGGACCTAGACAAATTAGAGGATTGGGCCAAAAGAAATCTGATGAGCTTCAACAAGGACAAGTGCAGAGTCCTGCACTTAGGATGGAAGAATCCCATGCACTGCTACAGACTAGGGACCGAATGGCTGGGCAGCAGTTCTGCAGAAAAGGACCTAGGGCTTACAGTGGACGAAAAGCTGAATATGAGTCAACAGTGTGCCCTTGTTGCCAAGAAGGCTAACGGCATTTTGGGCTGTATAAGTAGGGGCATTTCCAGCACATCGAGGGACGTGATTATTCCCCTTTATTCGGCACTGGTGAGGCCTCATTTGGAGTACTGTGTCCAGTTTTGGACCCCACACTACAAGAAGGATGTGGATAAATTGGAAAGAGTCCAACGGAGGTCAACGAAAATGATTAGGGGGCTGGAGCACATGACTTATGAGGAGAGGCTGAGGGAACTGGGATTGTTTAGCCTGCAGAAGAGAAGAGTGAGGGGGGATTTGACAGCTGCTTTCAACTACCTAAAAGGGGGTTCCAAAGAGGCTGGATCTAGACTGTTCTCAGTGGTAGAAGATGACAGAACAAGGAGTAATGGTCTCAAGTTGCAGAGGGGGAGGTTTAGGTTGGATATTAGGAAAAACTTTTTCACTAGTAGGGTGGTGAAGCACTGGAATGGGTTACCTAGGGAGGTGGTGGAATCTCCTTCCTTAGAGGTTTTTAAGGTCAGGCTTGACAAAGCCCTGGCTGGGATGATCTAGTTGGGGTTGGTCCTGCTTTGAGCAGGGGGTTGGACTAGATGAACTCCTGAGGTCCCTTCCAGCCCTGAGATTCTATGATTCTATGGGGGTGAGGGTGAGGGTGTGGGTGAGGGAGCGGGTTAGTGTGAGGGTGGGTTTGGGGGTAGGGTGGGAGTGACGGTGTGGGTGAGGATGAGGGTGGGGGTGTGGGTTAGGGTGAGGGTGAGGTTTGGGGTGGGGGTGAGAGGGAGGGTGTGGGTGAGGGTGAGGTTAAGGGTGGGGGTGGGAGGGAGGGTGATGGTGAGGGTGGGGGTAAGGATGGGGGTGGGGGTAAAGGTGAGGGTGAGGTTGGGGGTGGGGGTGGGAGTCAGGGTGAGGGTGAGCCTTAGTGTGAGGGTGGGTTTGGGGGTGGGGTGAGAGTGACGGTGAGGGTGAGGTTGAGTGTTGGGGTTCGGGTGGGGGTGGGGGTGAGTGTGTGGGTGAGGGTTTGGGTGGGGGTGAGGGTGAGTGTTTGGGTGGGGTTGGGAGTCAGGGTAAGTGTGAGGGTGGGGGTGGGGCTGGGTGTGAGGGTGAGCGTGAGGGTGAGAGTGAGTGTGGGGGTGGCATTTAGGGTGAGGTTGAGGGTACGGGTGGGGGTGGGGGTAAGGGTGAGGGTGCGGGTGGGGCTGGGGGTGAGGGTGAGGGTGGGGGTGGAGGTGAGGGTGAGGGTAGGGGTGGGGTCGAGGGTGAGGGTAAGGGTGAGGGTCGGGACGAGGGTGAGGGTCAGGGTGGGGGTGGGTTTGAGAATGAGGGTGAGGTTGAAGGTGGGGGTGGGGGTGGGGTTGAGATTGAGGGTGAGGCTCAGGGTGAGGGTGAGTGTGAGTGTGGGGTCCAGGGTGAGGGTGTAGGTGATGGTGGGGGTGAGAGTGAGGGTGAGGGTGGCCGTGGAGGGGGAGGGGGAGGTTGGGGGTGTGGTGAAGGTGAGGGTGAGGGTGAGTGTGTGGGTGAGGGTGAGGGATATGGTGAGGGTGGGTTACGGGGTTGGGGTGTGGGAGTGATGGTGAGGGTGAGGTTGAGGGTTGGAGTTGGGGTGGCGGTGAGTGTGAGGGTTTGGGTGGGGTGAGGGTGAGGTTAAGTGTTTGGGTGGGGTTGGGAGTGAGGGTGAGGCTGAGGGTGGAGGTGGCGGTGGGGCTGGGTGTGAGGGTGAACATGAGGGTGAGGGTAGGGGTGGGAGTGAGGGTGAGGGTAAGGGTGGGTGTGGTGATTATGGTGAAGGTGGGTGTGAGGGTGAGGGTGTGGGTGGGGGTGAGGGTGGGGGTGGGGGTGAGTGAGAGTGAGGGTGAGTGTGAGGTTGAGGGTGGGTGTGGGGGTGAGCGTGAGGGTGAGGGTGGGGGTGGGGGTGAGGGTGTGGCTGAGGGTGGGTGTGGTGGTGGGGGTGACAGTGAGTGTGAAGGTGAGGGTAGGGGTGGGTGTGGGATGAGGGTGAGGGTGAGCTGTAGGGTTAGGGTGAGTGTGAGGTTGGGGGTGGGGGGCGAGGTTGAGGGTACGGGTGAGGGTGATTGAGGGGGTGGGTGTGAGGGTGAGGATGAGCGTTGGGGTGGGGGTGAGGGTGAGGGTGGGGGTGGGGTTAAGATGAGGGTGAGGCTGAGGGTGAGGATGGGGGTTTGGTGAGGGTGGGGGTGGGGTTTGGGTGAGGGTGGGGGTGGGGGTGAGGGTGAGGGTGAGGATGTGGGTGTGGGTGGGGGGCTGACGGTGAGGGTGAGTGTTGGTGTGGGGGTGGGGGTGTTAGTGAGGGTGAGGATGGGGGAGAGGGTGGGTATGGGGGTGGGGTTAGGGTGAGGGTGACGGTGAGGTTGGGGGTGGGGGTGATGGTGAGTGTGTGGGTGGGGTCGGAGTGATGGGGAGGGTGAGGGTGCGGA
The DNA here is from genome assembly GCA_037349315.1 of Chelydra serpentina. NCBI lineage: Eukaryota > Metazoa > Chordata > Testudines > Chelydridae > Chelydra > Chelydra serpentina. The sequence continues at coordinate 28,687 of JBAIAC010000407.1, forward strand.
TGAGGATGAGGAGTGGGGTTGGGTGTTAGGGTGAGGGTGGGTGTGGGGGATTGTGGTTAGGGTGAGGGTGAGGGTTGGGGTGGGGATTTTGGTGACGTTGACGGTGAGGGTGGGGGTCAGGGTGGGGGTGTGGTTTAGGGAGGGGTGGGAGTGAGGGTGTGTGTGATGTTGAGGCTGGGGCTGGGGGTGTGGGTGAGGGTGGGGGTGGGGAAGGGGGGAGTGCGAGGGTGTCACGGAGTGTGGGGGAGTCAGGTCCTGCACCCCTTCTTCCCGGGATTCAATGTGACTCTCAGCCAGCCAGTAGAACAGAAGGTTTATTTGGGTTGTCAGGAAATAGTCCAAACAGAGCTTGTAAGTATGACCAGGACCCCTCAGCTGGTGCCTTCTGGGGGGCAGGGAGCGTAGACCCCGGCTATTGGGCTCCCTGCATTTCACCACCCAGCTCCAAACTTACAAAAAAACAGCCAAACCTCCAGCAGGCTCTTCCCCTCCCCCGGGGTCCCTCCTCTCGCCTTTTACCATTCTCCCAGCCAAAGGTGTCACCTCCCAACCCCCGTCCTGGCTCATGTTACAGCCTCAGGCAAAGTCTCACATTCCCGATGCAGCCTTTCCCAATGCAGCCAGCCTCTCGGGTCAGATCCATCTCACTCTCTACTCCGTCACAGAGGGTGAGGGTGGGAGTGGGGGTGAGGGTGGGGATGAGGGTGAGGGCGGGGGTGATGGTGATTGTGAGGTTAGGGGTGGCGTGGGGGTGAGGGTGATGGTGAGTGTGAGGGTGGGGACGTGGGTGGGGGTGAGGGTGAGGGTGACGGTCTGGGTGGGGGTGAGGTTGGGGGTGTCACACAATTTTGCACCGTTTCTACTGGGAAATGATTTCTTTTCTGTGGCAGAATCTGTCCCAGGGCTGGGTGGCAGCAAGCAGGAACCTGGTGCTGAAAACCCCAGGGGGGGGGGCGCAGTCACAGGGACTGCAGCTGTGGCGGCAGGGGTGGCTGTGGCCAGTTCCTGTCCTGTAATCATCTCCCCGGGGGAGGGGAATGTTCTACCTCATAGGGCGCATGGGCAGGTGACTTGCCATGTGATCCCAAAACTCCAGGGCAACTGGATCCTATGCAGGGAGAGGAAGAAAGGCTGTAAAAGCCCTTGCAAGACCCTTCCATTTTGTCTTCAGCTGGCTAAAGGGAGAGGCTCTCCAGCCCCCCCCCCCCCCAAGGACATTCCTGAGGGGAACTGAACAAAGGACAAAGACACTAGGGGGTGTGAGCGGCTACTGGACCTAGGCTAATTCTACAGCCTGTAAAAAGGAAAATATCTGAATCTGGTGAGGCTTTTATCTGTGTTAACTTTGAATAGACGTAGACGTGCGTGTTTTATTTTATTTTACTATTTAACTTGCTTTGTTCTGTCTGTCACTAATTGAACTCACTTAAATCCTATTTTCTGTACTTATTAAAATCACTTTTTACTTATTAAGTTTCCTTGAGTACGAGTTAGTGCCTTGGGAAAGCGCTCAGTGGTGCATATCTTTCTATCTTTGAAATAGAAAGCAAACTATTTATGAGTTTACCCTGTATAAGCTTTATACCGGGTAAAATGGATTTATTAAGGGTTGAGCCTCCTTGGAGTTGAGCAGCTGGGTGTCAAAGGCAAGAGCGCTTCCAGGGGCCTTACAGTGGTGAGTGGACTTGGTTCGGACCTGGGTCTGTGTTTGCAGCAGATCAGTGGAATCTGGCTCAAAACAGACAGGATTCGGGAGTCCCAAGCTGGAAAAGGCCTGGAAGCAGGGGGCAGCACCAAGCAGGTCTCTGTGGCCCCAACCCGTCACAGGGACCGTTTCTTCGGAGGAGCCAGCTCTTGTCTCAGGGAATAGATCTACTAGAGGGTCACTTCCCTGCTCCTCCCAATGTCCACACACGGCCAGCACCACATTCCCCCTGGCATAATATGGCTTCATCATATTGACATGGTACACCCGGCAGTGGTGTGCCCGGTTAGACAGCTCCACCACATAATTTACCTCATTTAGCTGCTTGACAACCTTGAAAGGGCCTTCCCAAGCGGCCTGCAGCTTGTTTTTCCTCACGAGGATGAGAACCATCACCTGATCCCCGGTGACGTAGGCGCGGGCCCGTGCCGTGCGGTCGTACCAGACCTTTTGCTTCCTCTGGGCTCTGGCCAGATTTCCCTTGGCCAGGCCCATGAGCTCAGTAAGTCTCTCTCAGAAGGTCAGGACATACTCCACCACTGACTCTCCCTCGGGGGCAGCCTCCCCCTCCCATTCGTCTCTCATCAGGTCCTGGGGCCCCCTCACCCTCCTGCCGTATAACAGTTCTAAGGGCGAGAATCCGGTAGACTCCTGGGGCACTTCCGTGTACGCGAAAAGTAGATATGGTAGGTACTTGTTCCAGTCCTGCGGGTGCTGGTTCATAAAGATTTCAGCATCATCTTTAGCATCCCATTGAACCTCTCCATCAGCCCATTGGACTGGGGATGATATGCTGAGGCCCAGCTGTGCCGAACCCCACGTTTCTCCCACAAGCACCGGAGCAGGGACGACATGAAGTTGGACCCTTGGTCTGTCAGGACTTCCTTGGGGAACCCCACTTGGCTGAAAATGGTCAGCAGCGCATCCGCCACGGTGTCTGCTTCAATGGAGGATAAGGGCACTGCCTCGGGGTAGCGGGTGGCGAAATCTACCACAACCAGAATGTATTTCTTCCCCGACCGCGTTGTCTTGCTGAGAGGCCCCACTATGTCCATAGCCACCTTCTGGAAGGGCTCCTCTATGATGGGCAAAGGCCTCAAAGCCGTTTTCCGCTTGTCCCGAGCCTTCCCCACCCGCTGGCAGGGGTCACAGGACCGGCAGTACTGATGGACAGTTGTAAAGACCCCAGGCCAGTAAAAGTTCTGTAGCAGCCTCTGCCTGGTGCGCCGGATTCCCTGGTGCCCTGCGTTAGGGATGTTATGGGCCAGGTACAGTAGCTTGCGGCGATACTTCTGGGGGACCACCAGCTGCCTCCTGATCCCCCATGTCTCCATCTCACAGGGGGGAGCCCATTCCCGGTACAGGAACCCCTTCTTCCAGAGGAACCTCTCCTGGCAACCTCTCCACATGATCTGCACCTCCCTGCGGTCGGCCAGGTCCCTGAGCTTCCGCAAGGAGGGATCTCTCTGTAACTCGGCTTGGAACTCAGCCGCTGGGGAAGGGATAGGAGCCTGCTCCCTTGTGCTGTCTGTGTCTGAGGCTGCAGCCTCTCTGCGCCTGGTCCTGGGGTACTACCTCCCCACTGGGGCAGGGTCCTGCGCCCTGTGCGAGGTACCCTCTCCGAGGCCCGGGCGTAGCACCCCTTGCCAGCTCTGGCTATGGGTCACGACCAGGGTGTCCCGGGATTCATTGGGCCAGTCTTCTAGGTCCCCCCCCCCCATCAGTACCTCATTGGGCAAATGCTGGTGCACCCCTATGTCCTTGGGGCCCTCCTTGGCCCCCCATTTCAGGTGTAACCTCGCCACGGGTACCTTGAACGGGGTCCCGCCCACCCCTGTTAGGGTCAGGTAGGTGTTGGGTACCACCCGATCTGGGGCCACCACCTCGGGCCGGGTCAGCGTCACCTCCGCGCCCGCATCCCATTATCCAGTGACATTCTCCCATCTATCTCCAGGGGAACAAGGCACTCTCTCCAGAGGGACAGCCCCGCGCCCACCCTATAAACCGAGAACCCTGAGTCCGGAGCATCCAGCCCCCCTCCTCTGGGCTGTCGGCCCCTCGTCTGGCTGGGTCCCTACCCAGTTAACCCGGTGTGGGTTTGGTCTGCTCAGTCTGTCTCTGATCTTGGGGCACTGGGACCATAAGTGGCCCCTCTGGCCGCAGTGATAGCAGCTCATGTCCCATTAGTCCCCTCGAGCAGGTCGGTTGGTTCTGATGTCGGAGGTTCCCCTCGGGAGGGGGTTCTCCCTATTTCCCCTTTGGGAGGTCCCATGGTGACTCTCTTGCTGCCTCAGGGTGGGCCTGCTCCTTTGGGATTCCTCCCTGCCACCCCTTGACCGACTGTTCACAAACTCGTCGGCCAGCCGCCCTGCGTGCTGCGGGCTCCCTGGATTTTTGTCCATCAACCATAGCTTCAGGTCTGATGGGCACTGTTCATACAGCTGTTCCAGTACGAATACTTCGAGCAGGCCCTCCATAGTTTGGGCCCCAGCGGTCCACTTGCGGGCGTATCCATGTATCCGGTTGGCCAGTTGTAGGTACGTGATCTCAGCGGTTTTTCGCTGATCCCGTCAGCCCCCCACCCACACCCACATCCTCACCCTCACCCTCACCCCCACCCCCACCCTCACCCAAACCCCACCCCCAACCCTCACCCTCACCAAACCCCCATCCTCACCCTCAACCCCACCCCCACCCTCACCCTCACCCCCACCGCCACCCCCACCCTCACGCTCACCCTCACCCTCATCCCCACCCCCAACCCGACCCCTAACCCCACCCTCACCCACACCTCCACCCCCACTCCACCACACTCAAACTCACCCACATGCCCTCTCCCACCCCACCCCCACCCTCTGCCTCACCCACACCCTCACCCCCACCCCCACCCACCCTCTCACCCTCACGCTCACCCCCACTCCCACCACCACCCTCACCCTCACCCTACCCCCAACCCCACCCCCACCCTGACCCTCACCCTCGCCTGAACCCTCCCCGCTCACCCCCACCCCCACCCTCACCCCCAGACTGACCCTCACCCTCACCCCGACCACCACTCTCTGCCTCCTCCTCACCCTCACCCTCATCTTCACCCCCACCTCCACCCTCGCCCTCACCCTCACCCTCACACCCAGCCCGATGTTCACCGTCACCCTCACCCTTACCCCCACACTCATCCTCACCCTCCCCCCACCCTCACTAGCAACCCCACTCTCACCCTCACCCCCACTGCCACCCCCACCCTCACGCTCACCCTCACCCTCATCCCCACCCCCAACCCGACCCCTAACCCCACCCTCACACTCACACTCACCCGCACCCTCACCCTCATCGTAATGCTCAACCTCACCCCCAACCTGACGATCACACTCATCCTCACCCTCACCCCCAACCCCACCCTCACCCTCACCTCCACCCCCACTCTTCCACACTCAAACTCACCCAAACGCCCTCCTCCACCCCACCCCCACCCTCTGCCTCACCCACCCCCTCACCCCCACCCTCACCCCCACCCCCACCCACACTCTCACCCTCACGCTCACCCCCACTCCCACCACCACCCTCACCCTCACCCTACCCCCAACCCCACCCCCACCCTGACCCACACCCTCGCCTGAACCCTCCTCGCTCACCCCCATCCCCACCCTCACCCCCAGACTGACCCTCACCCTCACCCCGACCACCACTCTCAGCCTCCTCCTCACCCTCACCCTCATCTTCACCCCCACCCCACCCTCGCCCTCACCCTCACCCTCACACCCAGCCCGATGTTCACCGTCACCCTAACACTTATCCCCACACTCATCCTCACCCTCACCCCCACCCTCACCCACTCCCTCACCCGCAACCCCACTCTCATCCTCACCCCCACTGCCACCCCCACCCTCACGCTCACCCTCACCCTCTTCCCCACCCCCAACCCGACCCCACCCTCACCCTCACCCGCACCCTCACCCTCATCGTAACGCTCAACCTCACTCCCACTCCCACCCCCACCCCACCCCCAGCCTGACGATCACCCTCATCCTCACCCTCACCCCCACCCCCACCCTCACCCGAAACCCCGCACCCTCCGTAATCCTCACCCTAAGCCAAAACCCACCCCTCACCCACCCTCACCCTCATCCTCACGCCCACCCTCACCCGAACCCTAATCCTAACCCTCACTCTCGCCCTCACCCTCACCCCAAACCCCACCCCCACCCTCACCCTCAACGTCAACCCAAACCCCACCCTCACCATCACCCTCACTTGCACCCCTCACCCCCACCCCCAATCTCACCATCACCTTCACCCCTACCCCAACCCCCACAATCTTCCTCACCCTCATCCACAAAACCACACCCACACCCACGCACACCCCCACCCTTACACTCACTCTCACCCCCACTCACTCCCTCAACCCTCACTCACACCCCAACCCTCACCCTCACGCCAACCCTCACCCCCACCCTCACCCTCTCGCTCACCCCAAACCCCACCCCAACACTACTCCACCCTCACCCTCACGCTAACCCTAACTCCCAAACCCACCGTCACCATCACCCTCACCCTCACCCTCACCCCCACACCAATCCGCAACCCTACCCTCACCCTCACAGCCATCCCCACCCTCACCCTAACCTTCACCCTCTACCCCACCACCAGTCTCACCCTCCACTCACCCCCACCCCCACCATCTCCCCCACAGTCACCCTAACCCCGACCCACACGTCCACCCCCAACCTCACCCTCACCCTAACCACCACACCCACCCTCACCCCCACCCTAATCCCAACTGCTACCCCCACCCCAACCTCACCCTAATCCCAACTGCTACCCCCACCCCAACCTCACCCCCAACCTCACTCTCACCCTAACCCTAACCCTAACTGTAACCATCACCCTCAGCCTCTCCCGCACCGGAACCCCCACCCCCACCACCACCCTCAATCCCAACCCCACCCTCATCCTCTCCCCCAACATCACCTCCACCCTCAACCCCCTAGTCTCACGCTAACATTCACCCCCATCCCCACCCTCACCGTAGTGCACAACCTCACCCCCACCCTCACCCTGGGATAGTGAGGGTGGGCGTGGGATGGGGGGGAGCGTGAGGGTGGTCGTGAGGGCGGGGGGGTGAGGGTGAGGGTGACAGTGAGGGTGAGGGTCGGGGTGTGGGTTGCAGTGAGTGTGCGGTTGTGGGTGAGGGTTCGGCTGAGGGTGGGGATGGGCGGTTTGAGTGGGGGTGAGTTTATGGGAGGGGGTGGGGGTGAGCGTGAGGGTGAGTTTACGGTTGAGCGTGAGGTTTGAACTGGGGTGGGGGTGAGCGTGAGGGTGAGGTTGACTGTTGGGGTGGGGGTTACAGTGAGGGTGAGGGTTGGGGTCGGGGTTAGGGTGAGGTTTAGGGTGAGGGTTACAGTCATGGTGTGGGTGAGATGGAGGGGGACAGTGGGGTGGGGGCTGAGGGTGAGGGTGGCGGTGTATTTAGGGATAGGGTGAGGGTGGGGGGTTGGGGCTAAGGATCTGTACCAGAAGCTCAGCAGTACAGCTAAATAGCTTTTCTCACTAATGGGCTGTACCAAATTCAAAGCAGTTCCTTTAAAAAGCTTTTGGAGGTGGATTACAGGAGAGATTTGGCAGTAGCAGTGAACATTATTCATAGCGAGGTATTCTCAGGAACGGAAGTGTACCTAAAGCCAACCATTGCATCATAACGGCTTTTGGAGGAGGATTCCAGGTGAAATTCGTCTGTAGCAGTGAACAGAATTGAAATGCTTTTTGAGGAATTTTCAAAATCTAATAGGTACAAAACATCTAACGGACGTTTCAAAGAGGCTTTCAGGAGAAATTTATAACTTGCCGTGAACAGGATTGAATTGCTCGTAGTGAGGTATTCTCACGAACGGATCTGTACCAAAATCACAGCATTACATTTAAATAGCTTTTGTAGGTGTATAACAGGTGAAATTAGGCTGTAGAGTGAACAGGGTTGAATTGTTGATTCCGAGGTATTCTTACAAACGGATGTGGACGAAAATCCAACCAGTGCAGCTTAATTATTTTGGCTGGAGGATTCCAGGAGAAATTTAATAGTAGCAGTGAAAAAATTGAAATGCTCGTTACGAAGAATTTTCACGAACCGATCTGTACAAAATGCGCAGCAGAACATCTAACTGACCTTTTTAAGAGAAGTCCTGGATAAATTTGGAACTTGCTATTAACAGGATTGAATTGTTCATTGCAAGGTAGTCTCACGAACGGTTCTGGACCAAAAGGGCAGCATTACATTTTGATAGCTTTTGTAGGTGTATGATAGGAGAGATTTGCAAAAGAGGTATTCTCATAAAAGGAACAGTAGGAAAAGCCAAGGAGTGCAGCCTAATTGATTCCTAGGAAAATTCATGGAAAAATTTAGTTGTAGCAGTTAAAAAATTCAAATGCTCTTTGTGAGAAATTTTCACGAACCGATCTGTACAAAAAGCGCAGCAGAACATGTAACTGGCCTTTTAAAGACGATTGCAGGATAAATTTGGAACTTGCTGTTAACAGGATTGAAGTGTTCATTGTGAGGTATTCTCACGAACGGATCTGGACCAGAATCGCAGCATTACATTTAAATAGCTCTTTTAGGTGTATTACAGGAGATATTGGGCAATAGCAGTGAACAGGTTTGACTTGGTCATTGCGAGATATTCCCACGAACGGATCTGTACGAAATGCCCACCAGTGCTGAAGAAGTACTTTTGGTGGAGGATTCCAGGAGAAATTTAGTTGTAGCTGTGAAAAAATTTAAAAGCTCTTTGTGAGGAATTTTCACGAACCGATCTGTACAAAATGCGCAGCAGAACATCTAACTGGCCTTTTTAAGAAGAGTCTTGGATAAATTTGGAAGTTGCTATTAACAGTATTGAATTTTTCATTGCAAGGTCTTCTCACGACGGTTCTGGACCAAAAGGGCAGCATTACATTTTTATAGCTTTTGTAGTTGTATGACAGGAGAGATTTGCAAAAGAGGTATTCTCACAAAAGGAACAGTAGGAAAAGCCAAGTAGTGCAGCCTAAAAGATTTCTAGGAACATTCCTGGAAAAATTACTTGTAGCAGTTAAAAAATTCAAATGCTCTTTGTGAGAAATTTTCACGAACCGATCTGGTCAAAAAGCGCAGCAGAACATGTAACTGGCCTTTTAAAGACGATTGCAAGAAAAATTTGGAACTTGCTGTTAACAGGATTGAAGTGTTCATTGTGAGGTATTCTCACGAACGGATCAGGACCAGAATCGTAGCATTACGTTTAAATAGATCTTTTAGGTGTATTACAGGAGATATTGGGCAATATCAGTTAACAGGTTTGACTTGTTCATTGCGAGATATTCCCACGAACGGATCTGTACGAAATGCCCACCAGTGCTGAATAAGTACTTTCGGTGGAGGACTCCAGGAGAAATTTAGTTGTAGCTGTGAACAAATTTAAAAGCTCTTTGTGAGGAATTTCCACGAACCGATCTGTACAAAAAGCGCAGCACAACATCTAATTGGCCTTTTAAAGAGGATGGCGGGATTAATTTGGAACGTGCTGTGAACAGGATTGAATAGTTAATTGAGAAATATTCACGAACGGATCTCTACGAAAAGCCAAGTGCAACATAATGGCTTTTGGAGGAGTATTCCAGGTTAAATTTGTCTGTAGCAGTGAACAAAATAGAAATGCTTTGTGAGGCATTTTCAAAAACTAATAGGTACAATAATCGCAGTAGAATTTCTAACGGGCGTTTCATAGAGGCTGCCAGGAGACATTTGGAACTTGCAGTGAACAGGATTGAATTGATCGTAGTGAGGTATTCTCACGAACGGATCTGTCCGAAAAACCAACAAGTAACGCATAACTGCTTTTGGAGGAGATAGTCCAGTGCAAGAAGCGAAGCAGCAAACCTAACTGGCGTTTTTAAGAGGATTCCAGAATAAATTTGAATCTTGTTCTGAACAGGAATGAATTGTTCATTGAGCGGTATTGCGTGGATGTGGCTTGGGGTTTGAGGGTGAGGGTGATTGTGGGGGTTGGGTTAAGCGTGAGGGTGAGGTTGAAGGTTAGGGTTGGGGAGGGGTTAGGGGTGGGGGTGAGAGTGAGGGTGGGGTGGGGGTGAGGGTGAGGTAGAGGGTGCGGGTGGGGGTGAGGGTTAGGGTGGGGGTGGGGTTCGGGGTGGCGGTTGTGGTGAGGGTGAGGTTGAGGGTTAGGGTTGGGATGGGGGTATGGGTGAGGGTGGGGTTGGGGTGGCGGTTGGGGTGAGGGTTGGGTGGGGATTAGGATGAGGGTGGGAGTGAGGCTCACGGTGATGGTGAGGGTGGGGTTGGGGGTGGGGGTTGGGGTGAGGGTGGGGGTGGGGTTATGGGTGAGGGTGAGGTTGGGGGTGGGCTGGGGGGAGGGGGTGAGGGAGAGGGTAATGGTGAGGGTGGGGGTGGGGGTGGGGTTGAAGATGGCGGTTGGGGTGAGGGTGAGGTTGAAGGTTAGGGTTTGGGAGGGTGTAGGGGTGGGGTGTGAGTGAGGGTGGGGTGGGGGTGGGGGTGAGGGTGAGGTAGAGGGTGCGGGTTGGGGGTGGGGATTAGGTTGAGAGTGAGGGTGGGGGTGAGGCTCATGGTGATGGTGACAGTTGGCGGTGGCGGTTGGGCTGAGGGTGGGCGTGGGGTGGGGTGGGTGAGGGTGGGGGTGGCGTGGTGAGGTGGGTGAGTGTGGGGGTGTGAGTGAGGGTTAGGATTAGGGCTATGGTTATGGATAGGGTGAGGGGTGAGAATGAGGCTGAGGGTGGGGGAGTAACGCTCAACCTCACCCTTACCCCCACCCCACCCCCACCCTAACCCTAACCCCAACCCTCACCCACGGACTCAACCTCAACCTCACCCTCACTCCAACCCCCATCCCCACACCCACCCCCAATCTCACCCTCACCCAAACCCCACCCTCACCCTCACCTTCACCCTCACCTCCACCCCCATTCCCACCTCCAAGTTCACCATCACCCTCACCCTTACCCCAACACCCACAATCACCCTCACCCTCAAACCCACGCCCACACCCACAAACACCCCACCCACAGCCCCACCCTTACGCTCACTCCCACCCCCACCCTCTCCCTCACTCTCATCCCCTCCCTCACCCTCAGCCTCACTCCCACCCTCACCACCTATCCTCACCTTCACCCTCACCCCACCCTCACCCTCACCCCAACCCCCACCCCAACCCTCACCATCACCCTGACACCTACCCCCAGGATGAGCATTACGGTGAGGGTGCGGGTGAGAGTGAGGGTGGGGGTGGATGTGGGTTGGGTGTTGGGTTGAGAGTGAGGGTGAGGGTGCGGGTGTGAGTGGGGGTGACGGTGAGGGTGGGGGTGGGGGTGAGGGTCAGGGTGGGAGTGCGAGTGGCGGTTTGGGTGAAGGTGTGGGTGAGGGTTATCGTGGGTGTGGTGATGAGAGAGAGGGTGAAGGTGAGGGTGAGGTGAGGGCGGTGCTGTGGATGAGAGTGAGGGTGAGTGTGTGGGTGGTGGTGGTGGTGGGGTTGAGGGTAGGGTTGATGATGAGGGTGAGGGTGAGGGTGGTGGTGGGAGTTGGGGTGATGATGAGGGTGGGAGAGGGGGTGGGGGTGAGGGTGAGGGTGGGGGTGAGCGTCAGGGTGGGGGTAAGGGAGAGGGTGAGGGTGAGCGTCGGGCTGGGGTGAGGGTGAGGGTGAGAGCGACGGTGGGGGTGGGGGTGAGGATGAGAGTGAGGGTGAGGAGGAGGGTGGGGGTGCTGTTGAGGATCAGGGTGAGTGTGAGGAGGAGGATGGGGTAGAGGTCGGGGTGAGGGTGAGGGTGGAGGTGGGGTGGGGATGGGGTGAGGTTGAGGGTGAGGGTGTGGGTGAGGGTGGTGGTGGGGGTGGGGCTAAGGGTGATAGTGACGGTAGGCTTTGGAGTTAGGGTTATGGTGAGGGTGAGGGTGAGGGTGGGCGTGGGGGTTGGGGGGTGTGAGGGTGAGGGTGAGTGTTAGGGTTAGGGTTCGGCTGAGGGTGAGAGTGAGGGTGGGTGTGGGTGTGAGGGTGAGGCTGAAGGTGAGGGTAAAAGGTGGGGGTGGGGTGTCGGAGGGGGTTGGGGTGAGGGTGAGGGTGAGTGTGGGGGTGGGAGTGCTGGTGAAGGGTGAGGGTTGGGGTGTGGTTTGGGGGTGAGGGTGATGGTGAGGGTGGGGTTGAGGTGTGAGTGATTGTAAAGGGTGAGTGGGGGTGGGGGTGAGGGTGAGCGTAAGGGTTGGGGTGGGGTTAGGGTTGTGCCTGGTCGTTGGTATGGTTTTATGAGGATGAGGGTGATTGTGAGGGTCGGGGTAAAGGTGAGGGTGATGGTGGGGTTGGGGGTGGGAGTTGGGGTGAGGTCGAGGGTGAGGGTGAGGGTTACAGTAGGGGGAGTGTGAGGGTTGGACGTGGGGGTGGGAGTGGGGGTGAGGGTGAGGATGAGCATTACGGTGAGGGTGCGGGTGAGGGTGAGGGTGGGGTGGATGTGGGTTGGGTGTTGGGTTGAGAGTGAGGGTGAGGGTGAGCGTGCGGGTGTGAGTGGGGGTGAGGGTGGGGGTGGGGGTGAGGGTCAGGGTGGGAGTGCGAGTGGCGGTTTGGGTGACGGTGTGGGTGAGGGTGATTGTGGGGGTGGCGATGAGAGAGAGGGTGACGGTGAACGTGAGGTTGAGGGCAGTGCTGTGGATGAGAGTGAGGGTGAGGGTGAGAGTGTGGGTTGTTGTGGGGGTGGGGTGAGGGTGAATGTGGGGGTGAGGGTGAGGGTGGGGTTGTGGATTACGGTGGGGGTGAGGGTGAGGGGGGGTGGGTGACGGTGAGGCTTGGGGTTGGGGAGGGGGTGGGGGTGGGGTGGGGATAAGGGTGAAGGTGAGGGTGAGTGTGGGGGTGGGAGTCAGTGTGGGGTGATGGTGAGGGTGCAGGTGGGGTTTTTTGGTGTTCGTGAGGGTGAGGGTGGGGGTTGGGGTTGCGCTTAGGGGGAGGGGTAGGGGGAGGGTGAAGGTGAGAGTGAGGATGGGGGTTTGGGGTGAGGGTGAGTTTGAGGGTGAGAGTGAGGGTGGGGTTGGGGGTGAGGGTGGTGGCGGCAGTTAGGGTGAGGTTGACGGTGAGGGTGGGGGTGACGTTGAGGGTCGGGGTGAGGGTGACTGTGGGGGTGGGGGTGGGGGTGAGGGTGAGGGTGAGGGTGGGGGTGGGGTTGAGGGTGAGGGTTACGGAAAGGGGGAGGGTGAGGTTGGGGATGGGGGTGAGGGTGGGGGTGGGGGTGAGGGTCAGGGTGGGAGTGGGAGTGGGGTTTGGGTGACGGTGTGGGTGAGGGTGAGCGTGGGGGTGGCGATGAGAGAGAGGGTGAAGGTGAGGGTGAGGTTGAGGGCGGGCTGTGGGTGAGAGTTAGGGTGAGGGTGAGAGTGTGGGTGGTTGTGGTGGTGGGGGTGAGGGTGAGGGTGGGGGTGGAGGTGAGGGTGAGGTTGTGGGTGTGGGTTACGGTGGGGGTGAGGGTGAGGGTGGGGGTGAGGCTGGGGGTGGGGGAGGGGGTGAGGGTGAGGGTGAGGGGGGGTGGGTGATGGTGAGGGCTGGGGTTGGGGAGGAGGTGGGGGTTAGGGTGAGGGTGGGGGTGGGCGTTAGTGTGAGGGTGAGGGTGAGTGTGGGATTGGGAGTCAGGGTGGGGGTGAGGGTGAGGGTGCGGGTGGGGGTTTTCGGTGGTGGTGAGGGTGAGGGTGGGGATTGGGGTTGCGGTTAGGGTGAGGGGTGGGGTGAGGGTGAAGGTGAGAGTGAGGATGGGGGTTTGGGGTGAGGGTGAGTTTGAGGGTGAGGGTGAGGGTCTGGTTGGGGGTGAGGGTCATGGCGGTGGTTAGGGTGAGGTTGACGGTGAGAGTGGGGGTGAGTATGAGGTTGAGGGTGGGAGTGGGGTTGGGGGTGCGGGTGAGGGTGAAAGTGTGGGTGGGGGTGGCGGTGAGGGTGACGGTCGGGGTGGCACTGAGGTTGTCGGTGAGGGAGGAGCTGGGGGTGGGGGTTAGGGTTAGGGTTAGGGTCGGAGTGGCGGTTGGGGTGAGGGTGAGGGTGAGGGTGGGGGTGGGGCTGTGCGTGGGGTGAGGGTGAGGACGAGGATTAGGTTGGTGGGTGAGGGTGAGAGTGTGGGTGGGGTGTGGGTGAGGGTGAGTGTGTGGGTGGGGGTGGGGTGAGGGTGAGGGTCGGAGTGGCGGTGGGGGTGAGGGTGAGGGTGGGCGTGGGGTTGGGGGTGGGGTGAGGGTGAGGATTAGGGTCAGGGTGAGCGTGGGGGTGGGGGTGAGGGTGAGGGTGAGGGCGGGGATTCGGGTGGGGGTGAGAGTGAAAGTGTGGGTGGGGGTGGTGGTGAGGGTGAGGGTCGGGGTGGCACTGAGGGTGTCGGTGAGGGAGGAGCTGGGGGTGGGGGTTAGGGTTAGGGTCGGAGTGGCGGTGAGGGTGAGGGTGAGGGTGGGGATGGGAGTGGGGGTCAGAGTGATGTTGGGAGTGGAAGTTGAGGTGGGGATGAGAGTGAGGGTGAGTGTGTGGGTGGGGGTGAGGAGAGGGTGAGGGTCGGAGTGGCGGTGGGGGTGAGGGTGAGGGTGGGCGTGGGGTTGGGGGTGGGGTGAGGGTGAGGATGAGGATTAGGGTCAGGGTGAGCGTGGGGGTTGGGGTGAGGGTGAGGGCGGGGTTTCGGGTGGGGGTGAGAGTGAAGGTGAGAGTGGGGGTGGGGTTAGGGTTGGGGTGGGGTTAGTGTGAGGGGGAAGGAGACCAAAGCCCCGAGGTAAGTGGGGAAGTGGGATACCGGGAAGAAGCACAAGTAGGTGTGTGCAAGAGGGGATGGCTCCTGCCCATACTGGGACAGCAGGACAATCGGTGAGTTACCTTAAATGCCTATACACAAATGCAAGAAGCCTGGGGAACAAGCAGGGAGAACTGGAAGTCCTGGCACAGTCAAGGAATTATGATGTAATTGGAATAACAGAGACTTGGTGGGATAACTCACATGATTGGAGTACTGTCATGGATGGCTATAAACTGTTCAGGAAGGATAGGCAGGGCAGAAAAGGTGGGGGAGTTTCGTTGTATGTAAGAGAGCAGTATGACTGCTCAGAGCTCCAGTATGAAACTGCAGAAAAACCTGAGGGTGTCTGGATTAAATTGAGAAGTGTGAGCAACAAGGGTAATGTCGTGGTGGGAGTCTGCTACAGACCACCAGACCAGGGGGATGAGGTGGACGAGGCTTTCTTCCAGCAACTAACAGAAGTTACTAGATCACAGGCCCTGGTTCTCATGGGTGACTTTAATCACCCCGATATCTGCTGGGGGAGCAATACAGCGGTCCACAGACAATCCAGGAAGTTTTTGGAAAGTGTAGGGGACAATTTCCTGGTGCGGTTGCTGGAGGAACCAACTAGGGGAAAAGCTCTTCTTGACCTGCTGCTCACAAACAGGGAGGAAATAGTAAAGAAAGCAATAGTGGATGGGAACCTGGGAGGCAGTGACCATGAGATAGTCGAGTTCAGGATCCTGACACAAGGAAGAAAGGAGAGCAGTAGAATACAGAGCCTGGACTTCAGAAAAGCAGACTTTGACTCCCTCAGGGAACTGATGGGCAAGGTCCCCTGGGAGAATAACATGAGGGGGAAAGGAGTCGAGGAAAGCTGGCTGTATTTTAAAGAATCCTTATTGAGGTTGCAGGAACAAACCATCCCGATGTGTAGAAAGAAAAGTAAATATGGCAGGCGACCAGCTTGGCTTAACAGTGAAATCCTTGCTCGTCTTAAACACAAAAAAGCAGCTTACAAGAAGTGGAAGATTGGACAAATGACCAGGGAGGAGTATAAAAATATTGTTCAGGCATGCAGGAGTGAAATTAGAAGGCCAAATCACACTTGGAGTTGCAGCTAGCCGGAGATGTTAGGAGTAACAAGAAGGGTTTCTTCAGGCAACAAGAAGAAAGTCAAGGAAAGTGTGGGCCCCTTGCTGAATGAGGGAGGGAACCTAGTGACAGAGGATGTGGAGAAAGCTAGTGTACTCAATGCTTTTTTTGCCTCTGTCTTCACAGACAAGGTCAGCTCCCAGACAGCTGCACTCTGCAGCACGGTATGGGGAGGAGGTGACCAGCCCTCTTTGGCGAAAGAAGTAGTTCGGGACTATTTAGAAAAGCTGGATGAACACAAGTCCATGGGGCCGGATGCACTGCATCCGAGGGTGCTAAAGGAGTTGGCCGACGTGATTGCAGATCCATTGGCCATTATCTCTGACAAATCATGGCAATCGGGGGAGGTTCTGGATGACTTCAAAAAAAGCTAATGTAGTGCCCATCTTTAAAAAAGGGAAGAAGGAAGATCCAGTGAACTACAGGCCAGCCGGTCTCACCTCAGTCCCTGGTAAAATCATGGAACAGGTCCTCAAGGAATCAATTCTGAACCACTTAAAGGAGGGGAAAGTGATCAGGAACAGTCAGCATGGATTCACCAAGGGCAAGTCATGCCTGACTAACCTAATTGCCTTCTATGATGAGATAACTGGCTCTGTGGATGAGGGGAAAGCAGTGGATGTGCTATTTCTTGACTTTAGCAAAGCTTTTGATACAGTCTCCCACAGTGTTCTTGCCAGCAAGTTAAAGAAGTATGGGCTGGATGAATGGACGGTAAGGTGGCTAGAAAACTGGCTGGATGGTCGTGCTCAACGGGTAGTGATCAATGGGTGGGGGTGAGAGGGAGGGTGTGGGTGAGGGTGAGGTTAAGGGTGGGGGTGGGGGGGAGGGTGATGGTGAGGGTGGGGGTAAAGGTGAGGGTGAGGTTGGGGGTGGGGGTGGGAGTCAGGGTGAGGGTGAGGCTTAGTGTGAGGGTGGGTTTGGGGGTGGGGTGGGAGTGACGGTGAGGGTGAGGTTGAGTGTTGGGGTTCGGGTGGGGGTGGGGGTGAGTGTGTGGGTGAGGGTGTGGGTGTGGGTGAGGGTGAGTGTTTGGGTGGGGTTGGGAGTCAGGGTAAGTGTGAGGGTGGGGGTGGGGCTGGGTGTGAGGGTGAGCGTGAGGGTGAGAGTGAGGGTGGGGGTGGCATTTAGGGTGAGGTTGAGGGTACGGGTGGGGGTAAGGGTGAGGGTGGGGGTGGGGCTGGGGGTGAGGTTGTGGGTGAGTTTGGGGGTGGAGGTGAGGGTGAGGTTGAGGGTGAGGGTAAGGGTGAGGGTCGTGGCGAGGGTGAGGGTCAGGGTGGGGGTGGGTTTGAGAGTCAGGGTGAGGGTAGGGGTGGGGTGAGGGTGAGTGTGGGGTCCAGGGTGAGGGTGTAGGTGAGGGTGGGGGTCAGAGTGAGGGTGAGGGTGGCCGTGGGGGGGGGAGTGTGAGGTTGGGGGTGCGGTGAAGGTGAGGGTGAGGGTGAGGGATATGGTGAGGGTGGGTTTGGGGTTGGGGTGTGGGAGTGATGGTGAGGGTGAGGTTGACGGTTGGGGTTGGGGTGCCGGTGAGTGTGAGGTTGTGGGTGAGGGTGGGGGTGGAGGTGAGGGTGAGGGTGGGGGTTGTGTCGAGGGTGAGGGTAAGGGTGAGGGTCGGGGTGAGGGTGAGGGTGAGGGTCAGGGTGAGGGTGGGGGTGGGTTTGAGAGTTAGGGTGAGGGTAGGGGTGGGGTGAGGGTGAGGGTGGGGTTGGGGGTGGGGTTGAGATTGAGGGTGAGGCTGAGGGTGAGGGTGAGTGTGGGGTCCAGGGTGAGGGTGTAGGTGAGGGTGGGGGTGAGAGTGAGGGTTAGGGTGGCCGTGGGGGGGGGAGGGTGAGGTTGGGGGTGCGGTGAAAGTGAGGGTGAGGGTGAGGTTGTGGGTGAGGGTGAGGGATATGGTGAGGGTGGGTTTGGGGTTGGGGTGTGGGAGTGAGGGTGAGGTTGAGGGTTGGGGTGGGGGTGAGGGTGAGGGTGAGAGTGAGCGTGGGGTTTGTGGTGGTGGTGAGGATGAGGGTGAATGTGGGAGTGGGGGTGGGGGTGAGGGTGAGGGTGGGGGTGAGGGTGAGGGTGGGGATGTGGGTGTGGGTGGGGGGCTGACGGTGAGGGTGAGTGTTGGTGTGGGGGTGGGGGTGGAAGTGAGGGTGAGGATGGGTGAGAGGGTGGGCATGGGGGTGGGGGTTAGGGTGAGGGTGATGGTGATGTTGGGGGTGGGGGTCACGGTGAGTGTGTGGGTGGGGGTCGGAGTGATGGTGAGGGTGCGGATGAGGATGAGGAGTGGGGGTGGGGTTAGGGTGAGGGTGGGTGTGGGGGATTGTGGTTAGGGTGAGGGTGAGGGTGTGGGTTGGGTTGGGGATTTTGGTGAGGTTGACGGTGAGGGTGGGGGTGGGGGTGGGGGGGTGGTTTAGGTAGGGGTCGGAGTGAGGGGGGCGAGGGGGGGTGAGGGTGAGTGTTGGGGTGGGGGTGAGGGTGAGCGTGATGTTGAGGCTGGGGGTGGGGTTGTGGGTGAGGGTGGGGGAGGAGGGAGTGTGAGCATGTCACGGAGTGTGGGGGAGTCAGGTCCTGCACCCCTCTTCCCGGGATTCAATGTGACTCTCAGCCAGCCAGTAGAACAGAAGGTTTATTTGGGTTGTCAGGAAAGAGTCCAAACAGAGCTTGTAAGTATAACCAGGACCCCTCAGCTGGGGCCTTCTGGGGGGCAGGGAGCTTAGACCCCGGCTCTGGGGCTCCCTGCATTTCACCACCCAGCTCCAAACTGACAAAAAAACAGCCAAACCTCCAGCAGGCTCTTCCCCTCCCCCGGGGTCCCTCCTCTCGCCTTTTACCATTCTCCCAGCCAAAGCTGTCACCTCCCAACCCCCGTCCTGGCTCATGTTACAGCCTCAGGTAAAGTCTCGCATTCCCGATGCAGCCTTTCCCAATGCAGCCAGCCTCCCAGGTCAAATCCATCTCGCTCCCTACTCCGTCACATCCCTCTTCGAGACTGTACTGAGCGGGGTCACTCTAACCAGTGGCCTGGGGACGTTCAGGGCCCCCTCTCCCGGACAACGCATCCGCTATCAGGTTGGCACTTCCTTTCACATGGACCACGTCCATGTCGTAATCCTGCAGGAGCTTAGCGTTGGCCCCTTTTATCTGGTGTAGCCAGGTCAGGGGCGAGTGGTCGGTGTACACGGTGAAGTGTCGCCCAAATAGATTTGGCTCTAGTTTCTTGAGGGCCCACACCATGGCCAGGCATTCCTTCTCGATGGCCTCATAATTCTGCTCTCGGGGTAGCAGCTTCTTGCTTAAATACACGATGGGGTGTCTCTGCCCCGTTTCATCCTCCTGCATTAACACCGCCCCCAGTCCCATGTCTGAGGCGTCGGTGAACACCAGAAAGGGCTTGTCAAAGTCTGGGTTTGCCAGAACCGGGCCCCTGATCAAAGCCTCCTTCAGTGCACAGACAGCCCTCTGGCACTCCTCGGTCCAGACCACCTTGTCTGGCTTCCCCTTCTTACCTCACCCCACCTCAGTCATGGGGGTGGCTATGGCGCTAAAGTGGGCACAAATCTTCGATAGTACCCCGCCATCCCAATAAAGGCCTGGACCTGCTTTTTAGTTTGGGGAGCGGGCCAGTCCCGGATCACCTCCACCTTGGCTGGTTCTGGCTTTAGGCGGCCGCTCCCCACCCGGTGGCCCAGGTAGGACACTTCAGCCATCCCCACCTTCCACTTCTCAGCTTTTATGGTCAGCCCAGCCTCCCGGAGTCGGTCCAGCACTTGTTTAACTTGGGACACCTGGTCCTCCCAGGTCTGGCTAAAGACACAGATATCATCGATATACACCACAGCAAAACTCTCCATCCCCTTCAGTAGCTGATCCACCAGGCGCTGGAAGGTGGCTGGCGCTCCCTTGAGGCCGAAAGGCAGGGTCAGGAATTCATAGAGCCCCAGAGGGGTAATGAAGGCAGATTTCAGCCGGGCATCTGCATCCAGTGGCACTTGCCTGTAGCCCTTTGTAAAATCCATGGTGGTAAGGTACCGAGCCCCTCCCAGCTTGTCTAGGAGCTCGTCCGGCCGGGGCATGGGGTAGGCATCAGATACAGTGATGGTATTGAGCTTCCGATAGTCCACACAGAACCGGATCAACCCATCCCTTTTGGGGACCAGCACCACTGGGGAGGCCCAAGGGCTGGATGACGGCTAGATCACCCCCAAAGCCAGCATGTCCTTGACCTCTCTTTCCAGGTCCTGAGCTGTCTTCCCTGTGACTCGGAAGGGGGAGCATCTTATAGGTTGGTGCGCTCCTGTCTGCACCCGGTGGATGGTCAGATTAGTGCGTCCAGGCTGGTTGGAAAACAGCTGCCGGTACAGATGCAGCACCCCTCTGATCTCAGCTTGCTGGGCAGGGGTTAGCTGATCAGAGAGGGGGACTGTGACGGTGTGACGTACGCTGGAAATTAGTGCAGAGACAGAAGCCCACAAGAGAGCTGAGGAGGCCCACAAGAGAGCTATGGAAGCAGAGGAGCTGGCCCACAAGAGAGCTATGGAAGCAGAGGAGCTGGCCCACCAGAGAGCTATGGAAGTAGAAAGAATCAGGGAGGAGGCGGCCCACAAGAGAGCTATGGAAGTAGAAAGAATCAGGGAGGAGGCGGCCCACAAGAGAGCTATGGAAGCAGAGGAGCTGGCCCACCAGAGAGCTATGGAAGCAGAAAGAATCAGGGAGGAGGCGGCCCACAAGAGAGCTATGGAGGCCCAGAAGCATGAACTGGCCATCGCAGAGTTGAAGAGTCGAAACCCTTCAGCTGCCGGCTCCGCTTCCCCAAAAATCCCCAAATGGGAGCGTCTATGCCCCCAGTATGATGAATCCAAGGATATAGCCGAACATTTTATCACCTTCGAGAGACTGTGCTCCCTCCATGCGATCCCTGAAGATCAAAAAATGACCACCTTGATAGCCAAATTGACTGGCAGAGCTCTGGACATATTCAATAAGATGCCCATTGGGGATGCCTCCAATTATGGTAAATTTAAGGAACTGGTTTTGAAACAGTTTCAGGTTACACCTGAAACCTACAGGGTTAAATTTAGGAGTCTTAAGAGAGGAGATGGATTAAGTAATGTGGCTTATGCAAATGAAATGACAGTTCTGGTAGATAAGTGGGTGAGGGGAAGAGACATTACAAGCTTTGAAGGGATGTGTGATTTGGTTGCTCAGGAGCAATTCCTGAATATGTGCAGTGATGATGTCAAACAGTACTTGTGGGACAAACAGGTAAAAGCAGTTAGTGAACTAGCTGGGTTTGCAGACTCTTATGAGCAGGCGCAAGCTGCAATTAAGCATAAACCACTGGCAGAGGGGTACAGGGTCGAAGGAAAACAGAGTCACCGTGTTACCCCTGGGAAAAAGGAGGCTGGGCGCTCACCTCCCCATTCCCCTAGTACTCGTCCCAAATTCCCTGTACAATCGGAGGAGCCCAGGAGGTGCTATCGATGTAAGTCCACCGAGCACCTGAGAGATAAGTGTCCCCTGCTGAGTGAAAACAGGCATCAAGCGGCCCATGAAGCTGCTGCCTCTTTCCACACAGGGTTTGTGAAGTTGACTTCTACACCACCAAGCAGTGAGCATGTGCATGCTGTTAGACTGAATGGGAAGGTAATCACTGGGTTGAGAGATACAGGTGCTGAAATTTCTATAGTCAGGAGGGACCTGATCCAAGAGAAGGATTGGTTGCCGGGTAAAGTGGCAGAATTGGAGCTGGTGGGTGGCTACAAAGTCATTGCACCTTTGGCAAAAGTACACATGCAAATGGAAAACTTGCAGGCTAGGCTAACTGTGGCAACAGTGTCACGCAATTTTGCACCGTTTCTACTGGGAAATGATTTCTTTGCTGTGGCAGAATCTGTCCCAGGGCTGGGTGGCAGCAAGCAGGAACCTGGTGCTGAAAACCCCAGAGCGGGGGGCGAAGTCACAGGGACTGCAGCTGTGGCGGCAGGGGTGGCTGTGGCCAGTTCCTGTCCTGTAATCATCTCCCCCGGGGGAGGGGAATGTTCTACCTCATAGCAAGGGGGGAATTTTGCAGGCCACTGAAGGGTCTATCTTAGCTTGCAGCTGGGAGCCCACAGCTGGACCAGGGTCACCTTCTCTTTGGGGGGACACGGGAGTGTCTGGCCCAGATAGAGGCCCAGGGAGGGAAGGTGAGGGGGGGCCGGAGAGCCCGCCAACCTTTTGTCAGGAGGATCTTGCCCAGGAGGAGGGTGAAAAGTCTGCATTTCAGATGCCAGACCCCTCTCCTGTGGAACAGGTTAGAAGGGAAAGCTGGGGGTCAGACCTCCTGGAGGGGGGAGTCCGTCCAGCTGACCTGTTGGGAACAGATACTGGGGTGTCCAAGAAAGAGGTTGTTCTTGCTACACGGGTAGGGGCTAAACCTCTCTCTTCAAAGCAGAAGGGAGCGAGTCTCTGCATGCGTGGAGCCACACAAGGGGATGGGAACCAGCCCAGAGAAATTCCAGAGGGAGGGGCCGAGGGCAGGCCGGGTTGCAGTACACCCTTTCCTTGCCAGAACCTCAAACCCATGCCTGATTCAGAAGCCTGCTCCAAAGAGGCAGAAGAATCTGAATCAGAGTGCTTACCAGGATACACAGACGGGTGGGTAATCCTGTGTCTTTCCCTACTTCATCTGTGGGTTATAACAAAGGAGTTAACACTGAGGGTCAACCCTTTCAAGATGGGGAACATACCTGATAGGTGGGAAAAACTGTTGTACATGCTTGAGATGGTGACCTCACGGTCGTACAAGCATGTTACCTGTCGGCCTGTATCGGGTAACCGGCTGGAAGCTTGGCACAACAGCAAAAGCATAACAGGCCCAGGCTGCTGTGTGAAAGGGGAAACTGAGGCACGCCGCCTCATGGCACTGAGAGCTAAATGCCGAGGTTCCTACGCCTTAACAGGTATTGCTATCTGTATCCTGTTAGCAATACTACACCCCAACCCATTTTCAGGCGCCCGGGAACCAGGAACCTCGCATTTTGCTAAAACCATTACGAATGACACCATGTGGTGTGTCGGTACTGAAAAGGGGTGTGACCAAAGACAAACAGGGGCTTTATGTGTACTGCCTCCGCCATGGACAGTGTCCAAGTCTCTGGCAGTAAGTTCAGGAAGAGGGTGTGTCACGGAGTATAGGGGAGTCCGGCCCTGCACCCCTCTTCCCCGGATTCACTGGGAGTCTCAGCCAGCCAGTAGAACAGAAGGTTTATTAGAGATGCCAGGAACACAGCCCAACCAGAGCTTGTCAGTACATCCAGGACCCCTCAGTCGGGTCCTTCCGGGGGACAGGGAGCTTAGACCCCAGCCTGGGGCTCCCTGCATTTTGCCCCACAGCTCCAAACGGGGCAGGGAGGCCAGACCCTGTCTGCCTCTCTCCCCTCTTCCCCGGCCAGCCCCAAACTGAAACCAAAAAGCCAAACCCTCCAGCAGCCTCTCTTCCCCTCCCCCGGGGCCCCTCCTCTAGCCTGTTACCATTCTCCCAGCCAAAGGTGTCACCTCCCAACCCCCGTCCTGGCTCATGTTACAGCCTCAGGTAAAGTCTCGCATTTCCAATGCAGACTGTCCCAATGCAGCCTCCCAGGTCAGATCCATCTCCCTCTCTACTCCATCACATCTCTCCCCCCTTCGAGACCGAACTGAGCGGGGTCACTTTAGCTAGTGACCTGGGGAAGTTCGAACCCGGTCACACCAGGCCGTTACAGTTCGACGAGCTCCCTTAGGTCGGGTGGGCTGGATGGCACCCGCAGGCCGCATGTGGGAAGGTTTATGCGGCCCGTGCCCTTTTTCCATCCTCAAACCCCTGGGGTTCAAGCTGAGATCAGGTCTTTTCCCAGCGCTCCAGTCTGGAGGGCTGTAGTTCGGGCTCTCTTGGTTAAGAGCCTCCCTCTTGATCTGGTCCCCTCTCTGACCACGTGTCTGTGTCACCAGCCGCTCGGCATCGGCCCCTTTTCCTGGATGCAGCCACGTCGGGGCGAAGTGGTGAATATACACTGTAAAGCGCCACCCAAATAGATCCGGCTGCTGCGTCTTAAAGGCCTGCCCCATGGCCAGGCATTCCCTCTCTATGGCTTGACCGTTCTGCCTCCAGGGCAGCAGCTCCTTGCTCAGATACCCGATGGGGTGTCTCCCCCGCTTCGCATAGGCCTGCGTCAGCACCGCGCCCAGCCCTGTGTCTGAGGCTTCGGTGAACACTGTACAGGGCTTGGCCCCGTCTGGGTTTACTCGATCTATAGGGCCCTGGATTAGAGCCTCCTTCAGCGCACAGAGAGCCCTCTGGCCCTGCTCGGTCCAGACTGCCTCGTCTGGCTTCCTCTTCTTACCTAGCTCTGTGATGGGGGCAGCTAGGGAGCTAAAGGGGGGTGCAAACCTCTGGTGGTACCCCGCCATCCCGCTAAAGGCCTGGACCTGTTTCTTGGTCTGGGGAACAGGCCAATCTCTGATCGCCTCCGCCTTGGCCAGCCCTGGGCTGCTGAATGACTGGTTCACCTTTAAAGCCAGACTGTCCTTGGGCTCTCTCTCCAGGTTCTGGGCTCTTTTCCCAGTTACTCTGAACGGGGGACACCTGATGGGAGGATGGGCTCCCATCTCAGGAGAGAGATCCATCAGGGGGTCTTCCCCCTTCTTCTCCCAATTGTCCCTTACCGGTTCTAGGGGTCCCCTTACTCTCCTCCCATACCACAGCTTGAAAGGGAAGCCCCCTGGTGATTCCTGGGGCACTTCCCTGTGCCATCGGTGGGGCAGGTACTTGTCCCAGTCCTGTGGATGCTGATTTATGCAAGTCCTCAGCATCATCCTCACGGTCCCCTGAACTCTTTCCACCAGCCCGTTGGACTGAGGGTGATATGCAGAGGCCCAGGTGGGCCAGACCCCACCTTTCTCCCACACGCCCCGGAACCGGGCTGAGATGACCTCGGATCCCTGATCTGTAAAGACCTCGCTGGGGACCCCCATCCTGCATCCAGTGGCATTGCCAGTAGCCCTTTGTAAAATCCATGGTGGTAAGGTACCGAGCCCCTCCCAGCTTGTCTAGGAGCTCGTCCGGCCGGGGCATGGGGTAGGCATCAGATACAGTGATGGTATTGAGCTTCCGATAGTCCACACAGAACCGGATCAACCCATCCCTTTTGGGGACCAGCACCACTGGGGAGGCCCAAGGGCTGGATGACGGCTAGATCACCCCCAAAGCCAGCATGTCCTTGACCTCTCTTTCCAGGTCCCGAGCTGTCTTCCCTGTGACTCGGAAGGGGGAGCATCTTATAGGTTGGTGCGCTCCTGTCTGCACCCGGTGGATGGTCAGATTAGTGCATCCAGGCTGGTTGGAAAACAGCTGCCGGTACAGATGCAGCACCCCTCTGATCTCAGCTTGCTGGGCAGGGGTTAGCTGATCAGAGAGGGGGACTGTGACGGTGTGACGTACGCTGGAAATTAGTGCAGAGACAGAAGCCCACAAGAGAGCTGAGGAGGCCCACAAGAGAGCTATGGAAGCAGAGGAGCTGGCCCACAAGAGAGCTATGGAAGCAGAGGAGCTGGCCCACCAGAGAGCTATGGAAGCAGAAAGAATCAGGGAGGAGGCGGCCCACAAGAGAGCTATGGAGGCCCAGAAGCATGAACTGGCCATCGCAGAGTTGAAGAGTCGAAACCCTTCAGCTGCCGGCTCCGCTTCCCCAAAAATCCCGAAATGGGAGCGTCTATGCCCCCAGTATGATGAATCCAAGGATATAGCCGAACATTTTATCACCTTCGAGAGACTGTGCTCCCTCCATGCGATCCCTGAAGATCAAAAAATGACCACCTTGATAGCCAAATTGACTGGCAGAGCTCTGGACATATTCAATAAGATGCCCATTGGGGATGCCTCCAATTATGGTAAATTTAAGGAACTGGTTTTGAAAAAGTTTCAGGTTACACCTGAAACCTACAGGGTTAAATTTAGGAGTCTTAAGAGAGGAGATGGATTAAGTAATGTGCCTTATGCAAATGAAATGACAGTTCTGGTAGATAAGTGGGTGAGGGGAAGAGACATTACAAGCTTTGAAGGGATGTGTGATTTGGTTGCTCAGGAACAATACCTGAATATGTGCAGTGATGATGTCAAACAGTACTTGTGGGACAAACAGGTAAAAGCAGTTAGTGAACTAGCTGGGTTTGCAGACTCTTATGAGCAGGCGCAAGCTGCAATTAAGCATAAACCACTGGCAGAGGGGTACAGGGTCGAAGGAAAACAGAGTCACCGTGTTACCCCTGGGAAAAAGGAGGCTGGGCGCTCACCTCCCCATTCCCCTAGTACTCGTCCCAAATTCCCTGTACAATCGGAGGAGCCCAGGAGGTGCTATCGATGTAAGTCCACCAAGCACCTGAGAGATAAGTGTCCCCTGCTGAGTGAAAACAGGCATCAAGCGGCCCATGAAGCTGCTGCCTCTTTCCACACAGGGTTTGTGAAGTTGACTTCTACACCACCAAGCAGTGAGCATGTGCATGCTGTTAGACTGAATGGGAAGGTAATCACTGGGTTGAGAGATACAGGTGCTGAAATTTCTATAGTCAGGAGGGACCTGATCCAAGAGAAGGATTGGTTGCCGGGGAAAGTGGCAGAATTGGAGCTGGTGGGTGGCTACAAAGTCATTGCACCTTTGGCAAAAGTACACATGCAAATGGAAAACTTGCAGGCTAGGCTAACTGTGGCAACAGTGTCACGCAATTTTGCACCGTTTCTACTGGGAAATGATTTCTTTGCTGTGGCAGAATCTGTCCCAGGGCTGGGTGGCAGCAAGCAGGAACCTGGTGCTGAAAACCCCAGAGCGGGGGGCGAAGTCACAGGGACTGCAGCTGTGGTGGCAGGGGTGGCTGTGGCCAGTTCCTGTCCTGTAATCATCTCCCCGGGGGAGGGGAATGTTCTACCTCATAGCAAGGGGGGAATTTTGCAGGCCACTGAAGGGTCTATCTTAGCTTGCAGCTGGGAGCCCACAGCTGGACCAGGGTCACCTTCTCTTTGGGGGGACACGGGAGTGTCTGGCCCAGATAGAGGCCCAGGGAGGGAAGGTGAGGGGGGGCCGGAGAGCCCGCCAACCTTTTGTCAGGAGGATCTTGCCCAGGAGGAGGGTGAAAAGTCTGCATTTCAGATGCCAGGCCCCTCTCCTGCGGATCAGGTTAGAAGGGAAAGCTGGGGGTCAGACCTCCCGGACGGGGGAGTCCGTCCAGCTGACCTGTTGGGAACAGATACTGGGGTGTCCAAGAAAGAGGTTGTTCTTGCTACACGGGTAGGGGCTAAACCTCTCTCTTCAAAGCAGAAGGGAGCGAGTCTCTGCATGGGTGAAGCCACACAAGGGAATGGGAACCAGCCCAGAGAATTTCCAGAGGGAGGGGCCGAGGGCAGGCCGGGTTGCAGTACACCCTTTCCTTGCCAGAACCTCAAACCCATGCCTGATTCAGAAGCCTGCTCCAAAGAGGCAGAAAAATCTGAATCAGAGTGCCTACCAGGATACACAGACGGGTGGGTAATCCTGTGTCTTTCCCTACTTCATCTGTGGGTTATAACAAAGGAGTTAACACTGAGGGTCAACCCTTTCAAGATGGGGAACATACCTGATAGGTGGGAAAAACTGTTGTACATGCTTGAGATGGTGACCTCACGGTCGTACAAGCATGTTACCTGTCGGCCTGTATCGGGTAACCGGCTGGAAGCTTGGCACAACAGCAAAAGCATAACAGGCCCAGGCTGCTGTGTGAAAGGGGAAACTGAGGCACGCCGCCTCATGGCACTGAGAGCTAAATGCCGAGGTTCCTACGCCTTAACAGGTATTGCTATCTGTATCCTGTTAGCAATACTACACCCCAACCCATTTTCAGGCGCCCGGGAACCAGGAACCTCGCATTTTGCTAAAACCATTACGAATGACACCATGTGGTGTGTCGGTACTGAAAAGGGGTGTGACCAAAGACAAACAGGGGCTTTATGTGTACTGCCTCCGCCATGGACAGTGTCCAAGTCTCTGGCAGTAAGTTCAGGAAGAGGGTGTGTCACGGAGTATAGGGGAGTCCGGCCCTGCACCCCTCTTCCCCGGATTCACTGGGAGTCTCAGCCAGCCAGTAGAACAGAAGGTTTATTAGAGATGCCAGGAACACAGCCCAACCAGAGCTTGTCAGTACATCCAGGACCCCTCAGTCGGGTCCTTCCGGGGGGCAGGGAGCTTAGACCCCAGCCTGGGGCTCCCTGCATTTCGCCCCACAGCTCCAAACGGGGCAGGGAAGCCAGACCCTGTCTGCCTCTCTCCCCTCTTCCCCGGCCAGCCCCAAACTGAAACCAAAAAGCCAAACCCTCCAGCAGCCTCTCTTCCCCTCCCCCGGGGCCCCTCCTCTAGCCTGTTACCATTCTCCCAGCCAAAGGTGTCACCTCCCAACCCCCGTCCTGGCTCATG
This sequence comes from Chelydra serpentina, assembly GCA_037349315.1. Classification (NCBI taxonomy): domain Eukaryota; kingdom Metazoa; phylum Chordata; order Testudines; family Chelydridae; genus Chelydra; species Chelydra serpentina. The sequence continues at coordinate 56,752 of JBAIAC010000407.1, forward strand.
TTACAGCCTCAGGTAAAGTCTCGCATTTCCAATGCAGACTGTCCCAATGCAGCCTCCCAGGTCAGATCCATCTCCCTCTCTACTCCATCACATCTCTCCCCCCTTCGAGACCGAACTGAGCGGGGTCACTTTAGCTAGTGACCTGGGGAAGTTCGAACCCAGTCACACCAGGCCGTTACAGTTCGACGAGCTCCCTTAGGTCGGGTGGGCTGGATGGCACCCGCAGGCCGCATGTGGGAAGGTTTATGCGGCCCGTGCCCTTTTTCCATCCTCAAACCCCTGGGGTTCAAGCTGAGATCAGGTCTTTTCCCAGCGCTCCAGTCTGGAGGGCTGTAGTTCGGGCTCTCTTGGTTAAGAGCCTCCCTCTTGATCTGGTCCCCTCTCTGACCACGTGTCTGTGTCACCAGCCGCTCGGCATCGGCCCCTTTTCCTGGATGCAGCCACGTCGGGGCGAAGTGGTGAATATACACTGTAAAGCGCCACCCAAATAGATCCGGCTGCTGCGTCTTAAAGGCCTGCCCCATGGCCAGGCATTCCCTCTCTATGGCTTGACCGTTCTGCCTCCAGGGCAGCAGCTCCTTGCTCAGATACCCGATGGGGTGTCTCCCCCGCTTCGCATAGGCCTGCGTCAGCACCGCGCCCAGCCCTGTGTCTGAGGCTTCGGTGAACACTGTACAGGGCTTGGCCCCGTCTGGGTTTACTCGATCTATAGGGCCCTGGATTAGAGCCTCCTTCAGCGCACAGAGAGCCCTCTGGCCCTGCTCGGTCCAGACTGCCTCGTCTGGCTTCCTCTTCTTACCTAGCTCTGTGATGGGGGCAGCTAGGGAGCTAAAGGGGGGTACAAACCTCTGGTGGTACCCCGCCATCCCGCTAAAGGCCTGGACCTGTTTCTTGGTCTGGGGAACAGGCCAATCTCTGATCGCCTCCGCCTTGGCCAGCCCTGGGCTGCTGAATGACTGGTTCACCTTTAAAGCCAGACTGTCCTTGGGCTCTCTCTCCAGGTTCTGGGCTCTTTTCCCAGTTACTCTGAATGGGGGACACCTGATGGGAGGATGGGCTCCCATCTCAGGAGAGAGATCCATCAGGGGGTCTTCCCCCTTCTTCTCCCAATTGTCCCTTACCGGTTCTAGGGGTCCCCTTACTCTCCTCCCATACCACAGCTTGAAAGGGAAGCCCCCTGGTGATTCCTGGGGCACTTCCCTGTGCCATCGGTGGGGCAGGTACTTGTCCCAGTCCTGTGGATGCTGATTTATGCAAGTCCTCAGCATCATCCTCACGGTCCCCTGAACTCTTTCCACCAGCCCGTTGGACTGAGGGTGATATGCAGAGGCCCAGGTGGGCCAGACCCCACCTTTCTCCCACACGCCCCGGAGCCGGGCTGAGATGACCTCGGATCCCTGATCTGTAAAGACCTCACTGGGGACCCCCATCCTGCTGAGGATGGTCAGCAGCGCGTCTGCCTCGGTGTCTGCCCCGGTGGAGGACAGAGCCACCACCTCTGGGTAGCGGGTGGCGAAATCCATCACCACCAGGATGCATTTCTTCCCTGACCAGGTTGCCCTGCTGAGGGGGCCCACCCTATTCATAGCCACCTTCTGGAAAGGTTCCTCTCTGATGGGCAGGGACCTCCAGGGATCTTCTCCCTTACCTGGGGCCAGGTACAATAGCCGGTGATGATACTTCTGGGACCTCACCGGCTGCCTCCTGATTCCCCACAGTTCTACTTCCCCATGGGCAGCCCATTCCCAGCACAGGAATCCCTTCTCCCACAGGGATCTGTCTCTGCAGTCTTCCCCAAGGGGGTTTGCAGCGCTGTGGCCAGCAAGTTCCCTTAGCTTCTCCAAGGCGGGATCCCTCTGCAGCTCCCTGGCCAGGCCTGGGGTCACCGCCCCACTGAGTCCTGTCCCTGGTGGCTCCCTCCCTGCCGTGGAATCACTTCCCGGCCGCACCTCTGGACCAGGCAAGCCTGGCTGGCAGCCGTCCTGCCCTACCTGGGTGTCCCCCCACTCAGCTGGGGTCTCTGCTCCCCCGGTGCTCAGCGCTGCCCTGGCTGTCCCTGTGGGGCCAGGCAGCGAGCTCGCTGCTTTCCTCTCTGCATCAGAGACTGCCTGAGCCACCTCTCCATTGTGCAGGGGAGTGGGGAGCATCTCTCTGTCCCACCCCGCCCTAGGGGTCTGGTTACAGGCAGGCAGGTAACCGGGGCCTGGCAGCTCCTCCCCCCTGCCAGCCAGGTCATTTGCATTTTCACTGACCATTTCCCTCTTAGCCAATTGGTTTCCTGAGTTCAAATTCAAATCCTCGGCCGTTACAGGGCCAGGGCCTGGATCCTGTCCCAAAGATACACAGTCACCCCCCAACAGTACCTCACCGCTGATATCCTGGAGACCCCCAACCACCAGCCAGCCCGACCCCTCCTGGGTCTGCACAGGGATCTGGGCCATAGGCAGGGCGAATGGGTCCGTCCCTGGGACCCTCACCCAGGTCACACAGCCCCTCAGCATCTGGTGGGGGTGCACCACCCGGGGCCTGACCACAATTCTCTCTGTCCCGGGGTCTTGCCACCCCCCGAATGTCTCTCCATTGACCATCACCTTCCGCTCCCACTGGGGGTCCATAGGGTTTGAGTCCAGGGCCAGGAGTGGAAATCCGTCCACCATCCCACCCATCTGGCTGGCGGAGTTTATGGCCTTGGGACCCAGCAAGGGGGTTAGATCCCGGGGCTTTTCCGCAGGGTCTCCCTGGTTCCAATCACCAGCCTGCTCCAAGGCAGTGAGGTGGGCCTCCACATCCCCACCCTCCTTAACTAGGGGCAGCAATTTAGGATCGAGGTTCCCTGCGGAGCTGGCACCCCGGGATCTGTCCCCACTTACCCCTGGCCAGTCCCCTATGCCTCTCCGTTCCACCACCACCAGTTCACGCTGCTGCTGCTGCTTCTCCTGTAGGTCTTTCTCGGGCTCTTGCTGTCTCTCACCGTCCTCTTGCTCTCTCGGACTCAGCTCCAGTCCCATCCGTCTCCGATCCCCTGCTGGGGAACCCGATCGTGAAGACCCCCGTCTGGTTGGGGACCAGACTCTTGGGGATGCCAGGCTATCACTCCAGCTGCTCCCAGATCCTGCTGTAGCCCCGTTGGGGTCAGGAATCTGCTCCCTGGAATGGTCATCCTCCTCCAGCCGCGTGATTAACTGGGCTTTAGTGAGCTTCCCAATGGGTAGCCCTCTCTTTTTGCACAGGGTTACAATGCTCTTCTTAAGGAGAAGGCGATACGCCATCACTTCACTGCTCCCAAGTTGCTGTGGATCCGCAGGCCTGTGTGCTCTTAGCTCCCCACGGTTTCCAGGAAGAACCCCAAGTGTGCCAGCCCTTCTCCAGGTCACCGCCTCTTTGCCAGGGTTGAGCTGCAGCTCCTCCGCCCCTGGGTCCACTCACGGCACCCACAGGGGAACCCTGTCACTGCAAAAATCCTTCTCTCTTCCAGGGCCAAGCCGCAGGCTCCTCCGCCCCGGGACTGCTCACTGTAGCCCCCAGAGGGACCCCCTCATTGCACAGTCCTTCTCGCTGGTCACACACTCCCAGTGGTTAAGCGTAGCTCCTCCGCTCCCTGAAACCGCTCCTCTGTGAGCCTTCAGCACGCCTGGTCCTCGTTAGCCCCCCTTCGTTCTACTGCTCCCCAGTTACTTACTGCAGGAAGTGCCGTTCACTGGGTGCAGAACATCCCACCGCTGCCACCAGTTGTCACGGAGTATAGGGGAGTCCGGCCCTGCACCCCTCTTCCCCGGATTCACTGGGAGTCTCAGCCAGCCAGTAGAACAGAAGGTTTATTAGAGATGCCAGAAACACAGCCCAACCAGAGCTTGTCAGTACATCCAGGAACCCTTTCGGGGGGGCAGGGAGCTTAGACCCCAGCCTGGCGCTCCCTACATTTTGCCCCACAGCTCCAAACGGGGCAGGGAGGCCAGACCCTGTCTGCCTCTCTCCCCTCTTCCCCGGCCAGCCCCAAACTGAAACCAAAAAGCCAAACCCTCCAGCAGCCTCTCTTCCCCTCCCCTGGGGACCCTCCTCTAGCCTGTTACCATTCTCCCAGCCAAAGGTGTCACCTCCCAACCCCCGTCCTGGCTCATGTTACAGCCTCAGGTAAAGTCTCGCATTTCCAATGCAGCCTGTCCCAATGCAGCCAGCCTCTCAGGTCAGATCCATCTCCCTCTCTACTCCGACACAGGGTGTGACGGTGTTCCCCATAAAACTTTATGGGGAGATGCTTATAAATGTATATATGTAACTAGAATATGTTTTATGCTACATGTGCCATGTAACATATCACTGTGAAAGTTATGACCTACTGAATTTACTCCTCCTGTTTGTATGCATGTATCATTGTTGTAGTTGAAGTTATGAAGATTGGTTTTATATTTGCTGGTTTTGTACATAGCCTTTGTAAGTGCATGGGATCATCTTTGGAGCAAAGAAGGTGCCTGTTAAATGCGAGCATTTGACAGACCAAAGACGTTGCAGACCCCAATCCACATTGGGGCCGGGTCTGGAATGCAACTGGTTAGACTGGTTAGGGCGCATGGACAGGTGACTTGCCCATGTGATCCCAAAACTCCAGGGCAACTGGATCCTACGCAGGGAGAGGAAGAAAGGCTATAAAAGCCCTTGCAAGACCCTTCCATTTTGTCTTCAGCTGGCTAAAGGGAGAGGCTCTCCACCCCCCCCAGGACATTCCTGAGGGGAACTGAATAAAGGACAAAGACACTAGGGGGTGTGAGCGACTGCTGGACCCAGGCTAATTCTACAGCCTGTAAAAAGGAAAATATCTGAATCTGGTGAGGCTTTTTTCTGTGTTAACTTTGAATAGACATAGACGTGCGTGTTTTATTTTATTTTACTAAGTAACTTGCTTTGTTCTGTCTGTCACTACTTGAACTCACTTAAATCCTATTTTCTGTACTTATTAAAATCACTTTTTACTTATTAGGTTTCCTTGAGTACGAGTTGGTGCCTGGGAAAAGTGAACAGTTGTGCATATCTTTCTATCTTTGAAATAGAAGGTGAACTATTTTTGAGTTTACCCTGTATAAGCTTTATACAGGGTAAAACGGATTTATTAAGGGTTTGAACCTCCTTGGAGTTGAGCAGCTGGGTGTCAAAGGCAAGAGCGCTTCCAGGGGCCTTACAGTGGTGAGTGGACTTGGTTCGGACCTGGGTCTGTGTTTGCAGCAGATCAGTGGAATCTGGCTCAAAACAGACAGGATTCGGGAGTCCCAAGCTGGAAAAGGCCTGGAAGCAGGGGCAGAAGTAGCCTTGGCACACCAGGTGGCAGCACCAAGCAGGTCTCTGTGGACCCAACCCGTCACAGGGACCGTTTCTTCGGAGGAGCCAGCTCTTGTCTCAGGGAATAGATCTACTAGAGGGTCACTTCCCTGCTCCTCCCAATGTCCACACACGGCCAGCACCACATTCCCCCTGGCATAATATGGCTTCATCATATTGACATGGTACACCCGGCAGTGGTGTGCCCGGTTAGACAGCTCCACCACATAATTTACCTCATTTAGCTGCTTGACAACCTTGAAAGGGCCTTCCCAAGCGGCCTGAAGCGTGTTTTTCCTCACGGGGATGAGAACCATCACCTGATCCCCGGTGGCGTAGGCGCGGGCCCGTGCCGTGTGGTCGTACCAGACCTTTTGCTTCCTCTGGGCTCTGGCCAGATTTCCCTTGCCAGGCCCATGAGCTCAGTAAATCTCTCTCGGAAGGTCAGGACATACTCCACCACTGACTCTCCCTCGGGGGCAGCCTCCCCCTCCATTCGTCTCTCATCAGGTCCAGGGGCCCCCTCACCCTCCTGCCGTATAACAGTTCGAAGGGCGAGAATCCGGTAGACTCCTGGGGCACTTCCCTGTACGCGAAAAGTAGGTGCGGTAGGTACTTGTCCCTGTCCTGCGGGTGCTGGTTCATAAAGGTTTTCAGCATCATCTTTAGCATCCCATTGAACCTCTCCACCAGCCCATTGGACTGGGGATGATATGTTGAGGCCCAGCTGTGCCGGACCCCACATTTCTCCCACGAGCACCGGAGCAGGGCCGACATGAAGTTGGACCATTGGTCTGTCAGGACTTCCTTGGGGAACCCCACTCGGCTGAAAATGGTCAGCAGCGCATCCGCCATGGTGTCTGCTTCAATGGAGGATAAGGGCACCGGCTCGGGGTAGCGGGTGGCGAAATCTACCACCACCAGAATGTATTTCTTCCCCGACCGCGTTGTCTTGCTGAGAGGCCCCACTATGTCCATAGCCACCTTCTGGAAGGGCACCTCTATGATGGGCAAAGGCCTCAAAGCCGCTTTCCGCTTGTCCCGAGCCTTCCCCACCCACTGGCAGGGGTCACAGAACCGGCAGTACTGATGGACAGTTGTAAAGACCCCAGGCCAGTAAAAGTTCTGTAGCAGCCTCTGCCTTGTGCGCCGGATTCCCTGGTGCCCTGCGAGAGGGATGTCATGGGCTAGGTACAGTAGCTTGCAGCGATACTTCTGGGGGACCACCAGCTGCCTCCTGATCCCCAACGTCTCCATCTCACCGGGGGGAGCCCATTCCCGGTACAGGAACCCCTTCTCCCAGAGGAACCTCTCCTGGCAGCCTCTCCACATGGTCTGCACCTCCCTGCGGTCGGCCAGGTCCCTGAGCTTCCGCAAGGAGGGATCTCTCTGTAACTCGGCCTGGAACTCAGCCGCTGGGGAAGGGATAGGAGCCTGCTCCCTTGTGCTGTCTGTGTCTGAGGCTGCAGCCTCTCTGCGCCTGGTCCTGGGGTACTCCCTCCCCACTGGGGCAGGGTCCTGCGCCCTGTGCGAGGCACCCTCTCCGAGGCCCGGGCGTAGCGCCCCTTGCCGGCTCTGGCTACGGGTCACGACCAGGGTGTCCAGGGATTCATTGGGCCAGTCTTCTAGGTCCCCCCCCATCAGTACCTCAGTGGGCAAATGCTGGTGCACTCCTATGTCCTTGGGGCCCTCCTTGGCCCCCCCATTTCAGGTGTACCCTCGCCACGGGTACCTTGAACGGGGTCCCGCCCACCCCTGTTAGGGTCAGATAGGTGTTGGGTACCACCCGATCTGGGGCCACCACCTCGGGCCGGGCCAGCGTCACCTCCGCGCCCGTATCCCAGTATCCAGTGACCTTCCTCCCATCTATCTCCAGGGGAACAAGGCACTCTCTCCGGAGGGACAGCCCCGCGCCCACCCTATAAACCGAGAATCCTGAGTCTGGAGCATCCAGCCCCCCTCCTCTGGGCTGTCGGCCCCTCGTCCGGCTGGGTCCCTACCCAGTTAACCCGGTGTGGGTTTGGTCTGCTCAGTCTGTCTCTGATCTTGGGGCACTGGGACCGTAAGTGGCCCCTCTGGCCGCAGTGATAGCAGCTCATGTCCCATTGGTCCCCTCGAGCAGGTCGGTTGGTTCTGATGTCGGAGGTTCCCCTCGGGAGGGGGTTCTCCCTATTTCCCCTTTGGGAGGTCCCATGGTGACTCTCTTGCTGCCTCAGGGTGGGCCTGCTCCTTTGGGATTCCTCCCTGCCACCCCTTGACCGTCTGTTCACAAATTCGTCGGCCAGCCGCCCTGCGTGCTGCGGGCTCCCTGGATTTTTGTCCATCAACCATAGCTTCAGGTCTGATGGGCACTGTTCATACAGCTGTTCCAGTACGAATAGTTCGAGCAGGCCCTCCATAGTTTGGGCCCCAGCAGTCCACTTGCGGGCGTATCCATGTATCCGGTTGGCCAGTTGTAGGTACGTGATCACAGGGGTTTTTCGCTGACCCCGGAACCTTTGACGGTACATCTCGGGAGTCAGCCCAAACTCACAGAGCAGGGCCTTTTTGAACAGTTCATAGTCCCCAGTCTCCGTCTCTTTCATTCGGCCGTACATGTCCAGGCCTGCAGGGTCTAGTAAGGGGGTGAGATACTGGATCTTGTCTGCAGGGTCAACCTTGGGCAACTTGCAGGCATTCTCAAAGGCCGCCAGGAAGCTGTCTATGTCTTCCCCTTCCTTACGCCGGGCCAGGAAGTTACAATCAAACTTCCCTGTAGTCTTGGGTCCCCCCTCACTCACCGCAGTCTGGCCAGCTCCAGCTCATGCTGGCGTTGTTTCTCCTCATGCTGGCGTTGTTTCTCCTTCTCTTGCACCTCATGCTGACGCTGCTTTTCGCGATCCTCCAGCTCCTTCATTTTCATCTCCCAATCCAGCCGCCTCCACTGCTGGGATGGGGAGCTCCTCCGGGAAGATCCCCTGCTGGCCGCTGGGTCAGGTGCCCTCGGTATTTGCTGGGCTTTACCCAACCTCTCCCCTGTGCAGAGGCGAAAGGGGCCTTGGGATGTCCTCGGCAGCAGTCTGACCCCTCCCAGCCAGGTCAGGCCCTGGGGCCCATGCTGCGTCTGTCGGGCGGCTTCCCCCAGGGACAGGGATCGGGTCATCCAAGCGATCCTTCTCCTCCAGCTACGCAATCAGCTGGTCTTTGGTGGACTTCCCAATGCGCAGCCCCCTCTGCCTGCACAGCTCCACCAGGTCATTCTTACGATGCTTAGCATACATCTTCCTGTTGGCCACTCTCAGGCCTGTGCGGTCTTGGCCCCCACGGCTTCCAGGAGGAACCCCTAGTGTGCCAGCCCTTCTCACTGGTCACACCCCTCAGGGTTAAGCGTAACTAATCCACCCCCTGAAACCGCTTCTCTCTGCCTCTTCAGCAACCTGCTCCCCGTCAATCCCCCTTCGTTGTACTGCTCTCCAGTCACTTACTGCAGGAAGTGCCATTCATGGGGTGCAGAAGATCCCACCTCTGCCACCTGTTGTCATGGAGTGGGGGAATCAGGTCCTGCACCCCTCTTCCCGGGATTCAATGTGACTCTCAGCAAGCCAGTAGAACAGAAGGTTTATTAGGGTTGTCAGGAAAGAGTCCAAACAGAGCTTGTAAGTATGACCAGGACCCCTCAGCTGGGGCCTTCTGGGGGGCAGGGAGCTTAGACCCCGGCTCTGGGGCTCTCTGCGTTTCACCACCCAGCTCCAAACTGAGAAAAAAACAGCCAAACCTCCAGCAGGCTCTTCCCCTCCCCCGGGGCCCCTCCTCTCGCCTTTTACCATTCTCCCAGCCAAAGGTGTCACCTCCCAGCCCCCGTCCTGGCTCATGTTACAGCCTCAGGTAAAGTCTCACATTCCCGATGCAGACTTTTCCAATGCAGGCAGCCTCCCAGGTCAAATCCATCTCGCTCTCTACTCCATGACAGAAGGTGAGGGTGGGGGTGGGGGTAAGGGTGAGGGTGGGGATGAGGGTGAGGGCGGGGGTGATGGTGAATGTGAGGTTGGGAGTTGGGTGGAGGTGATGGTGAGTGTGAGGGTGGGGACGTGGGTGGGGGTGAGGTTGTGGGTTCGTGTGCGGGTGAGAGTGAGGGTGAGGGTTAGAGTTAGGTTTTCGGTCAGGGTCAGAGTGAGGGTGATGGTGGGGGTGAGGGTGGGGGTGAGGGTGGGGGTAGGGGTTGGGATTAGGGTGGGAGCTGCGGTGGGAGTGGTGGTGAGGGTGAGGGTGGGAGTTGGATTGGGCGTTAGGCTGAGGGTAAGGGTGAGGGATGCGTGTGGGTGGTCGTGAGGGTGAGCGTAAGGGTGGGGGTGGGGTTGTGCGTGGTTGTGGGTGTGTGTTTGAGGTTGAGGGTGAAGGTGATTGTGGGGGTGTGGGTGCGGGTTGGGTTGAGGGTAGTGTTGAGGATGAGGGTGATGATGAGGGTGAGGGTGGGAGTGGGGGTGGGGGTGAGGGTGACTTTGAGGGTGGGTGTGAGGGTGGAGGTGAGGATGAGAGTGAGGGTGAGTAGGAGGGTGGGGTCAGGGTGAGGGTGAGATTGAGGGTGAGGGTGCGGCTGGGGGTGGGGGATGAGGTTGAGTGTGAGGGTTATGGTGTGGTTTTGGTTTAGGGTGAGGGTGAGGGTGGGGATTTGGGTGGGGGTGGGGTGAGGATGAGATTGAGGGTGATTGTGCGAGTGGTAGTGAGGGTGTGGGTGAGGGTGGGGGTTTGGGTCGGAATTAAGATGAAGGTGAGGGTGGGGGAGAGGGCAGGCGTTGGGTTGGGGTTGAGGGTAAGGGTGAGGGTGGGAGTGGGGTGAGGGTGAGGCTTAGGGTGAAGGTGAATCTGGGGGTGAGGGTGACGGTGGGGGTGGGGGTGTGGGGGTGGGTGTGGGTGAGTTGAAGGTGGGGGTTGGGTTGAGGGTAGTGTTGAGGATGAGGGTGATGGTGAGGGTGAGGGTGGGAGTGGGGGTGGGGGTGAGGGTGACGGTGAGGGTGGGGGTGAGGGTGGGGGTAAGGCAGAGGGTGAGCGTGATGGTTAGCGTCGGGCTGGGGTGAGGATGAGGGTGAGGGTGAGGAGGAGGGTGGGGGTGCGGGTGAGGATCAGTGTGAAGGGGAGGAGAAGGGTGGGGGTGGGGGTCAGGGTGAGGGTGAGGGTGGGTGTGGGCTTGAAGGTGAGGGTGAGTGTGGGGGTGGGGTGAGGTTGAGGGTGAGGGTGTGGGAGAGAGTGAGGGTGGGGGTGGAGGTGGGGGTGAGGGTGATGACGACCGTGGGCTTGGGGTTTAGGGCGAATGTGAGTGTGGGGGTGGGGGTTTGGTGTGTGTGAGGGTGAGGGTGAGTGTTAGGGTTAGGGTTAGGGTTAGGGTTAGGGTGTGGCTGAGGGTGAGTGTGAGGGTGGGTTGGGGTTGCGGTGGGGGTTGGGGTTAGGGTGAGGGTGGGAGTGGAGGTTACTGTGAGGGTGAGGTTGGGGGTGGGGGTGGCGGGGAGGGGGAGGGGGAGGGAGAGGCTTAGGGTTGGGGTGGGGGTTGGGGTGAGGGTGGGGGTTGAGGTGTGAGTGAGGGTGAGGGTGAGAGTGGGGGTGGAGAGGAGGGTGAGCGTAAGGGTGGGGGTGGGGTTGGGCGTGTGCCTGGTCCTGGGTATGAGTTTGTGGGTGAGGGTGAGGGTGATTGTGGGGGTTGAGGTAAGGCTGACCCTGAGGGTGATGATGAGGGTGGGGTTTGGGGTGACGGTGAGGGTGAATTTGAGGGTGGGGGTGGGGGTGAGGTTGGGGGTTGGGAAGAGGGTGAGGGTGAGGGTGGGTGTGGAGGTGAGGGTCAGGGTGGGAATGGGGGTGGAGGTAGAAGTGAGGGTGAGTTTGAGTGTGAGGGTGAGCGTGAGTGTAGGGATGGGGGTGTGGGTCGGGGTTAGGGTGAGGGTGGCGGTGGCGGTGGGGGTGAGGGTGAGGGTGGGTGTGAGGATGAGCTTGAGTGAGAGGAGGAGGGTGGCGGTGGGGGTCGTGGTGAGGGTGAGGGTGGGGATGGGGTGGGCTTGCGGGTGAGTGTGGGAGATGGGATGGGGGGATGGGGAGGGTGAGGGTGGAGGTGGTGGTCGGGGTGAGGGTGATGGTGACGGTGGGCTTGGGGTTAGAGTGAGGGTGAGGGTAAGGCTGTGGTTGGGGGTGGGGGTTTGGGTGGGTGTCAGGGTGAGGGAGAGGGTGAGGGTGGGGTGGGGTTAGGGGTTGGGTGAGGGTGAGGGTGAGTGTTGGGGTGTGAGTGAGGGTGTGAGTGTGGGTGGGGGTGAGGGTGAGTGTAAGGTTTGGGGTGGGGGTGGAGTTGTGCATGGGCGTGATTTTGTGGTTGAGGTTGAGGGTGATTGTGGGGTTGGGGTAAGGGTGAGGGTGAGGCTGAGGGTCGTGGTGCGGGTGGGGTTTGGAGTGAGGGTGAGGGTGGGGGTGGGGTTGGCGTTAGGGGTAGGGTTGAGGGTGAGGGTGAGGGTGATGGTGGGGATGGGAGTGGGGGTCAGAGTGATGTTGGGAGTGGAGGTTGAGGTGGGGATGAGGGTGAGGGTGTGGGTGAGGGTGGGGATGAGGGTGGGGGTAGGGTTGGGAGACAGGGTGATGTTGAGGGTGCGGGTGGAGGTGGGGTGGGAGAGAGCGTGAGGGTGAGGGTGGGGTGGTGCGCGGTTGAGGATGACGGACACGTTGAACTTGGGGGTTAGGGTAAAGGTGAGGGCGAGAGTGAGGGTGAGGGTGGGGGTGGGGGTGGGAGTGGGGTGAGCGTGAGGGTGAGGGTGGGGGTGCGATTGAGGATGACGGTGATGGTGAACTTGGGGGTTAGAGTAAAGGTGAGGGCGAGGGTGAGGGTGAGGTTGGGGGTGGGGTTTGGGGTGAGGGTGAGGGTGAGGGTTAGGGTTAGGGTGAGGGTGGGGGTGTGGGTGAGGGTGAGGGTGACCGTGGGGGTGGGTGGGGGCGGGGGTTGCGGTTAGGGTTAGGGTGAGGGTGGGTGTGGGGGTCAGGGTGAGGGTGAGGTGCAGGTGGGGGTGGTGGTGGTTACCCCAACCCCCACCTCCACACTCACTCTCACCCTAACCACAACCCCACCCACACCCTCATGCTCACCCTCACCTTCACCCTAAACCCCAAGCCCACCGTCACCATCGCCCTCACACCCACCCCCATCCCCGCCCTCACCCTCACCTCCACCCCCACTCCCCCACACTCACCCCCACCCCCACCCTCACTCTCACCCTCATGCTCACCCCCACTCCCACCACCACCTTCACCCTCACCCTACCCCCAACCCCACCCCCACCTCCACCCTCACCCTCACCCTCGCCTAAACCCTCCCCGCTCACCCCCAGCCCGATGTTCACCGTCACCCTCACCCTTACCCACACACTCATCCTCACCCTCACCCCCACCCTCACACCACTCCCTCACTAGCAACCCCACTCTCACCCTCACCCCCACTGCCACCCCCACCCTCACACTCACCCTCACCCTCATCCCCACCCCCAACCCCACCCCTCACCCTCACACTCACCCGCACCCTGACCCTCATCGTAATGCTCAACCTCACCCCCACTCCCACCCCCACCCCACCCCCACCCTGGTGATCACACTCATCCTCACCCTCACCCCCAACCCCACCCTCACCCTCACCCTCACCTCCACCCCCACTCCTCCACACTCAAACTCACCCACACGCCCTCCCCCACCCACCCACACCCTCAGCCTCACCCACACCCTCACCCCCACCCACACTCTCACCCCTCACGCTCACCCCCACTCCCACCACCACCCTCACCCTCACCCTACCCCAACCCCACCCCCACCCTGACCCTCACCCTCGCCTGAACCCTCCCCGCTCACCCCCACCCCCCACCCCCACCCTCACCCTCACCCTCAACCCGACCACCACTCTCAGCCTCCTCCTCACCCCTCACCCTCATCTTCACCCTCACCCCCACCCTCACACTCACCCGCACCCTCACCCTCATCGTAACGCTCAACCTCACCCCCACTCCCACCACCACCCCACCCCCACCCTGACGATCACCCTCATCCTCACCCTCACCCCACCACCACCCTCACCTCACCCGAAATCCGCACCCTCCGTAATCCTCACCCTAAACCAATACCCACCCCTCACCCACCCTCACCCTCATCCTCACGCCCACCCTCACCCGAACCCTAATCCTAACCCTCACTCTCACTCTTACCCTCACCCTCACCCCAAACCCGACCCCCACCCTCACCCTCACCATCACCCCAAACCCCACCCACACCATAACCCTCACTCGCACCCCCACCCCCACCCTCATGATCCCCCTCACCCTCACCTTCACCCCTAAACCCCAAGCCCACCGTCACCATCGCCCTCACCTCCACCCCCAACCCCACCCTCACCTTCACCCTCACCTCCACCCCCACTCCCCACACTCAAACTCACCCACACACCCTCCCCCACCCCACCCCACCCTCAGCCTCAACCACACCATTACCCCCACCCTCACCCCCACCCCCCACTCTCACCCTCACGCTCATCCCCACTCCCACCACCACCTTCACCCTCACCCTACCCCCAACCACACCCTCACCCTCACCTCCACCCCCACTCCCCCACACTCAAACTCACCCACACGCCCTCTCCCACCCACCCCCACCCTCAGCCTCACCCACACCCTCACCCCCACCCTCACACCCACCCCCACCCACACTCTCACCCTCACGCTCACCCCCACTCCCACCAACCACCCTCACCCTCACCCTACCCCCAACCCCACCCCCACCCTGACCCTCACCCTCGCCTGAACCCTCCCCGCTCACCCCCACCCCCACCCTCACCCTCACCCTCACCCCGACCACCACTCTCAGCCTCCTCCTCACCCTCACCCTCATCTTCACCCCCACCCCCACCCTCGCCCTCACCCTCACCCTCACACCCAGCCTGATGTTCATCGTCACCCTCACACTTACCCCCACACTCATCCTCACCCTCACCCACACCCTCACCCACTCCCTCACCCGCAACCCCACTCTCATCCTCACCCCCACTGCCACCCCCACACTCACGCTCACCCTCACCCTCTTCCCACCCCGAACCCGACCCCACCCTCACCCTCACACTCACCAGCACCCTCACCCTCATTGTAACGCTCCTCCTCACCCCCACTCCCACCAGCACCCCACCACCACCCTGACGATCACCCTCATCCACACCCTCACCCCCACCACCACCCTCACCCGAAACCCCGCACCCTCCGTAATCCTCACCCTAAACCAAAACCCAGCCCTCACCCACCCTCACCCCTTATCCTCACGCCCACCCTCACCCGAACCCTAATCCTAACCCTCACTCTCGCCCTCACCCTCACCCCAAACCCCACCCCCCACCCTCACCCTAACCGTCACCCCAAACCCACCCACACCATCACCCTCACCGCACCCCCACCCCCACCCCCAACCTCACCATCACCCTCACCCTCACCCCAACCACCCCCCACCCCCACCCTCATGATCACCCTCACCCTCACCATCACCCTAAACCCCAAGCCCACCGTCACCATCGCCCTCACCTCCACCCCCAACCCCACCCTCACCCTCACTCCACCCCACTCCCCCACACTCAAACTCACCCACACGCCCTCTCCCACCCACCCCCACCCTCAGCCTCACCCACACCCTCACCCCCACCCTCACCCCACCCACACTCTCACCCTCACGCTCACCCCCACTCCCACCACCACCCTCACCCTACCCCCACACTACCCCCACCCCACCCTGACCCTCACCCTCGCCTGAACCCTCCCCGCTCACCCCACCCCCACCCCCACCCTCACCCTCACCCTCACCCCGACCACCACTCTCAGCCTCCTCCTCACCCTCACCCTCATCTTCACCCCTTCCCCCACCCTCGCCCTCACCCTCACTCTCACCCCAGCCCGATGTTCACCGTCACCCTCACCCTTACCCCCACACTCATCCTCACCCTCTCCCCCACCCTCACTAGCAACCCCACTCTCACCCTCACCCCCACTGCCACCCCCAACCTCACGCTCACCCTCACCCTCATCCCCACCCGCAACCCGACCCCTAACCCCACCCTCACACCCGCACACGCACCCTCATCGTAACGCTCAACCTCACCCCCAATCTGACGATCACACTCATCCTCACCCTCACCCCCAACCCCACCCTCACCCTCACTTCTACCCCCACTCCCCCCACACTCAAACTCACCCACACGCCCTCCCCCACCCCACCCCCACCCTCTGCCTCACCCCCACCCTCACCCCCACCCTCACCCACACCCCCACCCACACTCTCACGCTCACCCCCACTCCCACCACCACCCTTACCCTCACCCTACCCCCAACCCCACCCCCACCCTGACCCTCACCCTCGCCTGTACCCTCCCCGCTCACCCCCACCCCGACCCTCACCCCAGACTGACCCTCACCCCGACCACCACTCTCAGCTCCTCCTCACCCTCACCCTCATCTTCACCCCTTCCCCCACCCTCGCCCTCACCCTCACTCTCACACCCAGCCCGATGTTCACCGTCACCCTCACACTTACCCCCACACTAATCCTCACCCTCACCCCCACCCTCACTAGCAACCCCACTCTCACCCTCACCCCCACTGCCACCCCACGTCACGCTCACCCTCACCCTCATCCCCACTCCCAACCCGACCCCCAACCCACCCTCACCCTCATCGTAACGCTCTACCTCACCCCCACGTCCACTCCCACCCCCACCCCACCCCCACTCTGACGATCACCCTCAGCCTCATCCTCACCCCCACCACCACCCTCACCCGAAACCCCGCACCCTCCGTAATCCTCACCCTAAACCAAAACCCACCCCTCACCCACCCTCACCCTCATCCTCACGCCACCCTCACCCGAACCCTATCCTAACCCTCACTCGTCGCCCTCACCCTCACCCCAAACCCCACCCCCACCCTCACCCTCAACGTCAACCCAAACCCACCCCACCTCACCATCACCATCACCTTCACCCCTACCCCAACCCCCACAATCTTCCTCAACCCTCACTCACACCCCAACCCTCACGCCAACCCTCACCCTCTCGCTCACCCCCAACCCCCACCCCACCCCAACCCCTACTCCACCTCACCCTCAGGCTAAACCTAACTCCCAAACCCACCGTCACCATCACCCTCACCCTCACCCCCACACCAATCCGCAACCCTACCTTCACCCTCACAGCCATCCCCACCCTCACCCTAACCTTCACCTCTACCCCACCACCAGTCTCACCCTCCACGCACCCCCCACCCCCACCATCTCCCCCACAGTCACCCTAACCCCGACCCACACGTCCACCCCAACCTCAACCTCACCCTAACCACCACACCCACCCTCACCCCCACCCTAATCCCAACTGCTACCCCCACCCCAACCTCACCCCCAACCTCACCCTCACTCTGACCCTAACCCTAACCCTAACTGTAACCATCACCCTCAGCCTCTCCCGCACCGGAACCCCCACCCCCACCACCACCCTCAATCCCAACCCCACCCTCATCCTCTCCCCAACATCACCCCCACCCTCAACCCCCTAGTCTCACGCTAACATTCACCCCCATCCCCACCCTCACCGTAATGCACAACCTCACCCCCACCCTCACCCTGGGATAGTGAGGGTGAGGGTGGGCGTGCGGTGGGGGGGAGCGTGAGGGTGGTCGTGAGGGCGGGGGTGAGAGTGAGGGTGACAGTGAGGGTGAGGGTCGGGGTGTGGGTTGCAGTGAGTGTGCGGTTGTGGGTGAGGGTTCGGCTGAGGGTGGGGATGGGCGGTTTGAGTGGGGGTGAGTTTATGGGAGGGGGTGGGGGTGGGGTGTGAGCGTGAGGGTGGATGTGAGTTTACGGTTGAGCGTGAGGTTTGAACTGCGGTGGGGGTGAGCGTGAGGGTAAGGTTGACTGTTGGTGTGGGGGTTATAGTGAGGGTTGGGGTCGGGGTTAGGGTGAGATTTAGGGTGAGGGTTACAGTTAGGGTGAGGTTTAGGGTGACGGTTACAGTCATGGTGTGGCTGAGGTGGAGGGGGACAGTGGGGTGGGGGCTGAGGGTGAGGGTGGCGGTGTATTTAGGGATAGGGTGAGGGTGGGGGGTTGGGGCTAAGGATCTGTACCAGAAGCTCAGCAGTACAGCTAAATAGCTTTTCTTACTAATGGGCTGTACCAAATTCAAAGCAGTTCCTTTAAAAACCTTTTGGAGGTGGATTACAGGAGAGATTTGGCAGTAGCAGTGCCAAATTATTCATAGCGAGGTATTCTCAGGAAAGGAACTGTACCTAAAGCCAACCAGTGCATCATAACGGCTTTTGGAGGAGGATTCCAGGTGAAATTCGTCTGTAGCAGTGAACAGAATTGAAATGCTTTTTGAGGCATTTTCAAAATCTAATAGGTACAAAAAGCGCAGTAAAACATCTAACGGACGTTTCAAAGAGGCTTCCAGGAGAAATTTATAACATGCAGTGAACAGGATTGAATTGCTCGTAGTGAGGTATTCTCACGAACGGAACTGTACGAAAATCGCAGCATTACATTTAAATAGCTATTGTAGGTGTATAACAGGAGAGATTAGGCTATAGCAGTGAACAGGGTTGAATTGGTGATTGCGAGGTATTCTAACAAACGGATGTGGACGAAAATCCAACCATTGCCGCTTAATTATTTTGGCTGGAAGATTCCAGGAGATATTTAGTTGTAGCAGTGAAAAAATTGAAATCCTTTTTGCGAGGAATTTTCACGAACCGATCTGTACAAAATGCGCAGCAGAACATCTAACTGGCCTTTTTAAGAGGCGTCCTGGATAAATTTGTAACTTGCTATTAACAGGATTGAATTGTTGATTGCAAGGTATTCTCACGAAAGGATCTGGACCAAAAGGGCAGCATTACATTTTGATAGCTTTTGTAGGTGTATGACAGGATAGATTTGCAAAAGAGGTATTCTCACAAAAGGAATAGTAGGAAAAGCCAATGAGTGCAGCCTAATTTATTTCTAGGAACATTCCTGAAAAAATTTAGTTGTAGCAGTTAAAAAATTCAAATGCTCTTTGTGAGAAATTTTCACGAACCGATCTGGTCAAAAAGCGCAGCAGAACATGTAACTGGCCTTTTAAAGACGATTGCAGGATAAATTTGGAACTTGCTGTTAACAGGATTGAAGTGTTCATTGTGAGGTATTCTCACGAACGGATCAGGACCAGAATCGCAGCATTACATTTAAATAGCTCTTTTAAGTGTATTGGGCAATAGCAGTGAACAGGTTTGAATTGTTCATTGCGAG
The DNA here is from genome assembly GCA_037349315.1 of Chelydra serpentina. Lineage (NCBI taxonomy): Eukaryota > Metazoa > Chordata > Testudines > Chelydridae > Chelydra > Chelydra serpentina. The sequence continues at coordinate 75,355 of JBAIAC010000407.1, forward strand.
ATATTCCCACGAACGGATCTGTACGAAATGCCCACCAGTGTTGAATAAGTACTTTCGGTGGAGGATTCCAGGAGATATTTAGTTGTAGCTGTGAAAAAATTTAAAAGCTCTTTGTGAGGAATTTTCACGAACCGATCTGGTCAAAAAGCGCAGCAGAACATCTAACTGGCCTTTTAAAGACGATTGCAGGATCAATTTGGAACTTGCTGTTAACAGGATTGAAGTGGTCATTGTGAGGTATTCTCACGAACAGATCTGGACCACAATCGCAGCATTACATTTAAATAGCTCTTTTAGGTGTATTACAGGAGATATTGGGCAATAGCAGTGTTCATAGAATTCTATGATTCTATGAACAGGTTTGAATTGTTCATTGCGAGATATTCCCACGAACGGATCTGTACGAAATGCCCACCACTGCTGAATAAGTACTTTCGGTGGAGGATTCCAGGAGAAATTTAGTTGTAGCTGTGAACAAATTTAAAAGCTCTTTGTGAGGAATTTTCACGAACCGATCTGTACAGAAAGCGCAGCAGAACATCGAATTGGCCTTTTAAAGAGGATGGCGGGATTAATTTGGAACTTGCAGTAAACAGGATTGAATTGATCGAAGTGAGGTATTCTCACGAACGGATCATTACGAAAATCGCAGCAGTACACTTATATATCTATTGGAGAAGGATTCCAGGCGAGATTTGGCAGTAGCTGTGAACAGGGTTCAGTTATTCAAAACGAGGTATTCTCTCAAGCGTTACAGTAGGAACTGCCAAGTAGTGCAGCCTAATTGATTTCTAGGAAGATTCCTGGAGATATTTAGTTGTAGCAATTAAAAAATAGAAATGCTCTTTGTGAATAGGTATTCTTAACAAAGGATCTGTACCGAAAATGCAGCAGTACATTAAAATAGCTTCTCGAGGTGGCTTACAGGCGAGATTTGGAAGTAGCAGTGAACAGGATTGAATTGTTCATTACGTGGTATTCTTACGAACGGATCTGTACCAAAATCGTAGCAGGACTTTTAAATACTTTTGGAGGAGGATTCCAGGAGAAATTTAGATGAAGCATTGAAAAACTTGAAATGCTCTTTGTGAGGAATATTCACGAAGAAGAAGCCTAGCTGCATATCTAACTGGCATATTTTAAGAGGATTCCAGGAAAAATTTGGAACTTGCCGTGTAAAGGACTAAATTGTTCATTGTGAGGTATTCTCACGAAAGGATCTGTACCAAAATTGTAGCAATTCATTAAAATAGCTTTTGGAGGTGGATTACAGGAGCGATTTGGCAGTAGCAGTGAACAGGATTGAATTGTGCATTGCGAGGTATTCTTAAGAACGGATTTGTACGAAAAGCAAACCAGTAGAGCATAATTGCTTTTGATGGAGGATTCCAGGAGAAATTTAGCTGTGGCAGAGAAAAAATTGAAATGCTCTTTGTGAGGTATTTTCACTAATCGATGTGCACATGAACCGCAGCATCAAATCTAACTGGAGTTTTTAAGAGTATTCCAGGTTAATTTGGGAATTTGCTGTGAAGTGGACTGAATTCAACATTGTGATGTATTCTCACGAACGGATCTGTACCAAATTCGCAGCATTACGTTCTAATAGCTTTTGGAGGAGGATTCCAGGCGAGATTTGGAACTATCAGTGACCAGGGTTGAACTGTTCATTGCGAGCTATTCTCACGAACGGATCTGTACGAAAAGCCCACCATTGCCGCATAATGGGTTTTTGAGGAGGATTCTAGGAGAAATTTAGTTGTAGCAGTGAAAAAATTGAAATGCTCTTTGTGAGGAATTTTCACGAAGAAGAAGCCCAGCAGCAATTTTAACTGGCGTTTTTAGGAGGATTCCCGGAACAATGGCACATGCTGTGAAAAGGCTTAAATTGTACATTGTGAGGTATTCTCACCAATAGATCTGTACCAAAATCGCAGCATTACATTCTAATAGCTTTTGGAGGTGGATTACAGGAGAGATTTGGCAGTAGCAGTGAACAGGATTTAATTGTTCATTGTGAGGTAGTCTTAGGAACGGATCCGTACCAAAATCGTAGCAGTACTTTTAAAAACTTTTGGAGGAGGATTCCAGGAGAGATTTGGAAATATCAGTGACCAGGGCTGAATTGTGCATTGCGAGGTATTCTCAAGAACGGATCTGTACTAAAGGCCAACCAGTGCAGCATAATTACTCTTTGAGGAGGATTCAGGGAGAAATTTAATTGTAGCAGTGAAAATTGTTTTCACGAACCGATGTGTACACGAACCGAGGTGTACACGAAGCGCTGCATCACATCTAACTGGCGTTTTTAAGAGGATTCCAGGATAAATTTGGAACTTGCTGTGAACAGGATTGAATAGTTCATTGAGAGGTATTCACGAACGGATCTCTACGAAAAGCCAAGTGCAACATAATGGCTTTTGGAGGAGGATTCCAGGTTAAATTTGTCTGTAGCAGTGAACTAAATAGAAATGCTTTGTGAGGCATTTTCAAAAACTAATAGGTACAATAATCGCAGTAGAACATCTAACGGGCGTTTCATAGAGGCTGCCAGGAGACATTTGGAACTTGCAGTGAACAGCATTGAATTGATCGTAGTGAGGTATTCTCACGAACGGATCTGTCCGAAAAGCCAACAAGTAGCGCATAACTGCTTTTGGAGGAGATAGTCCAGTGCAAGAAGCGAAGCAGGAAAACTAACTGGCGTTTTTAAGAGGATTCCAGGATAAATTTGAATCTTGTGCTGAACAGGAATGAATTGTTCATTGAGCGGTATTGCGTGGATGTGGCTTGGGGTTTGAGGGTGAGGGTGATTGTGGGGGTTGGGTTAAGCGTGAGGGTGAGGTTGAAGGTTAGGGTTGGGGAGGGGGTAGGGTGGGGGTGAGAGTGAGGGTGGGGTGGAGATTAGGTTGAGGGTGAGGGTGGGGGTGAGGGTTAGGGTGGGGGTGGGGTTCGGGGTGGCGGTTGTGGTGAGGGTGAGGTTGAGGGTTAGGGTTGGGGTGGGGGTATGGGTGAGGGTGAGGGTGGGGTTGGGGGTGGCGGTTGGGATGAGGGTTGGGTGGGGATTAGGATGAGGGTGGGAGTGAGGCTCACGGTGATGGTGAGGGTGGGGTTGGGGGTGGGGGTTGGGGTGAGGGTGGGGGTGGGGTTATGGGTGAGGGTGAGGTTGGGGGTGGGCTGGGGGGAGGGGGTGAGGGAGAGGGTAATGGTGAGGGTGGGGGTGGGGTTGAAGATGGCGGTTGGGGTGAGGGTGAGGTTGAAGGTTAGGGTTTGGGAGGGGGTAGGGGTGGGGTGTGAGTGAGGGTGGGGTAGGGGTGGGGGTGAGGGTGAGGTAGAGGGTGCGGGTTGGGGTTGGGGATTAGGTTGAGAGTGAGGGTGGGGGTGAGGCTCATGGTGATGGTGACGGTTGGCGGTGGCGGTGGCGGTTGGGCTGAGGGTGGGCGTGGGGTGGGGTGGTGGGGTGGGTGAGGGTGGGGGTGGCGTGGTGAGGTGGGTGAGTGTGGGGGTGTGAGTGAGGGTTAGGGTTAGGGCTATGGTTATGGATAGGGTGAGGGGTGAGACTGACGCTGAGGGTGGGAGATTAACGCTCAACCTCACCCTTACCCCCACCCCACCCCCACCCTAACCCTAACCCCAACCCTCACCCACGGACTCAACCTCAACCTCACCCTCACTCCAACACCCATCCCCACACCCACCCCCAATCTCACCCTCACCCAAACCCCACCCTCACCGTCACCTTCACCCTCACCTCCACCCCCATTCCCACCTCCAAGTTCACCGTCACCCTCACCCTTACCCCAACACCCACAATCACCCTCACCCTCAAACCCACGCCCACACCCACGAACACCCCACCCACAGCCCCACCCTTACGCTCACTCCCACCCCCACCCGCACCCTCTCCCTCACTCTCATCCCCTCCATCACCCTCAGCCTCACTCCCACCCTCACCACCTATCATCACCTTCACCCTCACCCCACCCTCACCCTCACCCCAACCCCCACCCCAACCCTCACCATCACCCTGACACCTACTCCCAGGATGAGCATTACGGTGAGGGTGCGGTGAGGGTGAGGGTAGGGGTGGATGTGAGTTGGGTGTTGGGTTGAGAGTGAGGGTGAGGGTACGGGTGTGAGTGGGGGTGACGGTGAGGGTAGGGGTGGGGGTGAGGGTCAGGGTGGGAGTGCGAGTGGCGGTTTGGGTGACGGTGTGGGTGAGGGTTATCGTGGGTGTGGTGATGAGAGAGAGGGTGACGGTGAGCGTGAGGTTGAGGGCAGTGCTGTGGATGAGAGTGAGGGTGAGGGTGAGGGTGCGGGTGTGAGTGGGGATGAGGGTAGGGGTGGGGGTGAGGGTCAGGGTGGGAGTGCGAGTGGCGGTTTGGGTGACGGTGTGGGTGAGGGTGATTGTGGGGGTGGCGATGAGAGAGAGGGTGACGGTGAGCGTGAGGTTGAGGGCAGTGCTGTGGATGAGAGTGAGGGTGAGGGTGAGAGTGTGGGTTGTTGTGGGGGTGGGGGGTGAGGGTGAGGGTGGGGGTGAGGGTGAGGGTGGGGGTGGGGGTGAGGGTGAGGGTGGGGTTGTGGGTTATGGTGGGGGAGAGGGTGAGGGTGATGGTGAGGGTGACGTTTGGGTTGAGGGTGAGGGTGAGGATTAGGGTGGGAGTGCGAGGTGAGAGGGGCGGTTGAGGTGAGGGTGAGGTTGAGCGTGAGGGTGAGGGTTAGGATTAGGCTGAGTGTGAGAGTGACGGTGAGTGTGAGGGTAAGGGTGAGAGTGAGGGTGTGGTTAGGAATGGGGTGAGGGTGAGGGTGGGAGTGGGGGTGGGGGTGAGAGTGGGAGTGGGGGTGGGGGTCAGGGTGAGGGTGGGGGTGGGGCGAGGGTGCGGGTGAGAGTGAGAGAGAGGGTGAGGGTGGGACTGGGGTTGGGGGTGAGGGTGAGGGTTAGGGTGGGGTTTGGTTTTGCTGTGAGGGTGAGGGTGAGGGTGGGGTTTGGGTGGGGGTGAGGGTGAGAGTGAGGGTGGGGGTGGGGATGGGGTTGTGGGTCGGGGATAGGATGAAGGTGAGTGTGGGAAAGAGGGCGGGGGTGGGTGTGAGTGTGATGGTGCGGGTAGGGGTTGGGTGAGGGTGAGGGTGAGGCTTAGCGTGAAGGTGAGTCTGGGGGGAGGGTGAGGGTGAGGCTTAGGGTGAAGGTGAGTCTGGGGGTGAGGGTGAAGGAGGGGGTGGTGGTGGGGTGAGGGCGTGGGTGAGGGTGAGTGTGTGGGTGGTGGTGGTGGTTGGGTTGAGGGTAGGGTTGATGATGAGGGTGAGGGTGGTGGTGGGAGTTGGGGTGATGATGAGGGTGGGAGAGGGGGTGGGGGTGAGGGTGAGGGTGGGGGTGAGCGTGAGGGTGGGGGTAAGGGAGAGGATGAGGGTGAGCGTCGGGCTGGGGTGAGGGTGAGGGTGAGAGCGACGGTGGGGGTGGGGGTGAGGATGAGGGTGAGGGTGAGGAGGAGGGTGGGGGTGCTGTTGAGGATCAGGGTGAGTGTGAGGAGGAGGATGGGGTGGAGGTCGGGGTGAGGGTGAGGGTGGAGGTGGGGTGGGGATGGGGTGAGGTTGAGGGTGAGGGTGAGGGTGTGGGTGAGGGTGAGGGTGGTGGTGGGCGTGGGGTTAAGGGTGATAGTGACATTAGGCTTTGGAGTTAGGGTTATGGTGAGGGTGAGGGTGAGGGTTACGGGTAGGGGGAGTGTGAGGGTTGGACGTGGGGGTGGGAGTGGGGGTGAGGGTGAACATGAGCATTACGGTGAGGGTGCGGGTGAGGGTGAGGGTGGGGGTGGATGTGGGTTGGGTGTTGGGTTGAGAGTGAGGGTGAGGGTGCGGGTGTGAGTGGGGGTGACGGTGAGGGTAGGGGTGGGGGTGAGGGTCAGGGTGGGAGTGCAAGTGGCGGTTTGGGTGACGGTGTGGGTGAGGGTTATCGTGGGTGTGGTGATGAGAGAGAGGGTGACAGTGAGCGTGAGGTTGAGGGCAGTGCTGTGGATGAGAGTGAGGGTGAGGGTGAGGGTGCGGGTGTGAGTGGGGATGAGGGTGGGGGTGGGGGTGAGGGTCAGGGTGGGAGTGCGAGTGGCGGTTTGGGTGACGGTGTGGGTGAGGGTGAGCGTGGGCGTGGCGATGAGAGAGAGGGTGACGGTGAGTGTGAGGTTGAGGTCAGTGCTGTGGATGAGAGTGAGGGTGAGGGTGAGAGTGTGGGTTGTTGTGGGGGTGGGGGGTGAGGGTGAGGGTGGGGGTGAGGGTGAGGGTGGGGGTGGGGGTGAGGGTGAGGGTGGGGTTGTGGGTTACGGTGGGGGTGAGGGTGAGGGTGATGGTGAGGGTTTGGGTTGAGGGTGAGGGTGAGGGTGAGAGTGCGGGTGTGAGTGGGGGTGAAGGTGGGGGTGGGGGTGAGGGTCAGGGTGGGAGTGCGAGTGGCGGTTTGGGTGACGGTGTGGGTGAGGGTGATTGTGGGGGTGGCGATGAGAGAGAGGGTGACGGTGAACGTGAGGTTGAGGTCAGTGCTGTGGATGAGAGTGAGGGTGAGGGTGAGAGTGTGGGTTGTTGTGGGGGTGGGGGTGAGGGTGAATGTGGGGCTGGGGTGAGGGTGAGGGTGGGGGTGAGAGTGTGGGTTGTTGTGGGGGTGGGGTGAGGGTGAATGTGGGGGTGGCGGTGAGGGTGGGGTTGTGGATTACGGTGGGGGTGAGGGTGAGGGGGGGTGGGTGACGGTGAGTCTTGGGGTTGGGGAGGGGGTGGGGGTGGGGTGGGGATAAGGGTGAAGGTGAGGGTGAGTGTGGGGGTGGGAGTCAGTGTGGGGTGATGGTGAGGGTGCGGGTGTGGTTTTTTGGTGTTCGTGAGGGTGAGGGTGGGAGTTGGGGTTGCGCTTAGGGTGAGGGGTAGGGGGAGGGTGAAGGTGAGAGTGAGGATGGGGGTTTGGGGTGAGGGTGAGTTTGAGGGTGAGAGTGAGGGCGGGGTTGGGGGTGAGGGTGGTGGCGGCAGTTAGGGTGAGGTTGACGGTGAGGGTGGGGGTGACGTTGAGGGTCGGGGTGAGGGTGACTGTGGAGGTGGGTGTGAGCGTGAGGGTGAGGGTGGGGGTGGGGTTGAGGGTGAGGGTTACGGAAAGGGGGAGGGTGAGGTTGGGGGTGGGGATGAGGGTGAGGGTGGGGGTGGGAGTGAGGGTCAGGGTCGGAGTGGGAGTGGGGTTTGGGTGACGGTGTGGGTGAGGGTGAGCGTGGGGGTGGCGATGAGAGAGAGGGTGAAGGTGAGGGTGAGGTTGAGGGTGGTGCTGTGGGTGAGAGTGAGGGTGAGGGTGAGAGTGTGGGTGGTTGTGGGGGTGGGGGTGAGGGTGAGGGTGGGGGTGGAGGTGAGGGTGAGGTTGTGGGTGTGGGTTACGGTGGGGGTGAGGGTGGGGGTGAGGCTGGGGGTGGCGGAGGGGGTGAGGGTGAGGGTGAGGGGGGGTGGGTGACGGTGAGGGCTGGGGTTGGGGAGGAGGTGGGGGTTAGGGTGAGGGTGGTGGTAGGGGTTAGTGTGAGGGTGAGGGTGAGTGTGGGATTGGGAGTCAGGGTGGGGGTGAGGGTGAGGGTGCGGGTGGGGGTTTTCGGTGGTGGTGAGGGTGAGGGTGGGGATTGGGGTTGCGGTTAGGGTGAGGGGTGGGGTGAGGGTGAAGGTGAGTGTGAGGATGGGGGTTTGGGGTGAGGGTGAGTTTGAGGGTGAGGGTGAGGGTCTGGTTGGGGGTGAGGGTGGTGGCGGTGGTTAGGGTGAGGTTGACTGTGAGATTTGGGGTGAGTGTGAGGTTGAGGGTGGGAGTGGGGTTGGGGGTGCGGGTGAGGGTGAAAGTGTGGGTGGGGGTTAGGGTTAGGGTTAGGGTCGGAGTGGCGGTGGGGGTGAGGGTGAGGGTGGGGGTGGGGCTGTGCGTGGGGTGAGGGTGAGGACGAGGATTAGGTTGGTGGGTGAGGGTGAGAGTGTGGGTGGGGTGTGGGTGAGGGTGAGTGTGTGGGTGGGGGTGGGGTGAGGGTGAGGGTCGGAGTGGCGGTGGGGGTGAGGGTGAGGGTGGGCGTGGGGTTGGGGGTGGGGTGAGGGTGAGGATGAGGATTAGGGTCAGGGTGAGCGTGGGGGTGGGGGTGAGGGTGAGGGCGGGGATTCGGGTGGGGGTGAGAGTGAAGGTGAGAGTGGGGGTGGGGTTAGGTTTGGGGTGGGTTTAGTGTGAGGGGGAAGGAGACCAAAGCCCCGAGGTAAGTGGGGAAGTGGGATACCGGGAAGAAGCACAAGTAGGTGTGTGCAAGAGGGGAGGGCTCCTGCCCATACTGGGACAGCAGGACAATCGGTGAGTTACCTTAAATGCCTATACACAAATGCAAGAAGCCTGGGGAACAAGCAGGGAGAACTGGAAGTCCTGGCACAGTCAAGGAATTATGATGTAATTGGAATAACAGAGACTTGGTGGGATAACTCACATGATTGGAGTACTGTCATGGATGGCTATAAACTGTTCAGGAAGGATAGGCAGGGCAGAAAAGGTGGGGGAGTTTCGTTGTATGTAAGAGAGCAGTATGACTGCTCAGAGCTCCAGTATGAAACTTCAGAAAAACCTGAGGGTGTCTGGATTAAATTTAGAAGTGTGAGCAACAAGGGTAATGTCGTGGTGGGAGTCTGCTACAGACCACCAGACCAGGGGGATGAGGTGGACGAGGCTTTCTTCCAGCAACTAACAGAAGTTACTAGATCACAGGCCCTGGTTCTCATGGGTGACTTTAATCACCCCGATATCTGCTGGGGGAGCAATACAGCGGTCCACAGACAATCCAGGAAGTTTTTGGAAAGTGTAGGGGACAATTTCCTGGTGCGGTTGCTGGAGGAACCAACTAGGGGAAAAGCTCTTCTTGACCTGCTGCTCACAAACAGGGAGGAAATAGTAAAGAAAGCAATAGTGGATGGGAACCTGGGAGGCAGTGACCATGAGATAGTCGAGTTCAGGATCCTGACACAAGGAAGAAAGGAGAGCAGTAGAATACAGAGCCTGGACTTCAGAAAAGCAGACTTTGACTCCCTCAGGGAACTGATGGGCAAGGTCCCCTGGGAGAATAACATGAGAGGAAAAGGAGTCGAGGAAAGCTGGCTGTATTTTAAAGAATCCTTATTGAGGTTGCAGGAACAAACCATCCCGATGTGTAGAAAGAAAAGTAAATATGGCAGGCGACCAGCTTGGCTTAACAGTGAAATCCTTGCTCGTCTTAAACACAAAAAAGCAGCTTACAAGAAGTGGAAGATTGGACAAATGACCAGGGAGGAGTATAAAAATATTGTTCAGGCATGCAGGAGTGAAATTAGAAGGCCAAATCACACTTGGAGTTGCAGCTAGCCGGAGATGTTAGGAGTAACAAGAAGGGTTTCTTCAGGCAACAAGAAGAAAGTCAAGGAAAGTGTGGGCCCCTTGCTGAATGAGGGAGGGAACCTAGTGACAGAGGATGTGGAGAAAGCTAGTGTACTCAATGCTTTTTTTGCCTCTGTCTTCACAGACAAGGTCAGCTCCCAGACAGCTGCACTCCGCAGCACGGTATGGGGAGGAGGTGACCAGCCCTCTGTGGGGAAAGAAGTAGTTCGGGACTATTTAGAAAATCTGGATGAACACAAGTCCATGGGGCCGGATGCACTGCATCCGAGGGTGCTAAAGGAGTTGGCCGATGTGATTGCAGATCCATTGGCCATTATCTCTGACAAATCATGGCAATCGGGGGAGGTTCTGGATGACTTCAAAAAAAGCTAATGTAGTGCCCATCTTTAAAAAAGGGAAGAAGGAAGATCCGGGGAACTACAGGCCAGCCGGTCTCACCTCAGTCCCTGGTAAAATCATGGAACAGGTCCTCAAGGAATCAATTCTGAACCACTTAAAGGAGGGGAAAGTGATCAGGAACAGTCAGCATGGATTCACCAAGGGCAAGTCATGCCTGACTAACCTAATTGCCTTCTATGATGAGATAACTGGCTCTGTGGATGAGGGGAAAGCAGTGGATGTGCTATTTCTTGACTTTAGCAAAGCTTTTGATACAGTCTCCCACAGTGTTCTTGCCAGCAAGTTAAAGAAGTATGGGCTGGATGAATGGACGGTAAGGTGGATAGAAAACTGGCTGGATGGTCGTGCTCAACGGGTAGTGATCAATGGGTGGGGGTGAGAGGGACGGTGTGGGTGAGGGTGAGGTTAAGGGCAGGGGTGGGGGGGAGGGTGATGGTGAGGGTGGGGGTAAAGGTGAGGGTGAGGTTGGGGGTGGGGGTGGGAGTCAGGGTGAGGGTGAGGCTTAGTGTGAGGGTGGGTTTGGGGGTGGGGTGGGAGTGACGGTGAGGGTGAGGTTGAGTGTTGGGGTTCGGGTGGGGGTGGGGGTGAGTGTGTGGGTGAGGGTGTGGGTGTGGGTGAGGGTGAGTGTTTGGGTGGGGTTGGGAGTCAGGGTAAGTGTGAGGGTGGGGGTGGGGCTGGGTGTGAGGGTGAGCGTGAGGGTGAGAGTGAGGGTGGGGGTGGCATTTAGGGTGAGGTTGAGTGTACGGGTGGGGGTAAGGGTGAGGGTGGGGGTGGGGCTGGGGGTGAGGTTGTGGGTGAGTTTGGGGGTGGAGGTGAGGGTGAGGTTGAGGGTGAGGGTAAGGGTGAGGGTCGTGGCGAGGGTGAGGGTCAGGGTGGGGGTGGGTTTGAGAGTCAGGGTGAGGGTAGGGGTGGGGTGAGGGTGAGTGTGGGGTCCAGGGTGAGGGTGTAGGTGAGGGTGGGGGTCAGAGTGAGGGTGAGGGTGGCCGTGGGGGGGGGAGGGTGAGGTTGGGGGTGCGGTGAAGGTGAGGGTGAGGGTGACGGATATGGTGAGGGTGGGTTTGGGGTTGGGGTGTGGGAGTGATGGTGAGGGTGAGGTTGAGGGTTGGGGTTGGGGTGCCGGTGAGTGTGAGGTTGTGGGTGAGGGTGGGGGTGGAGGTGAGGGCGAGGGTGAGGGTGGGGGTTGTGTCGAGGGTGAGGGTAAGGGTGAGGGTCGGGGCGAGGGTGAGGGTCAGGGTGAGGGTGGGGGTGGGTTTGAGAGTGAGGGTGAGGGTAGGGGTGGGGTGAGGGTGAGGGTGGGGTTGGGGGTGGGGTTGAGATTGAGGGTGAGGCTGAGGGTGAGGGTGAGTGTGGGGTCCAGGGTGAGGGTGTAGGTGAGGGTGGGGGTGAGAGTGAGGGTTAGGGTGGCCGTGGGGGGGGGGAGGGTGAGGTTGGGGGTGCGGTGAAAGTGAGGGTGAGGGTGAGGTTGTGGGTGAGGGTGAGGGATATGGTGAGGGTGGGTTTGGGGTTGGGGTGTGGGAGTGAGGGTGAGGTTGAGGGTTGGGGTGGGGGTGAGAGTGAGCGTGGGGTTTGTGGTGGTGGTGAGGGTGAGGGTGAATGTGGGAGTGGGGGTGGGGGTGAGGGTGAGGGTGGGGGTGAGGGTGAGGGTGGGGATGTGGGTGTGGGTGGGGGGCTGACGGTGAGGGTGAGTGTTGGTGTGGGGGTGGGGGTGGAAGTGAGGGTGAGGATGGGTGAGAGGGTGGGCATGGGGGTGGGGGTTAGGGTGAGGGTGATGGTGATGTTGGGGGTGGGGGTCACGGTGAGTGTGTGGGTGGGGGTCGGAGTGATGGTGAGGGTGAGGGTGCGGATGAGGATGAGGAGTGGGGGTGGGGTTAGGGTGAGGGTGGGTGTGGGGGATTGTGGTTAGGGTGAGGGTGAGGGTGTGGGTTGGGTTGGGGATTTTGGTGAGGTTGACGGTGAGGGTGGGGGTGGGGGTGGGGGGTGGTTTAGGTAGGGGTCGGAGTGAGGGGGGGTGAGGGGGGGTGAGGGTGAGTGTTGGGGTGGGGGTGAGGGTGAGCGTGATGTTGAGGCTGGGGGTGGGGTTGTGGGTGAGGGTGGGGGAGGGGGGAGTGTGAGCATGTCACGGAGTGTGGGGGAGTCAGGTCCTGCACCCCTCTTCCCGGGATTCAATGTGACTCTCAGCCAGCCAGTAGAACAGAAGGTTTATTTGGGTTGTCAGGAAAGAGTCCAAACAGAGCTTGTAAGTATAACCAGGACCCCTCAGCTGGGGCCTTCTGGGGGGCAGGGAGCTTAGACCCCGGCTCTGGGGCTCCCTGCATTTCACCACCCAGCTCCAAACTGACAAAAAAACAGCCAAACCTCCAGCAGGCTCTTCCCCTCCCCCGGGGTCCCTCCTCTCGCCTTTTACCATTCTCCCAGCCAAAGCTGTCACCTCCCAACCCCCGTCCTGGCTCATGTTACAGCCTCAGGTAAAGTCTCGCATTCCCGATGCAGCCTTTCCCAATGCAGCCAGCCTCCCAGGTCAAATCCATCTCGCTCCCTACTCCGTCACATCCCTCTTCGAGACTGTACTGAGCGGGGTCACTCTAACCAGTGGCCTGGGGACGTTCAGGGCCCCCTCTCCCGGACAACGCATCCGCTATCAGGTTGGCACTTCCTTTCACATGGACCACGTCCATGTCGTAATCCTGCAGGAGCTTAGCGTTGGCCCCTTTTATCTGGTGTAGCCAGGTCAGGGGCGAGTGGTCGGTGTACACGGTGAAGTGTCGCCCAAATAGATTTGGCTCTAGTTTCTTGAGGGCCCACACCATGGCCAGGCATTCCTTCTCGATGGCCTCATAATTCTGCTCTCGGGGTAGCAGCTTCTTGCTTAAATACACGATGGGGTGTCTCTGCCCCGTTTCATCCTCCTGCATTAACACCGCCCCCAGTCCCATGTCTGAGGCGTCGGTGAACACCAGAAAGGGCTTGTCAAAGTCTGGGTTTGCCAGAACCGGGCCCCTGATCAAAGCCTCCTTCAGTGCACAGACAGCCCTCTGGCACTCCTCGGTCCAGACCACCTTGTCTGGCTTCCCCTTCTTACCTCACCCCACCTCAGTCATGGGGGTGGCTATGGCGCTAAAGTGGGCACAAATCTTCGATAGTACCCCGCCATCCCAATAAAGGCCTGGACCTGCTTTTTAGTTTGGGGAGTGGGCCAGTCCCGGATCACCTCCACCTTGGCTGGTTCTGGCTTTAGGCGGCCGCTCCCCACCCGGTGGCCCAGGTAGGACACTTCAGCCATCCCCACCTTCCACTTCTCAGCTTTTATGGTCAGCCCAGCCTCCCGGAGTCGGTCCAGCACTTGTTTAACTTGGGACACCTGGTCCTCCCAGGTCTGGCTAAAGACACAGATATCATCGATATACACCACAGCAAAACTCTCCATCCCCTTCAGTAGCTGATCCACCAGGCGCTGGAAGGTGGCTGGCGCTCCCTTGAGGCCGAAAGGCAGGGTCAGGAATTCATAGAGCCCCAGAGGGGTAATGAAGGCAGATTTCAGCCGGGCATCTGCATCCAGTGGCCCTTTGTAAAATCCATGGTGGTAAGGTACCGAGCCCCTCCCAGCTTGTCTAGGAGCTCGTCCGGCCGGGGCATGGGGTAGGCATCAGATACAGTGATGGTATTGAGCTTCCGATAGTCCACACAGAACCGGATCAACCCATCCCTTTTGGGGACCAGCACCACTGGGGAGGCCCAAGGGCTGGATGACGGCTAGATCACCCCCAAAGCCAGCATGTCCTTGACCTCTCTTTCCAGGTCCCGAGCTGTCTTCCCTGTGACTCGGAAGGGGGAGCATCTTATAGGTTGGTGCGCTCCTGTCTGCACCCGGTGGATGGTCAGATTAGTGCGTCCAGGCTGGTTGGAAAACAGCTGCCGGTACAGATGCAGCACCCCTCTGATCTCAGCTTGCTGGGCAGGGGTTAGCTGATCAGAGAGGGGGACTGTGACGGTGTGACGTACGCTGGAAATTAGTGCAGAGACAGAAGCCCACAAGAGAGCTGAGGAGGCCCACAAGAGAGCTATGGAAGCAGAGGAGCTGGCCCACAAGAGAGCTATGGAAGCAGAGGAGCTGGCCCACAAGAGAGCTATGGAAGCAGAAAGAATCAGGGAGGAGGCGGCCCACAAGAGAGCTATGGAAGTAGAAAGAATCAGGGAGGAGGCGGCCCACAAGAGAGCTATGGAAGCAGAGGAGCTGGCCCACCAGAGAGCTATGGAAGCAGAAAGAATCAGGGAGGAGGCGGCCCACAAGAGAGCTATGGAGGCCCAGAAGCATGAACTGGCCATCGCAGAGTTGAAGAGTCGAAACCCTTCAGCTGCCGGCTCCGCTTCCCCAAAAATCCCCAAATGGGAGCGTCTATGCCCCCAGTATGATGAATCCAAGGATATAGCCGAACATTTTATCACCTTCGAGAGACTGTGCTCCCTCCATGCGATCCCTGAAGATCAAAAAATGACCACCTTGATAGCCAAATTGACTGGCAGAGCTCTGGACATATTCAATACGATGCCCATTGGGGATGCCTCCAATTATGGTAAATTTAAGGAACTGGTTTTGAAAAAGTTTCAGGTTACACCTGAAACCTACAGGGTTAAATTCAGGAGTCTTAAGAGAGGAGATGGATTAAGTAATGTGGCTTATGCAAATGAAATGACAGTTCTGGTAGATAAGTGGGTGAGGGGAAGAGACATTACAAGCTTTGAAGGGATGTGTGATTTGGTTGCTCAGGAGCAATTCCTGAATATGTGCAGTGATGATGTCAAACAGTACTTGTGGGACAAACAGGTAAAAGCAGTTAGTGAACTAGCTGGGTTTGCAGACTCTTATGAGCAGGCGCAAGCTGCAATTAAGCATAAACCACTGGCAGAGGGGTACAGGGTCGAAGGAAAACAGAGTCACCGTGTTACCCCTGGGAAAAAGGAGGCTGGGCGCTCACCTCCCCATTCCCCTAGTACTCGTCCCAAATTCCCTGTACAATCGGAGGAGCCCAGGAGGTGCTATCGATGTAAGTCCACTGAGCACCTGAGAGATAAGTGTCCCCTGCTGAGTGAAAACAGGCATCAAGCGGCCCATGAAGCTGCTGCCTCTTTCCACACAGGGTTTGTGAAGTTGACTTCTACACCACCAAGCAGTGAGCATGTGCATGCTGTTAGACTGAATGGGAAGGTAATCACTGGGTTGAGAGATACAGGTGCTGAAATTTCTATAGTCAGGAGGGACCTGATCCAAGAGAAGGATTGGTTGCCGGGGAAAGTGGCAGAATTGGAGCTGGTGGGTGGCTACAAAGTCATTGCACCTTTGGCAAAAGTACACATGCAAATGGAAAACTTGCAGGCTAGGCTAACTGTGGCAACAGTGTCACGCAATTTTGCACCGTTTCTACTGGGAAATGATTTCTTTGCTGTGGCAGAATCTGTCCCAGGGCTGGGTGGCAGCAAGCAGGAACCTGGTGCTGAAAACCCCAGAGCGGGGGGCGAAGTCACAGGGACTGCAGCTGTGGCGGCAGGGGTGGCTGTGGCCAGTTCCTGTCCTGTAATCATCTCCCCGGGGGAGGGGAATGTTCTACCTCATAGCAAGGGGGGAATTTTGCAGGCCACTGAAGGGTCTATCTTAGCTTGCAGCTGGGAGCCCACAGCTGGACCAGGGTCACCTTCTCTTTGGGGGGACACGGGAGTGTCTGGCCCAGATAGAGGCCCAGGGAGGGAAGGTGAGGGGAGGCCGGAGAGCCCGCCAACCTTTTGTCAGGAGGATCTTGCCCAGGAGGAGGGTGAAAAGTCTGCATTTCAGATGCCAGACCCCTCTCCTGTGGATCAGGTTAGAAGGGAAAGCTGGGGGTCAGACCTCCTGGAGGGGGGAGTCCGTCCAGCTGACCTGTTGGGAACAGATACTGGGGTGTCCAAGAAAGAGGTTGTTCTTGCTACACGGGTAGGGGCTAAACCTATCTCTTCAAAGCAGAAGGGAGCGAGTCTCTGCATGGGTGGAGCCACACAAGGGGATGGGAACCAGCCCAGAGAAATTCCAGAGGGAGGGGCCGAGGGCAGGCCGGGTTGCAGTACACCCTTTCCTTGCCAGAACCTCAAACCCATGCCTGATTCAGAAGCCTGCTCCAAAGAGGCAGAAGAATCTGAATCAGAGTGCTTACCAGGATACACAGACGGGTGGGTAATCCTGTGTCTTTCCCTACTTCATCTGTGGGTTATAACAAAGGAGTTAACACTGAGGGTCAACCCTTTCAAGATGGGGAACATACCTGATAGGTGGGAAAAACTGTTGTACATGCTTGAGATGGTGACCTCACGGTCGTACAAGCATGTTACCTGTCGGCCTGTATCGGGTAACCGGCTGGAAGCTTGGCACAACAGCAAAAGCATAACAGGCCCAGGCTGCTGTGTGAAAGGGGAAACTGAGGCACGCCGCCTCATGGCACTGAGAGCTAAATGCCGAGGTTCCTACGCCTTAACAGGTATTGCTATCTGTATCCTGTTAACAATACTACACCCCAACCCATTTTCAGGTGTCCGGGGACCAGGAACCTCGCATTTTGCTAAAACCATTACGAATGACACCATGTGGTGTGTCGGTACTGAAAAGGGGTGTGACCAAAGACAAACAGGGGCTTTATGTGTACTGCCTCCGCCATGGACAGTGTCCAAGTCTCTGGCAGTAAGTTCAGGAAGAGGGTGTGTCACGGAGTATAGGGGAGTCCGGCCCTGCACCCCTCTTCCCCGGATTCACTGGGAGTCTCAGCCAGCCAGTAGAACAGAAGGTTTATTAGAGATGCCAGGAACACAGCCCAACCAGAGCTTGTCAGTACATCCAGGACCCCTCAGTCGGGTCCTTCCGGGGGGCAGGGAGCTTAGACCCCAGCCTGGGGCTCCCTGCATTTCGCCCCACAGCTCCAAACGGGGCAGGGAGGCCAGACCCTGTCTGCCTCTCTCCCCTCTTCCCCGGCCAGCCCCAAACTGAAACCAAAAAGCCAAACCCTCCAGCAGCCTCTCTTCCCCTCCCCCGGGGCCCCTCCTCTAGCCTGTTACCATTCTCCCAGCCAAAGGTGTCACCTCCCAACCCCCGTCCTGGCTCATGTTACAGCCTCAGGTAAAGTCTCGCATTTCCAATGCAGCCTGTCCCAATGCAGCCAGCCTCTCAGGTCAGATCCATCTCCCTCTCTACTCCGACACAGGGTGTGACGGTCTTCCCCATAAAACTTTATGGGGAGATGCTTATAAATGTATATATGTAACTAGAATATGTTTTATGCTACATGTGCCATGTAACATATCGCTGTGAAAGTTATGACCTACTGAATTTACTCCTCCTGTTTGTATGCATGTATCGTTGTAGTTGGAGTTATGAAGATTGGTTTTATATTTGCTGGTTTTGTACATAGCCTTTGTAAGTGCATGGGATCATCTTTGGAGCAAAGAATGTGCCTGTTAAATGCGAGCACTTGACAGACCAAAGACGTTGCAGACCCCAATCCACATTGGGGCCGGGTCTGGAATGCAACTGGTTAGACTGGTTAGGGCGCATGGACAGGTGACTTGCCCATGTGATCCCAAAACTCCAGGGCAACTGGATCCTACGCAGGGAGAGGAAGAAAGGCTATAAAAGCCCTTGCAAGACCCTTCCATTTTGTCTTCAGCTGGCTAAAGGGAGAGGCTCTCCACCCCCACCCCCCAGGACATTCCTGAGGGGAACTGAATAAAGGACAAAGACACTAGGGGGTGTGAGCGACTGCTGGACCCAGGCTAATTCTACAGCCTGTAAAAAGGAAAATATCCGAATCTGGTGAGGCTTTTTTCTGTGTTAACTTTGAATAGACATAGACGTGCGTGTTTTATTTTATTTTACTAAGTAACTTGCTTTGTTCTGTCTGTCACTACTTGAACTCACTTAAATCCTATTTTCTGTACTTATTAAAATCACTTTTTACTTATTAAGTTTCCTTGAGTACGAGTTGGTGCCTGGGAAAGTGAACAGTTGTGCACATCTTTCTATCTTTGAAATAGAAGGCGAACTATTTATGAGTTTACCCTGTATAAGCTTTATACAGGGTAAAATGGATTTATTAAGGGTTTGAACCTCCGTGGAGTTGAGCAGCTGGGTGTCAAAGGCAAGAGCGCTTCCAGGGGCCTTACAGTGGTGAGTGGACTTGGTTCGGACCTGGGTCTGTGTTTGCAGCAGATCAGTGAAATCTGGCTCAAAACAGACAGGATTCGGGAGTCCCAAGCTGGAAAAGGCCTGGAAGCAGGGGCAGAAGTAGCCTTGGCACACCAGGTGGCAGCACCAAGCAGGTCTCTGTGGCCCCAACCCGTCACAGGGACCGTTTCTTCGGAGGAGCCAGCTCTTGTCTCAGGGAATAGATCTACTAGAGGGTCACTTCCCTGCTCCTCCCAATGTCCACACACGGCCAGCACCACATTCCCCCAGGCATA
Organism: Chelydra serpentina; assembly: GCA_037349315.1. Taxonomy (NCBI): domain Eukaryota; kingdom Metazoa; phylum Chordata; order Testudines; family Chelydridae; genus Chelydra; species Chelydra serpentina. Next base: position 93,614 of record JBAIAC010000407.1, read on the forward strand.
ATATGGCTTCATCATATTGACATGGTACACCCGGCAGTGGTGTGCCCGGTTAGACAGCTCCACCACATAATTTACCTCATTTAGCTGCTTGACAACCTTGAAAGGGCCTTCCCAAGCGGCCTGCAGCGTGTTTTTCCTCACGGGGATGAGAACCATCACCTGATCCCCGGTGGCGTAGGTGCGGGCCAGTGCCGTGTGGTCGTACCAGACCTTTTGCTTCCTCTGGGCTCTGGCCAGATTTCCCTTGGCCAGGCCCATGAGCTCAGTAAATCTCTCTCGGAAGGTCAGGACATACTCCACCACTGACTCTCCCTCGGGGGCAGCCTCCCCTCCATTCGTCTCTCATCAGGTCCAGGGGCCCCCTCACCCTCCTGCCGTATAAGAGTTCGAAGGGCGAGAATCCGGTAGACTCCTGGGGCACTTCCCTGTACGCGAAAAGTAGGTGGGGTAGGTACTTGTCCCAGTCCTGCGGGTGCTGGTTCATAAAGGTTTTCAGCATCATCTTTAGCGTCCCATTGAACCTCTCCACCAGCCCATTGGACTGGGGATGATATGCTGAGGCCCAGCTGTGCCGGACCCCACATTTCTCCCACGAGCACCGGAGCAGGGCCGACATGAAGTTGGACCGTTGGTCTGTCAGGACTTCCTTGGGGAACCCCACTCGGCTGAAAATGGTCAGCAGCGCATCCGCCACGGTGTCTGCTTCAATGGAGGATAAGGGCACCGCCTCGGGGTAGCGGGTGGCGAAATCTACCACCACCAGAATGTATTTCTTCCCCGACCGGGTTGTCTTGCTGAGAGGCCCCACTATGTCCATAGCCACCTTCTGGAAGGGCTCCTCTATGATGGGCAAAGGCCTCAAAGCCGCTTTCCGCTTGTCCCGAGCCTTCCCCACCCACTGGCAGGGGTCACAGGACCGGCAGTACTGATGGACAGTTGTAAAGACCCCAGGCCATTAAAAGTTCTGTAGCAGCCTCTGCCTGGTGCACCGGATTCCCTGGTGCCCTGCGAGAGGGATGTCATGGGCCAGGTACAGTAGCTTGCGGCGATACTTCTGGGGGACCACCAGCTGCCTCCTGATCCCCCATGTCTCCATCTCTCCGGGGGGAGCCCATTCCCGGTACAGGAACCCCTTCTCCCAGAGGAACCTCTCCTGGCAGCCTCTCCACATGGTCTGCACCTCCCTGCGGTCGGCCAGGTCCCTGAGCTTCCGCAAGGAGGGATCTCTCTGTAACTCGGCCTGCAACTCAGCCGCTGGGGAAGGGATAGGAGCCTGCTCCCTTGTGCTGTCTGTGTCTGAGGCTGCAGCCTCTCTGCGCCTGGTCCTGGGGTACTCCCTCCCCACTGGGGCAGGGTCCTGCGCCCCGTGCGAGGTACCCTCTCCGAGGCCCGGAGGTAGCGCCCCTTGCCGGCTCTGGCTACGGGTCACGACCAGGGTGTCCAGGGATTCATTGGGCCAGTCTTCTAGGTCCCCCCCCATCAGTACCTCAGTGGGAAAATGCTGGTGCACCCCTATGTCCTTGGGGCCCTCCTTGGCCCCCCATTTCAGGTGTACCCTCGCCACGGGTTCCTTGAACGGGGTCCCGCCCACCCCTGTTAGGGTCAGGTAGGTGTTGGGTACCACCCGATCTGGGGCCACCACCTCGGGCCGGGCCAGCGTCACCTCCGCGCCCGTATCCCAGTATCCAGTGACCTTCCTCCCATCTATCTCCAGGGGAACAAGGCACTCTCTCCGGAGGGACAGCCCCGCGCCCACCCTATAAACCGAGAACCCTGAGTCTGGAGCATCCAGCCCCCCTCCTCTGGGCTGTCGGCCCCTCGTCCGGCTGGGTCCCTACCCAGTTAACCCGGTGCGGGTTTGGTCTGCTCAGTCTGTCTCTGATCTTGGGGCACTGGGACCGTAAGTGGCCCCTCTGGCCGCAGTGATAGCAGCTCATGTCCCATTGGTCCCCTCGAGCAGGTCGGTTGGTTCTGATGTCGGAGGTTCCCCTCGGGAGGGGGTTCTCCCTATTTCCCCTTTGGGAGGTCCCATGGTGACTCTCTTGCTGCCTCAGGGTGGGCCTGCTCCTTTGGGATTCCTCCCTGCCACCCCCTTGACCGTCTGTTCACAAACTCGTTGGCCAGCCGCCCTGCGTGCTGCGGGCTCCCTGGATTTTTGTCCATCAACCATAGCTTCAGGTCTGATGGGCACTGTTCATACAGCTGTTCCAGCACAAATAGTTCGAGCAGGCCCTCCATAGTTTGGGCCCCAGCGGTCCACTTGCGGGCGTATCCATGTATCCGGTTGGCCAGTTGTAGGTACGTGATCTCAGGGGTTTTTCGCTGACCCCGGAACCTTTGACGGTACATCTCGGGAGTCAGCCCAAACTCACAGAGCAGGGCCTTTTTGAACAGTTCACAGTCCCCAGTCTCCGTCTCTTTCATTCGGCCGTACATGTCCAGGCCTGCAGGGTCTAGTAAGGGGGTGAGATACTGGATTCTTGTCTGCAGGGTCAACCTTGGGCAACCTGCAGGCATTCTCAAAGGCCGCCAGGAAGCTGTCTATGTCTTCCCCTTCCTTACGCCGGGCCAGGAAGTTACAATCAAACTTCCCTGTAGTCTTGGGTCCCCCCTCACTCACCGCAGTCTGGCCAGCTCCAGCTCATGCTGGCGTTGTTTCTCCTCATGTAGGCGTTGTTTCTCCTTCTCTTGCACCTCATGCTGACGCTGCTTTTCGCGATCCTCCAGCTCCTTCATTTTCATCTCCCAATCCAGCCGCCTCCACTGCTGGGATGGGGAGCTCCTCCGGGAAGATCCCCTGCTGGCCGCTGGGTCAGGTGCCCTCGGTATTTGCTGGGCTTTCCCCAACCTCTCCCCTGTGCAGAGGCGAGAGGGGTCTTGGGATGTCCTCGGCAGCAGTCTGACCCCTCCCAGCCAGGTCAGGCCCTGGGGCCCATGCTGCGTCTGTCGGGCGGCTTCCCCCAGGGACAGGGATCGGGTCATCCAAGCGATCCTTCTCCTCCAGCTACGCAATCAGCTGGTCTTTGGTGGACTTCCCAATGCGCAGCCCCCTCTGCCTGCACAGCTCCACCAGGTCGTTCTTACGGTGCTTAGCATACATCTTCCTGTTGGCCACTCTCAGGCCTGTGCGGTCTTGGCCCCCACGGCTTCCAGGAGTAACCCCTAGTGTGCCAGCCCTTCTCACTGGTCACACCCCTCAGGGTTAAGCGTAACTAATCCGCCCCCCCGAAACCGCTTCTCTCTGCCTCTTCAGCAACCTGCTCCCCGTCAATCCCCCTTCGTTGTACTGCTCTCCAGTCACTTACTGCAGGAAGTGCTTTTCATGGGGTGCAGAAGATCCCACCTCTGCCACCAGTTGTCACGGAGTGGGGGAATCAGGTCCTGCACCCCTCTTCCCGGGATTCAATGTGACTCTCAGCCAGCCAGTAGAACAGAAGGTTTATTAGGGTTGTCAGGAAAGAGTCCAAACAGAGCTTGTAAGTATGACCAGGACCCCTCAGCTGGGGCCTTCTGGGGGGCAGGGAGCTTAGACCCCGGCTCTGGAGCTCTCTGCGTTTCACCACCCAGCTCCAAACTGAGAAAAAACCAGCCAAACCTCCAGCAGGCTCTTCCCCTCCCCCGGGGCCCCTCCTCTCGCCTTTTACCATTCTCCCAGCCAAAGGTGTCACCTCCCCACCCCCGTCCTGGCTCATGTTACAGCCTCAGGTAAAGTCTCGCATTCCCGATGCAGACTTTTCCAATGCAGCCAGCCTCCCAGGTCAAATCCATCTCGCTCTCTACTCCGTGACAGAGGGTGAGGGTGGGGGTGGGGGTAAGGGTGAGGGTGGGGGTGATGGTGAATGTGAGGTTGGGAGTTGGGTGGGGGTGAGGGTGATGGTGAGTGTGAGGGTGGGGATGTGAGTGGGGGTGATGGTGAGGGTGACGGTGGGGGTGAGGTTGTGGGTTCGGGTGCGGGTGAGGGTGAGAGTGAGGGTGAGGGTTAGAGTTAGGTTTTCGGTCAGGGTCAGAGTGAGGGTGATGGTGGGGGTGAGGGTGGGGGTGGAGTGGGTGTAGGGGTTGGGATTAGGGTGGGGGTGAGGGTGGGTGTGGTGGTTAGGGTGAGGGTGGGAGCTGCGGTGGGAGTGGTGGTGAGGGTGAGGGTGGGAGTTGGATTGGGCGTTGGGCTGAGGGTAAGGTGAGGGATGGGGTGGGTGTGTGAGTGAGGGTGAGGGTGTGCGTGGGGGTGGTTGTGAGGGTGAGCGTAAGGGTGGGGGTTGGGTTGTGCGTGGGCGTGGGTGTGTGTTTGAGGTTGAGGGTGAGGGTGATTGTGGGGGTGTGGGTGCGGGTTGGGTTGAGGGTAGTGTTGAGGATGAGGGTGATGATGAGGGTGAGGGGGTGGGTGTGAGGGTGGAGGTGAGGATGAGGGTGAGGGTGAGTAGGAGGGTGGGGTGGGGTCGGGGTGAGGGTGAGAGTGAGGATGAGGGTGCGGCTGGGGGTGAGGTTGAGTGTGAGGGTTATGGTGGGGTTATGGTTTAGGGTGAGGGTGAGGGTAGGGATTTGGGTGGGGGTGGGGGTGAGGGTGAGATTGAGGGTGATTGTGCGAGTGGTAGTGAGGGTGTGGGTGAGGGTGGGGGTTTGGGTCAGAATTAAGATGAAGGTGAGGGTGGGGGAGAGGGCGGGCGTTGGGTTGGGGTTGAGGGTGAGGGTGAGGATGGGAGTGGGGTGAGGGTGAGGCTTAGGGTGAAGGTGAATCTGGGGGTGAGGGTGACGGTGAGGGTGTGGGTGTGGGTGTGGATGAGTTGAAGGTGGGGGTGGGGGTTGGGTTGAGGGTAGTGTTGAGGATGAGGGTGATGGTGAGGGTGGGAGTGGGGGTGGGGGGGACGGTGAGGGTGGGGGTGAGGGTGGGGCTAAGAGAGAGGGTGAGGGTTAGCGTTGGGCTGGCATGAGGATGAGGGTGAGGGTGAGGAGGAGGGTGGGGGTGCGGGTGAGGATCAGTGTGAGGGGGAGGAGGAGGGTGGGGGTGGTGGTCAGGGTGAGGGTGAGGGTGGGTGTGGGCTTGAAGGTGAGGGTGAGTGTGGGGGTGGGGGTGAGGTTGAGGGTGAGGGTGTGCGTGAGAGTGAGGGTGGGTGTGGAGGTGGGGGTGAGGGTGATTGTGACCATGGGCTTGGGGTTTAGGGTGAGTGTGAGTGTGGGGGTGGGGGTTTGGTGTGTGTGAGGGTGAGGGTGAGTGTTAGGCTTAGGGTTAGGGTTAGGGTGAGGGTGAGGGTGGGGTGGGGTTGCGGTGGGGGTTGGGGTTAGGGTGAGGGTGGGAGTGGAGGTTACTGTGAGGGTGTGGGTGAGGTTGGGCGTGGGGGTGGGGTGAGGGTGAGGGGGAGGGAGAGGGTTAGGGTTGGGGTGGGGGTTGGGGTGAGGGTGGGGGTTGAGGTGTGAGTGAGGGTGAGGGTGAGAGTGGGGGTGGAGAGGAGGGTGAGCGTAAGGGTGGGCGTGGGGTTGAGGGTGTGCCTGGTCCTGGGTATGAGTTTGTGGGTGAGGGTGATTGTGGGGGTTGTGGGGTACACCCCATTTCAGGTGTACCCTCGCCACGTGTACCTTGAACGGGGTCCCGCCCACCCCTGTTAGGGTCAGGTAGGTGTTGGGTACCACCCGATCTGGGGCCACCACCTCGGGCCGGGCCAGCGTCACCTCCGCGCCCGTATCCCAGTATCCAGTGACCTTCCTCCCATCTATCTCCAGGGGAACAAGGCACTCTCTCCGGAGGGACAGCCCCGCGCCCACCCTATAAACCGAGAACCCTGAGTCTGGAGCATCCAGCCCCCCTCCTCTGGGCTGTCGGCCCCTCGTCCGGCTGGGTCCCTACCCAGTTAACCCGGTGCGGGTTTGGTCTGCTCAGTCTGTCTCTGATCTTGGGGCACTGGGACCGTAAGTGGCCCCTCTGGCCGCAGTGATAGCAGCTCATGTCCCATTGGTCCCCTCGAGCAGGTCGGTTGGTTCTGATGTCGGAGGTTCCCCTCGGGAGGGGGTTCTCCCTATTTCCCCTTTGGGAGGTCCCATGGTGACTCTCTTGCTGCCTCAGGGTGGGCCTGCTCCTTTGGGATTCCTCCCTGCCACCCCTTGACCATCTGTTCACAAATTCGTCGGCCAGCCGCCCTGCGTGCTGCGGGCTCCCTGGATTTTTGTCCATCAACCATAGCTTCAGGTCTGATGGGCACTGTTCATACAGCTGTTCCAGCACGAATAGTTCGAGCAGGCCCTCCATAGTTTGGGCCCCATCGGTCCACTTGCGGGCGTATCCATGTATCCGGTTGGCCAGTTGTAGGTACGTAATCTCAGGGGTTTTTCGCTGACCCCGGAACCTTTGACGGTACATCTCGGGAGTCAGCCCAAACTCACAGAGCAGGGCCTTTTTGAACAGTTCACAGTCTCCAGTCTCCATCTCTTTCATTCGGCCGTACATGTCCAGGCCTGCAGGGTCTAGTAAGGGGGTGAGATACTGGATCTTGTCTGCAGGGTCAACCTTGGGCAACCTGCAGGCATTCTCAAAGGCCGCCAGGAAGCTGTCTATGTCTTCCCCTTCCTTACGCCGGGCCAGGAAGTTACAATCAAACGTCCCTGTAGTCTTGGGTCCCCCCTCACTCACCGCAGTCTGGCCAGCTCCAGCTCATGCTGGCGTTGTTTCTCCTCATGCTGGCGTTGTTTCTCCTTCTCTTGCACCTCATGCTGACGCTGCTTTTCGCGATCCTCCAGCTCCTTCATTTTCATCTCCCAATCCAGCCGCCTCCACTGCTGGGATGGGGAGCTCCTCCGGGAAGATCCCCTGCTGGCTGCTGGGTCAGGTGCCCTCGGTATTTGCTGGGCTTTCCCCAACCTCTCCCCTGTGCAGAGGCGAGTGGGGTCTTGGGATGTCCTCGGCAGCAGTCTGACCCCTCCCAGCCAGGTCAGGCCCTGGGGCCCATGCTGCGTCTGTCGGGCGGCTTCCCCCAGGGACAGGGATCGGGTCATCCGAGCGATCCTTCTCCTCCAGCTACGCAATCAGCTGGTCTTTGGTGGACTTCCCAATGCACAGCCCCCTCTGCCTGCACAGCTCCACCAGGTCATTCTTACGGTGCTTAGCATACATCTTCCTGTTGGCCACTCTCAGGCCTGTGCGGTCTTGGCCCCCACGGCTTCCAGGAGGAACCCCCAGTGTGCCAGCCCTTCTCACTGGTCACACCCCTCAGGGTTAAGCGTAACTAATCCACCCCCTGAAACCGCTTCTCTCTGCCTCTTCAGCAACCTGCTCCCCGTCAATCCCCCTTCGTTGTACTGCTCTCCAGTCACTTACTGCAGGAAGTGCCGTTCATGGGGTGCAGAAGATCCCACCAGTTGTCACGGAGTGGGGGAATCAGGTCCTGCACCCCTCTTCCCGGGATTCAATGTGACTCTCAGCAAGCCAGTAGAACAGAAGGTTTATTAGGGTTGTCAGGAAAGAGTCCAAACAGAGCTTGTAAGTATGACCAGGACCCCTCAGCTGGGGCCTTCTGGGGGGCAGGGAGCTTAGACCCCGGCTCTGGAGCTCTCTGCGTTTCACCACCCAGCTCCAAACTGAGAAAAAACCAGCCAAACCTCCAGCAGGCTCTTCCCCTCCCCCGGGCCCCTCCTCTCGCCTTTTACCATTCTCCCAGCCAAAGGTGTCACCTCCCAGCCCCCATCCTGGCTCATGTTACAGCCTCAGGTAAAGTCTCACATTCCTGATGCAGACTTTTCCAATGCAGCCAGCCTCCAGGTCAAATCCATCTCGCTCTCTACTCCATGAGAGTGGGGGTGGGGGTAATGGTGAGGGTGGGGATGAGGGTGAGGGCGGGGGTGATGGTGAATGTGAGGTTGGGAGTTGGGTGGAGGTGAGGGTGATGGTGAGTGTGAGGGTGGGGACGTGGGTGGGGGTGAGGTTGTGGGTTCGGGTGCGGGTGAGAGTGAGGGTGAGGGTGGGAGTTGGATTGGGCGTTAGGCTGAGGGTAAGGGTGAGGGATGCGTGTGGGTGGTTGTGAGGGTGAGCGTAAGGGTGGGGGTGGGGTTGTGCGTGGTTGTGGGTGTGTGTTTGAGGTTGAGTGTGGGGGTGTGGGTGCGGGTTGGGTTGAGGGTAGTGTTGAGGATGAGGGTGATGATGAGGGTGAGGGTGGGAGTGGGGGTGGGGGTGAGGGTGACGGTGAGGGTGGGTGTGAGGGTGGAGGTGAGGATGAGAGTGAGGGTGAGTAGGAGGGTGGGGTCAGGGTGAGGGTGAGATTGAGGGTGAGGGTGCGGCTGGGGCTGGGGGATGAGGTTGAGTGTGAGGGTTATGGTGGGGTTTTGGTTTAGGGTGAGGGTGAGGGTGGAGATTTGGGTGGGGGTGGGGGTGAGGGTGAGATTGAGGGTGATTGTGCGAGTGGTAGTGAGGGTGTGGGTAAGGTTGGGGGTTGGGTCGGAATTAAGATGAAGGTGAGGGTGGGGGAGAGGGCAGGCGTTGGGTTGGGGTTGAGGGTGAGGGTGGGAGTGGGGTGAGGGTGAGGCTTAGGGTGAAGGTGAATCTGGGGGTGAGGGTGACGGTGGGGGTGGGGGTGAGGGGGTGGGTGTGGGTTAGTTGAAGGTGGGGGTTGGGTTGAGGGTAGTGTTGAGGGATGAGGGTGATGGTGAGGGTGAGGGTGGGAGTGGGGGTGGGGGTGAGGGTGACGGTGATGGTGGGGGTGATGGTGGGGGTAAGGCAGAGGGTGAGCGTGATGGTTAGCGTCGGGCTGGGGTGAGGATGAGGGTGAGGGTGAGGAGGAGGGTAGGGGTGCGGGTGAGGATCAGTGTGAGGGGGAGGAGGAGGGTGGGGGTGGGGGTCTGGGTGAGGGTGAGGGTGGGGGTGGGCTTGAAGGTGAGGGTGAGTGTGGGGGTGGGGTGAGGTTGAGGGTGAGGGTGTGGGAGAGAGTGAGGGTGGGGGTGGAGGTGGGGGTGAGGGTGATGGCGACCGTGGGCTTGGGGTTTAGGGTGAATGTGAGTGTGGGGGTGGGGGTTTGGTGTGTGTGAGGGTGAGGGTGAGTGTTAGGGTTAGGGTTAGGGTTAGGGTTAGGGTGTGGCTGAGGGTGAGGGTGAGGGTGGGTTGGGGTTGCGGTGGGGGTTGGGGTTAGGGTGAGGGTGGGAGTGGAAGTTACTGTGAGGTTGGGGGTGGGGGTGGCGGGGAGGGGGAGGGGGAGGGAGAGGGTTAGGGTTGGGGTGGGGTTGGGGTGAGGGTGGGGGTGGAGAGGAGGGTGAGCGTAAGGGTGGCGGTGGGGTGGGCGTGTGCCTGGTCCTGGGTATGAGTTTGTGGGTGAGGGTGAGGGTGATTGTGGGGGTTGAGGTAAGGCTGACCCTGAGGGTGATGATGAGGGTGGGGTTTGGGGTGATGGTGAGGGTGAATTTGAGGGTGGGGGTGGGGGTGAGATTGGGGGTTGGGAAGAGGGTGAGGGTGAGGGTGGGTGTGGAGGTGAGGGTCAGGGTGGGAATGGGGGTGGAGGTAGAAGTGAGGGTGAGTTTGAATGTGAGGGTGAGCGTGGGTGTAGGGGTGGGGGTGTGGGTCGGGGTGAGGGTGGCGGTGGCGGTGGGGGTGAGGTTGAGGGTGGGTATGAGGATGAGCTTGAGTGAGAGGAGGAGGGTGGCAGTGGGGGTCGTGGTGAGGGTGAGGGTGGGGATGGGGTGGGCTTGCGGGTGAGTGTGGGAGACGGGATGGGGGGATGGGGAGGGTGAGGGTGGAGGTGGTGGTCGGGGTGAGGGTGATGGTGACGGTGGGCTTGGGGTTAGAGTGAGGGTGAGGGTAAGGGTGTGGTTGGGGGTGGGGGTTTGGGTGGGTGTCAGGGTGAGGGAGAGGGTGAGGGTGGGTGGGGTTAGGGGTTAGGGTGAGGGTGAGGGTGAGTGTTGGGGTGTGAGTGGGGGTGGGGGTGTGAGTGGGGGTGGGGGTTAGGGTGAGCGTAAGGTTTGGGGTGGGGGTGGAGTTGTGCATGTGTGTGATTTTGTGGTTGAGGTTGAGGGTGATTGTGGGGTTGGGGTAAGGGTGAGGGTGAGGCTGAGGTCATGGTGCGGGTGGGGTTTGGAGTGAGGGTGAGGGTGGGGGTGGGGTTGGGGTTATGGGTAGGGTTGAGGGTGAGGGTGAGGGTGGGGATGGGAGTGGGGGTCAGAGTGATGTTGGGAGTGGAGGTTGAGGTGGGGATGAGGGTGAGGGTGTGGGTGAGGGTGGGGATGAGGGTGGGGGTAAAGGTGAGGGTGAGCGTGAGGCTGGGGGTGAGGGTGAGGACGATGGCAAGGGTAGTGTTGGTAGTCAGGTTGATGTTGAGGGTGCGGGTGGGGGTGGGGTGGGAGAGAGCGTGAGGGTGAGGGTGGGGTGGTGTGCGGTTGAGGATGACGGACACGTTGAACTTGGGGGTTAGGCTAAAGATGCGGGCGAGGGTGAGGGTGAGGGTGAGGGTGGGGGTGGGGGTGGGAGTGGGGGTGAGCGTGAGGGTGAGGGTGAGGGTGGGGGTGCGATTGAGGATGACGGTGATGGTGAACTTGGGGGTTAGGGTAAAGGTGAGGGCGAGGGTGAGGGTGAGGTTGGGGGTGGGGGTTGGGGTGAGGTTGAGGGTGAGGGTGAGGGTTAGGGTTAGGGTTAGGGTGAGAGTGGTGGTGATGGTGGGGGTGGGGGTGAGTGTGAGGGTGACCGTGGGGGTGGGTGGGGGCGGGGGTTGCGGTTAGGGTTAGGGTGAGGGTGGGTGTGGGGGTCAGGGTGAGGGTGAGGGTGCAGGTGGGGGTGGTGGTGGTTACCCCAACCCCCACCTCCACACTCACTCTCACCCTAACCACAACCCCACCCCCACCCTCATGCTCACCCTCACCTTCACCCTAAACACCAAGCCCACTGTCACCATCGCCCTCACACCCACCCCCATCCCCGCCCTCACCCTCACCTCCACCCACATTCCCCCACACTCACCCCCACCCCCACCCCCACTCTCACCCTCATGCTCACCCCCACTCCCACCACCACCTTCACCCTCACCCTACCCCCAACCCCACCCCCACCTCCACCCTCACCCTCACCCTCGCCTGAACCCTCCCCGCTCACCCCCAGCCCGATGTTCACGGTCACCCTCACCCTTACCCCCACACTCATCCTCACCCTCACCCCCACCCTCACACACTCCCTCACTAGCAACCCCACTCTCACCCTCACCCCCACTGCCACCCCCACCCTCACGCTCACCCTCACCCTCATCCCTACCCCCAACCCCACCCTCACCCTCACACTCACCCGCACCCTGACCCTCATCGTAACGCTCAACCTCACCCCCACTCCCACCCCACCCCCACCCTGACGATCACACTCATCCTCACCCTCACCCCCAACCCCACCCTCACCCTCACCCTCACCTCCACCCCCACTCCCCCACACTCAAACTCACCCACACGCCCTCCCCCACCCACCCCCACCCTCATCCTCACACACACCCTCACCCCCACCCTCACCCCCACCCCCAACCCCACCCCCACCCTGACCCTCACCCTCGCCTGAACCCTCCCTGCTCACCCCCACCCCCACCCTCACCCTCCTCCTCACCCTCACCCTCATCTTCACCCTCACCCCCACCCTCGCCCTCACTCTCACACCCAACCCGATGTTCATCGTCACCCTCACACTTACCCCCACACTCATACTCACCCTCACCCACAGCCTCACCCGCAACACCACTCTCATCCTCACCCCCACTGCCACCCCCACCCTCACGCTCACCCTCACCCTCTCCCCACCCCCAACCCGACACCACCCTCACCCTCACACTCACCCGCACCCTCACCCTCATCGTAACGCTCAACCTCACCCCCACTCCCACCACCACCCCACCCCCACCCCTGACGATCACCCTCATCCTCACCCTCACCCCACCCCGCACCCTCACCCTCACCCAAAATCCCGCACCCTCCGTAATCCACACCCTAAACCAAAACCCACCCCTCACCCACCCTCACCCTCATTCTCACGCCCACCCTCACCCGAACCCTAATCCTAACCCTCACTCTCGCCCTCACCCTCACCCCAAACCCCACCCCCACCCTCACCCTCACCATCACCCCAAACCCCACCCACACCATCACCCTCACCCGCACCCCCACCCCAACCTCACCATCACCCTCACCCCAACTGCCCCCCACCCCCACCCTCATGATCCCCCTCACCCTCACCTTCACCCTAAACCCCAAGCCCACCGTCACCATCGCCCTCACCTCCACCCCCAACCCTACCCTCACCTTCACCCTCACCTCCATCCCCACTCCCCCACACTCAAACTCACCCACACACCCTCCCCCACCCCACCCCCACCCTCAGCCTCAACCACACCATTACCCCCACCCTCACCCCCACCCCCACCCCCACTCTCACCCTCATGCTCACCCCCACTCCCACCACCACCTTCACCCTCACCCTACCCCCAACCACACCCTCACCCTCACCTCCACCCCCACTCCCCACACTCAAACTCACCCACACGCCCTCTCCCACCCACCCCCACCTTCAGCCTCACCCACACCCTCACCCCCACCCCTCACCCCCACCCCCACCCACACTCTCACCCTCACGCTCACCCCCACTCCCACCACCACCCTCACCCCAACCCCACACCCACCCCCACCCTGACCCTCACCCTCGCCTGAACCCTCCCCGCTCACACCCACACCCACCCTCACCCTCACCCCGACCACCACTCTCAGCCTCCTCCTCACCCTCACCCTCATCTTCACCCCCACCCCCACCCTCGCCCTCACCCTCACCCCCAGCCTGATGTTCATCGTCACCCTCACACTTACCCCCACACTCATCCTCACCCTCACTCACACCCTCACCCACTCTCTCACCCGCAACCCCACTCTCATCCTCACCCCCACTGCCACCCCCACACTCACGCTCACACTCACCCTCTTCCCCACCCCCAACCCGACCCCACCCTCACCATCACACTCACCAGCACCCTCACCCTCATCGTAACGCTCCACCTCACCCCCACTCCCACCACCACCCCACCCCCACCCTGACGATCACCCTCATCCTCACCCTCACCCCCACCCCCACCCTCACCCGAAACCCCGCACCCTCCATAATCCTCACCCTAAACCAAAACCCACCCCTCACCCACCCTCACCCTTATCCTCACGACCACCCTCACCCGAACCCTAAACCTAACCCTCACTCTCGCCCTCACCCTCACCCCAAACCCCCACCCCACCCTCACCCTAACCGTCACCCCAAACCCCACCCACACCATCACCCTCACCCCAACCGCCCCCCCACCCCCACCCTCATGATCACCCTCACCCTCACCTTCACCCTAAACCCCAAGCCCACCGTCACCATCGCCCTCACCTCCACCCCCAACCCCACCCTCACCCTCACCCTCACCTCCACCCCTCTCCCCACACTCAAACTCACCCACACACCCTCTCCCACCCCACCCCACCCTCAGCCTCAACCACACCATTACCCCCACCCCTACTCTCACCCTCACGCTCACCCCCACTCCCACCACCACCTTCACCCTCACCCTACCCCCAACCCCACCCTCACCCTCACCTCCACCCCCACTCCCCCACACTCAAACTCACCCACACGCCCTCTCCCACCCACCCCCAACCTCAGCCTCACCCACACCCTCACCCCCACCCCCACCCCCACCCACACTCTCACCCTCACGCTCACCCCACTCCCACCACCACACTCACCCTCACCCTACCCCCAACCCCTACCCCCACCCCCACCCTGACCCTCACCCTCGCCTGAACCCTCCCCGCTCACCCCCACCCCACCCCCACCCTCACCCTCACCCCGACCACCACTCTCAGCCTCCTCCCTCACCCTCACCCTCATCTTCACCCCCACCCCCACCCTCGCCCTCACCCTCACCCTCACACCCAGCCCGATGTTCATCGTCACCCTCACACTTACCCCCACACTCATCCTCACCCTCACCCACACCCTCACCCACTCCCTCACCCGCAACCCCACTCTCATCCTCACCCCCACCCTCACCCTCACCCTCACCCCGACCACCACTCTCAGCCTCCTCCTCACCCTCACCCTCATCTTCACCCCTTCCCCCACCCTCGCCCTCACCGTCACCCTCACACCCAGCCCGATGTTCACCGTCACCCTCAGCCTTACCCCCACACTCATCCTCACCCTCACCCCCAACCTCACTAGCAACCCCACTTTCACCCTCACCTCCACTGCCACCCCCACCCTCACGCTCACCCTCACCCTCATCCCCACCCCCAACCCGACCCCTAACCCCACCCTCACCCTCACACTCACCCGCACCCGCACCCTCATCGTAACGGTCAACCTCACCCCCAACCTGACGATCACACTCATCCTCACCCTAACCCCCAACCCCACCCTCACCCTCACCTCCACCCCCACTCGCCCACACTCAAACTCACCCACACGCCCGCCCCCACCCCACCCCCACCCTCTGCCTCACCCACACCCTCACCCCCACCCTCACCCCACCCCCACCCACACTCTCACCCTCACGCTCACCCCCACTCCCACCACCACCCTTACCCTCACCCTACCCCCAACCCCACCCCCACCCCCACCCTGACCCTCACCCTCGCCTGAACCCTCCCCGCTCACCCCCACCCCCACCCTCACCCCCAGACTGACCCTCACCCTCACCCCGACCACCACCTTCAGCCTCCTCCCTCACCCTCACCCTCAACTTCACCCCAACCCTCGCCCTCACCCTCACACCCAGCCCGATGTTCACCGTCACCCTCACACTTACCCCAACACTCATCGTCACCCTCACCCCCACCCTCACTAGCAACCCCACTCTCACCTCACCCCCACTGCCACCCCCACCGTCACGCTCACCCTCACCCTCATCCCCACCCCAAACCCGACCCCCAACCCCACCCTCATCCTCATCGTAACGCTCAACCTCACCCCCCACCTCCACTCCCACCCACACCCCCACCCCCACCCTGACGATCACCCTCATCCTCACCCTCACCCCCACCACCACCCTCACCCGAAACCCCGCACCCTCCGTAATCCTCACCCTAAACCAAAACCCACCCCTCACCCACCCTCACCCTCATCCTCACGCCCACCCTCACCCGAACCCTAATCCTAACCCTCACTCTCGCCCTCACCCTCACCCCAAACCCCACCCCCACCCTCACCCTCAACGTCAACCCAAACCCCACCCTCACCATCACCATCACCTTCACCCCTACCCCCACCCCCACAATCTTCCTCAACCCTCACTTCTACCCCAACCCTCACCCTCACGCCAACCCTCTCCCCACCCCCCCTTCGCTCACCCCAACCCCCACCCCACCCCAACCCTCTCCACCCTCACCCTCACGCTAACCCTAACTCCCAAACCCACCGTCACCATCACCCTCACACTCACCCCCCACACCAACCCGCAACCCAACCCTCACCCTCACAGCCATCCCCACCCTCACCCTAACCTTCACCCTCTACCCCACCACCAGTCTCACCCTCCACGCACCCCCGCCCTCACCATCTCCCCCACAGTCACCCTAACCCCGACCCACACGCCCACCCCCAACCTCACCCTCACCCTAACCACCACACCCACCCTCACCCCCACCCTACTCCCAACTGCTACCCCCACCCCAACCTCACCCCCAACCTCACCCTCACTCTTACCCTAATCCTAACCCTAACTGTAACCATCACCCTCAGCCTCTCCCGCACCGGAACCCCCACCCCCACCACCACCCTCAATCCCAACCCCACCCTCATCCTCGCCCCCAACATCACCCCCCACCCTCAACCCCCTAGTCTCACGCTAACATTCACCCCCATCGCCACCCTCACCGTAAAGCACAACCTCACCCCCACCCTCACCCTGGGATAGTGAGGGTGAGGGTGGGCGTGGGGTGGGGGGGAGCGTGAGGGTGGTCGTGAGGGCGGGGGTGAGCGTGAGGGTGACAGTGAGGGTGAGGGTCGGGGTGTGGGTTGCAGTGAGTGTGCGGTTGTGGGTGAGGGTTCGGCTGAGGGTGGGGATGGGCGGTTTGAGTGGGGGTGAGTTTATGGGAGGGGGTGGGGGTGGGGTGTGAGCGTGAGGGTGGATGTGAGTTTACGGTTGAGCGTGAGGTTTGAACTGCGGTGGGGGTGAGAGTGAGGGTAAGGTTGACTGTTGGTGTGGGGGTTATAGTGAGGGTTGGGGTCGGGGTTAGGGTGAGATTTAGGGTGAGGGTTACAGTTAGGGTGAGGTTTAGGGTGACGGTTACAGTCATGGTGTGGCTGAGATGGAGGGGGACAGTGGGGTGGGGGCTGAGGGTGAGGGTGGCGGTGTATTTAGGGATAGGGTGAGGGTGGGGGTTGGGGCTAGGGATCTGTACCAGAAGCTAAATAGCTTTTCTTACTAATGGGCTGTACCAAATTCAAAGCAGTTCCTTTAAAAACCTTTTGGAGGTGGATTACAGGCGAGATTTGGCAGTAGCAGTGAACATTATTCAAAGCGAGGTATTCTCAGGAACGGAACTGTACCTAAAGCCAACCAGTGCAGCATAACGGCTTTTGGAGGAGGATTCCAGGTGAAATTCGTCTGTAGCAGTGAACAGAATTGAAATGCTTTTTGAGGCATTTTCAAAATCTAATAGGTACAAAAAGCGCAGTAAAACATCTAACGGACGTTTCAAAGAGGCTTCCAGGAGAAATTTGTAACATGCAGTGAACAGGATTGAATTGCTCGTAGTGAGGTATTCTCACGAACGGATCTGTACCAAACGCGCAGCTTTACATTTAAATATCTTTTGTAGGTGTATAACAGGAGAGATTAGGCTGTAGCAGTGAACATGGTTGAATTGGTGATTGCGAGGTATTCTAACAAACGGATGTGGACGAAAATCCAACCATTGCCGCTTAATTATTTTGGCTGGAGGATTCCAGGAGAAATTTAGTTGTAGCAGTGAAAAAATTGAAATGCTTTTTGCGAGGAATTTTCACGAACCGATCTGTACAGAATGCGCAGCAGACCATCTAACAGGCCTTTTTAAGAGGAGTCCTGGTTAAATTTGGAACTTGCTATTAACAGGATTGAATTGTTCATTGCAAGGTATTCTCACAAACGGATCTGGACCAAAAGGGCAGCATTACATTTTGATAGCTTTTGTAGGTGTATGACAGGAGAGATTTGCAAAAGAGGTATTCTCACAAAAGGAACAGTAGGAAAAGCCAAGGAGTGCAGCCTAATTGATTTCTAGGAACATTCCTAGAAAAATTTAGTTGTAGTAGTTAAAAAATTCAAATGCTCTTTGTGAGAAATTTTCACGAACCGATCTGGTCAAAAAGCGCAGCAGAACATGTAACTGGCCTTTTAAAGACGATTGCAAGAAAAATTTGGAACTTGCTGTTAACAGGATTGAAGTGTTCATTGTGAGGTATTCTCACGAACGGATCAGGACCAGAATCGCAGCATTACATTTAAATAGCACTCTTAGGTGTTTTACAGGAGATATTGGGCAAAAGCAGTGAACAGGTCTGAATTGTTCATTGCGAGATATTCCCACGAACGGGTCTGTACGAAATGACCACCAGTGCTGAATAAGTACTTTCGGTGGAGGATTCCAGGAGAAATTTAGTTGTAGCTGTGAACAAATTTAAAAGCTCTTTGTGAGGAATTTTCACGAACCGATCTGTACAAAAAGCGAAGCAGAACATCTAACTGGCCTTTTTAAGAGGATTCCTGGATAAATTAGTACTTCCAATTAAAAGGGTTGAATTGTTCATTGCAATGTATTCTCACGAACGGTTCTGGACCAAAAGGGGAGCATTACATTTTGATAGCTTTTGTAGGTGAATGACAGGAGAGATTTTAAAAAGAGGTATTCTCACAAAAGTAACAGTAGGAGGAGCCAAGGAGTGCAGCCTAATTGATTTCTAGGAACATTCCTGAAAAAATTTAGTTGTAGGAGTTAAAAATTCAAATGCTCTTTGTGAGAAATTTTCACGAACCGATCTGGTCAAAAAGCGCAGCAGAACATGTAACTGGCCTTTTAAAGACGATTGCAAGAAAAATTAGGAACTTGCTGTTAACAGGATTGATGTGGTCATTGTGAGGTATTCTCACGAACGGACCTGGACCAGAATCGGAGCATTACATTTAAATAAGTCTTTTAGGTGTATTACAGGAGATATTGGGCAATAGCAGTGAACAGGTTTGAATTGTTCATTGCGAACTATTCCCACGAACGGGTCTCTACGAAATGCCCACCAGTGCTGAATAAGTACTTTCGGTGGAGGATTCCAGGAGAAATTTTGTTGTAGCTGTGAACAAATTTAAAAGCTCTTTGTGAGGAATTTTCACGAACCGAGCTGTACAAAGAGCGCAGCAGAACATCTAACTGGCCTTTTAAAGAGGATGGCGGATTAATTTGGTACGTGCTGTTAACAGGATTGAATTGTTCATTGTAAGGTATTCTCACGAACGGATTTGTTCGAAAAGAAAACCAATGCAGCATAACGGCTTTGGGAGGAGGATTCCACGTGAAATTGGTCTATAGAAGTGAAAAAAATTGAAATGCTTTCTTTGGAATTTTCATCACGTAATAGATCCAAAAAGCGAAGTAGAACGTCTAACGGGCGTTTCAAAGAGGCTTCCAGGAGAAATTTGGAACTTGCAGTAAAGGGGATTGAATTGATCGAAGTGAGGTATTCTCACGAACGGATCTCTACGAAAATCGCAGCAGTACACTTATATATCTATTGGAGAAGGATTCCAGGCGAGATTTGGCAGTAGCTGTGAACAGGGTTCAGTTATTCAAAACGAGGTATTCTCACAAGCGGTACAGTAGGGACTGCCAAGCAGTGCAGCCTAATTGATTTCTAGGAAGATTCCTGGAGATATTTAGTTGTAGCAATTAAAAAATAGAAATGCTCTTTGTGAAGAAATTTCACGAACAAGAAGCACAGCTGCAGATCTAACTGTCGTATTTTAAGAGTATTCCAGGATAAATTTGGAACTTGCAGTGAAAAGAATTAACTTGTTCATTCTGAGGTGTTCTTACGAAAGGATCTGTACCGAAAATGCAGCAGTACATTAAAATAGCTTCTCGAGGTGGCTTACAGGCGAGATTTGGAAGTAGCAGTGAACAGGATTGAATTGTTCATTGCGTGGTATTCTTACGAACGGATCTGTACCAAAATCGTAGCAGGACTTTTAAATACTTTTGGAGGAGGATTCCGGGAGAAATGTAGTTGAAGCATTGAAAAACTTGAAATGCTCTTTGTGAGGAATATTCACGAAGAAGAAGCCCAGCTGCATATCTAACTGGCATATTTTAAGAGGATTCCAGGAAAAGTTTGGAACTTGCCGTGTAAAGGATTAAATTGGTCATTGTGAGATACTCTCACGAAAGGATCTGTACCAAAATCGTAGCAATTCATTAAAATACCTTTTGGGGGTGGATACAGGAGCGATTTGGCAGTAGCAGTGAACAGGATTGAATTGTGCATTGCGAGGTATTCTTAAGAACGGATTTGTACGAAAAGCAAACCAGTAGAGCATAATTGCTTTTGGAGGAGGATTCCAGGAGAAATTTAGCTGTTTCAGTGAAAATATGAAATGCTCTTTGTGAAGTATTTTCACTAATCGATGTGCACTAACCGCAGCATCACAGCTAACTGGAGTTTTAAAGAGTATTCCAGGTTAATTTGGGAATTTGCTGTGAACAGGACTGAATTCTACATTGTGATGTATTCTCACGAACGGATCTGTACCAAATTCGTAGCATTACGTTCTAATAGCTTTTGGAGGAGGATTCCAGGCGAGATTTGGAACTATCAGTGACCAGGGTTGAACTGTTCATTGCGAGCTATTCTCACGAACGGATCTGTACGAAAAGCCCACCATTGCAGCATAATGGGTTTTTGAGGAGGATTCCAGGAGAAATTTAGTTGTAGCAGTGAAAAAATTGAAATGCTCTTTGTGAGGAATTTTCACGAAGAAGTAGCCCAGCAGCAATTTTAACTGGCGTTTTTAAGAGGATTCCCGGAAAAATACGGCACATGCTGTGAAAAGGCTTAAATTGTACATTGTGAGGTATTCTCACCAATAGATCTGTACCAAAATCGCAGCATTACATTCTAATAGCTTTTGGAGGTGGATTACAGGAGAGATTTGGCAGTAGCAGTGAACAGGATTTAATTGTAGATTGTGAGGTAGTCTTAGGAAAGGATCCGTACCAAAATCGTAGCAGTACTTTTAAAAACTTTTGGAGGAGGATTCCAGGAGAGATTTGGAAATATCAGTGACCAGGGCTGAATTGTGCATTGCGAGGTATTCTCAAGAACGGATCTGTACTAAAGGCCAACCAGTGCAGCATAATTACTCTTTGAGGAGGATTCAGGGAGAAATTTAATTGTAGCAGTGAAAATTGTTTTCACGAACCGATGTGTAATGAACCGATGTGTACAAGAAGCGCTGCATCACATCTAACTGGCGTTTTTAAGAGGATTCCAGGATAAATTTGGAACTTGCTGTGAACAGGAGTGAATAGTTCATTGAGAGGTATTCACGAACGGATCTCTACGAAAAGCCAAGTGCAACATAATGGCTTTTGGAGGAGGATTCCAGGTTAAATTTGTCTGTAGCAGTGAACAAAATAGAAATGCTTTGTGAGGCATTTTCAAAAACTAATAGGTACAATAATCGCAGTAGAACATCTAACGGGCGTTTCATAGAGGCTGCCAGGAGACATTTGGAACTTGCAGTGAACAGGATTGAATTGATCGTAGTGAGGTATTCTCACGAACGGATCTGTCCGAAAAGCCAACAAGTAGCGCATAACTGCTTTTGGAGGAGATAGTCCAGTGCAAGAAGCGAAGCAGGAAAACTAACTGGCGTTTTTAAGAGGATTCCAGGATAAATTTGAATCTTGTGCTGAACAGGAATGAATTGTTCATTGAGCGGTATTGCGTGGATGTGGCTTGGGGTTTGAGGGTGAGGGTGATTGTGGGGGTTGGGTTAAGCGTGAGGGTGAGGTTGAAAGTTAGGGTTGGGGAGGGGGTAGGGATGGGGGTGAGAGTGAGGGTGGGGTGGGGGTGAGGGTGAGGTAGAGGGTGCGGGTTGGGGGTGGGGATTAGGTTGAGGGTGAGGGTGGGGGTGAGGGTTAGGGTGGGGGTGGGGTTCGGGGTGGCGGTTGTGGTGAGGGTGAGGTTGAGGGTTAGGGTTGGGGTGGGGGTATGGGTGAGGGTGAGGGTGGGGTTGGGGGTGGCGGTTGGGGTGAGGGTTGGGTGGGGAATAGGATGAGGGTGGGAGTGAGGCTCACGGCGATGGTGAGGGTGGGGTTGGGGGTGGGGGTTGGGGTGAGGGTGGGGGTGGGGTTATGGGTGAGGGTGAGGTTGGGGGTGGGCTGGGGGGAGGGGGTGAGGGAGAGGGTAATGGTGAGGGTGGGGGTGGGGGTAGGGTTGAAGATGGCGGTTGGGGTGAGGGTGAGGTTGAAGGTTAGGGTTTGGGAGGGGGTAGGGGTGGGGTGTGAGTGAGGGTGGGGTGGGGGTGGGGGTGAGGGTGCGGGTGAGGTAGAGGGTGCGGGTTGGGGGTAGGGATTAGGTTGAGAGTGAGGGTGGGGGTGAGGCTCATGGTGATGGTGACGGTTGGCGGTGGCGGTGGCGGTTGGGCGGAGGGTGGGTGTGGGGTGGGGTGGTGGGGTGGGTGAGGGTGGGGGTGTGAGTGAGGGTTAGGGTTAGGGCTATGGTTATGGATAGGGTGAAGGGTGAGAATGACGCTGAGGGTGGGGGAGTAACGCTCAACCTCACCCTTACCCCCACCCCACCCCCACCCTAACCCTAACCCCAACCCTCACCCACGGACTCAACCTCAACCTCACCCTCACTCCAACCCCCATCCCCACACCCACCCCCAATCTCACCCTCACCCAAACCCCACCCTCACCCTCACCTTCACCCTCACCTCCACCCCCATTCCCACCTCCAAGTTCACCGTCACCCTCACCCTTACCCCAACACCCACAATCACCCTCACCCTCAATCCCACGCCCACACACACGAACACCCCATCCACAGCCCCACCCTTACGCTCACTCCCACCCCCACCCGCACCCTCTCCCTCACTCTCATCCCCTCCCTCACCCTCAGCCTCACTCCCACCCTCACCACCTATCCTCACCTTCACCCTCACCCCACCCTCACCCTCACCCCAACCCCCACCCCAACCCTCACCATCACCCTGACACCTACCCCCAGGATGAGCATTACGGTGAGGGTGCGGGTGAGGGTGAGGGTGGGGGTGGATGTGGGTTGGGTGTTGGGTTGACAGTGAGGGTGAGGGTGCGGGTGTGAGTGGGAGTGACGGTGAGGGTAGGGGTGGGGAGAGGGTCAGGGTGGGAGTGCGAGTGGCGGTTTGGGTGACGGTGTGGGTGAGGGTTATCGTGGGTGTGGTGATGAGAGAGAGGGTGACGGTGAGCGTGAGGTTGAGGGCAGTGCTGTGGATGAGGGTGAGGGTGCGGGTGTGAGTGGGGATGAGGGTAGGGGTGGGGGTGAGGGTCAGGGTGGGAGTGCGAGTGGCGGTTTGGGTGACGGTGTGGGTGAGGGTGATTGTGGGGGTGGCGATGAGAGAGAGGGTGACGGTGAGCGTGAGGTTGAGGGCAGTGCTGTGGATGAGAGTGAGGGTGAGGGTGAGAGTGTGGGTTGTTGTGGGGGTGGGGGGTGAGGGTGAGGGTGGGGGTGAGGGTGAGGGTGGGGGTGGGGGTGAGGGTGAGGGTGGGGTTGTGGGTTACGGTGGGGGTGAGGGTGAGGGTGATGGTGAGGGTGACGTTTGGGTTGAGGGTGAGGATTAGGGTGGGAGTGGGAGGTGAGAGGGGCGGTTGAGGTGAGGGTGAGGTTGAGCGTGAGGGTGAGGGTTAGGATTAGGCTGAGTGTGAGAGTGACGGTGAGTGTGAGGGTAAGGGTGAGAGTGAGGGTGTGGTTAGGAGTGGGGTGAGGGTGAGGGTGGGAGTGGGGGTGGGGGTCAGGGTGAGGGTGAGGGTGGGGGTGGGGCGAGGGTGCGGGTGAGAGTGAGAGAGAGGGTGAGGGTGGGACTGGGGTTGGAGGTGAGGGTGAGGGTTAGGGTGGGGTTTGGTTTTACTGTGAGGGTGAGGGTGAGGGTGGGGTTTGGGTGGGGGTGAGGGTGAGAGTGAGGGTGGGGGTGGGGATGGGGTTGTGGGTCGGGGATAGGATGAAGGTGAGTGAGGGAAAGAGGGCGGGGGTGGGTTTGAGTGTGATGGTGCGGGTAGGGGTGGGGTGAGGGTGAGGGTGAGGCTTAGGGTGAAGGTGAGTCTGGGGGGAGGGTGAGGGTGAGGCTTAGGGTGAAGGTGAGTCTGGGGGTGAGGGTGAGGCAGGGGGTGGTGGTGGGGTGAGGGTGAGGGCGTGGGTGAGGGTGAGTGTGTGGGTGGTGGTGGTGGTGGGGTTGAGGGTAGGGTTGATGATGAGGGTGAGGGTGGTGGTGAGCGTGAGGGTGGGGGTTAGGGAGAGGATGAGGGTGAGCATCGGGCTGGGGTGAGGGTGAGGGTGAGAGCGACGGTGGGGGTGGGGGTGAGGATGAGGGTGAGGGTGAGGAGGAGGGTGGGGGTGCTGTTGAGGATCAGGGTGAGTGTGAGGAGGAGGATGGGGTGGAGGTCGGGGTGAGGGTGAGGGTGGAGGTGGGGTGGGGATGGGGTGAGGTTGAGGGTGAGGGTGAGGGTGTGGGTGAGGGTGAGGGTGGTGGTGGGCGTGGGGTTAAGGGTGATAGTGACGGTAGGCTTTGGAGTTAGGGTTATGGTGAGGGTGAGGGTGAGGGTTACGGGTAGGGGGAGTGTGAGGGTTGGACGTGGGGGTGGGAGTGGGGGTGAGGGTGAACATGAGCATTACGGTGAGGGTGCGGGTGAGGGTGAGGATGGGGTGGATGTGGGTTGGGTGTTGGGTTGAGAGTGAGGGTGAGGGTGCGGGTGTGAGTGGGGGTGACGGTGAGGGTAGGGGTGGGGGTGAGGGTCAGGGTGGGAGTGCAAGTGGCGGTTTGGGTAACGGTGTGGGTGAGGGTTATCGTGGGTGTGGTGATGAGAGAGAGGGTGACAGTGAGCGTGAGGTTGAGGGCAGTGCTGTGGATGAGAGTGAGGGTGAGGGTGAGGGTGCGGGTGTGAGTGGGGATGAGGGTGGGGGTGGGGGTGAGGGTCAGGGTGGGAGTGCGAGTGGCGGTTTGGGTGACGGTGTGGGTGAGGGTGAGCGTGGGCGTGGCGATGAGAGAGAGGGTGACGGTGAGTGTGAGGTTGAGGTCAGTGCTGTGGATGAGAGTGAGGGTGAGGGTGAGAGTGTGGGTTGTTGTGGGGGTGGGGGGTGAGGGTGAGGGTGGGGGTGAGGGTGAGGCTGGGGGTGGGGGTGAGGGTGAGGGTGGGGTTGTGGGTTACGGTGGGGGTGAGGGTGAGGGTGATGGTGAGGGTTTGGGTTGAGGGTGAGGGTGAGGGTGAGAGTGCGGGTGTGAGTGGGGGTGAAGGTGGGGGTGGGGGTGAGGGTCAGGGTGGGAGTGCGAGTGGCGGTTTGGGTGACGGTGTGGGTGAGGGTGATTGTGGGGGTGGCGATGAGAGAGAGGGTGACGGTGAACGTGAGGTTGAGGTCAGTGCTGTGGATGAGAGTGAGGGTGAGGGTGAGAGTGTGGGTTGTTGTGGGGGTGGGGGTGAGGGTGAATGTGGGGCTGGGGTGAGGGTGAGGGTGGGGGTGAGAGTGTGGGTTGTTGTGGGGGTGGGGTGAGGGTGAATGTGGGGGTGGCGGTGAGGGTGGGGTTGTGGATTACGGTGGGGGTGAGGGTGAGGGGGGGTGGGTGACGGTGAGTCTTGGGGTTGGGGAGGGGGTGGGGGTGGGGTGGGGATAAGGGTGAAGGTGAGGGTGAGTGTGGGGGTGGGAGTCAGTGTGGGGTGATGGTGAGGGTGCGGGTGGGGTTTTTTGGTGTTCGTGAGGGTGAGGGTGGGGGTTGGGGTTGCGCTTAGGGTGAGGGGTAGGGGGAGGGTGAAGGTGAGAGTGAGGATGGGGGTTTGGGGTGAGGGTGAGTTTGAGGGTGAGAGTGAGGGCGGGGTTGGGGGTGAGGGTGGTGGCGGCAGTTAGGGTGAGGTTGACGGTGAGGGTGGGGGTGACGTTGAGGGTCGGGGTGAGGGTGACTGTGGAGGTGGGTGTGAGCGTGAGGGTGAGGGTGGGGGTGGGGTTGAGGGTGAGGGTTACGGAAAGGGGGAGGGTGAGGTTGGGGGTGGGGATGAGGGTGAGGGTGGGGGTGGGAGTGAGGGTCAGGGTCGGAGTGGGAGTGGGGTTTGGGTGACGGTGTGGGTGAGGGTGAGCGTGGGGGTGGCGATGAGAGAGAGGGTGAAGGTGAGGGTGAGGTTGAGGGTGGTGCTGTGGGTGAGAGTGAGGGTGAGGGTGAGAGTGTGGGTGGTTGTGGGGGTGGGGGTGAGGGTGAGGGTGGGGGTGGAGGTGAGGGTGAGGTTGTGGGTGTGGGTTACGGTGGGGGTGAGGGTGGGGGTGAGGCTGGGGGTGGCGGAGGGGGTGAGGGTGAGGGTGAGGGGGGGTGGGTGACGGTGAGGGCTGGGGTTGGGGAGGAGGTGGGGGTTAGGGTGAGGGTGGGGGTAGGGGTTAGTGTGAGGGTGAGGGTGAGTGTGGGATTGGGAGTCAGGGTGGGGGTGAGGGTGAGGGTGCGGGTGGGGGTTTTCGGTGGTGGTGAGGGTGAGGGTGGGGATTGGGGTTGCGGTTAGGGTGAGGGGTGGGGTGAGGGTGAAGGTGAGAGTGAGGATGGGGGTTTGGGGTGAGGGTGAGTTTGAAGGGTGAGGGTGAGGGTCTGGTTGGGGGTGAGGGTGGTGGCGGTGGTTAGGGTGAGGTTGACTGTGAGATTTGGGGTGAGTGTGAGGTTGAGGGTGGGAGTGGGGTTGGGGGTGCGGGTGAGGGTGAAAGTGTGGGTGGGGGTTAGGGTTAGGGTTAGGGTCGGAGTGGCGGTGGGGTGAGGGTGAGGGTGGGGTGGGGCTGTGCGTGGGGTGAGGGTGAGGACGAGGATTAGGTTGGTGGGTGAGGGTGAGAGTGTGGGTGGGGTGTGGGTGAGGGTGAGTGTGTGGGTGGGGGTGGGGTGAGGGTGAGGGTCGGAGTGGCGGTGGGGGTGAGGGTGAGGGTGGGCGTGGGGTTGGGGGTGGGGTGAGGGTGAGGATGAGGATTAGGGTCAGGGTGAGCGTGGGGGTGGGGGTGAGGGTGAGGGCGGGGATTCGGGTGGGGGTGAGAGTGAAGGTGAGAGTGGGGGTGGGGTTAGGGTTGGGGTGGGTTTAGTGTGAGGGGGAAGGAGACCAAAGCCCCGAGGTAAGTGGGGAAGTGGGATACCGGGAAGAAGCACAAGTAGGTGTGTGCAAGAGGGGAGGGCTCCTGCCCATACAGGGACAGCAGGACAATCGGTGAGTTACCTTAAATGCCTATACACAAATGCAAGAAGCCTGGGGAACAAGCAGGGAGAACTGGAAGTCCTGGCACAGTCAAGGAATTATGATGTAATTGGAATAACAGAGACTTGGTGGGATAACTCACATGATTGGAGTACTGTCATGGATGGCTATAAACTGTTCAGGAAGGATAGGCAGGGCAGAAAAGGTGGGGGAGTTTCGTTGTATGTAAGAGAGCAGTATGACTGCTCAGAGCTCCAGTATGAAACTTCAGAAAAACCTGAGGGTGTCTGGATTAAATTTAGAAGTGTGAGCAACAAGGGTAATGTCGTGGTGGGAGTCTGCTACAGACCACCAGACCAGGGGGATGAGGTGGACGAGGCTTTCTTCCAGCAACTAACAGAAGTTACTAGATCACAGGCCCTGGTTCTCATGGGTGACTTTAATCACCCCGATATCTGCTGGGGGAGCAATACAGCGGTCCACAGACAATCCAGGAAGTTTTTGGAAAGTGTAGGGGACAATTTCCTGGTGCGGTTGCTGGAGGAACCAACTAGGGGAAAAGCTCTTCTTGACCTGCTGCTCACAAACAGGGAGGAAATAGTAAAGAAAGCAATAGTGGATGGGAACCTGGGAGGCAGTGACCATGAGATAGTCGAGTTCAGGATCCTGACACAAGGAAGAAAGGAGAGCAGTAGAATACAGAGCCTGGACTTCAGAAAAGCAGACTTTGACTCCCTCAGGGAACTGATGGGCAAGGTCCCCTGGGAGAATAACATGAGGGGAAAAGGAGTCGAGGAAAGCTGGCTGTATTTTAAAGAATCCTTATTGAGGTTGCAGGAACAAACCATCCCGATGTGTAGAAAGAAAAGTAAATATGGCAGGCGACCAGCTTGGCTTAACAGTGAAATCCTTGCTCGTCTTAAACACAAAAAAGCAGCTTACAAGAAGTGGAAGATTGGACAAATGACCAGGGAGGAGTATAAAAATATTGTTCAGGCATGCAGGAGTGAAATTAGAAGGCCAAATCACACTTGGAGTTGCAGCTAGCCGGAGATGTTAGGAGTAACAAGAAGGGTTTCTTCAGGCAACAAGAAGAAAGTCAAGGAAAGTGTGGGCCCCTTGCTGAATGAGGGAGGGAACCTAGTGACAGAGGATGTGGAGAAAGCTAGTGTACTCAATGCTTTTTTTGCCTCTGTCTTCACAGACAAGGTCAGCTCCCAGACAGCTGCACTCCGCAGCACGGTATGGGGAGGAGGTGACCAGCCCTCTGTGGGGAAAGAAGTAGTTCGGGACTATTTAGAAAAGCTGGATGAACACAAGTCCATGGGGCCGGATGCACTGCATCCGAGGGTGCTAAAGGAGTTGGCCGATGTGATTGCCGAGCCATTGGCCATTATCTCTGACAAATCATGGCAATCGGGGGAGGTTCTGGATGACTTCAAAAAAAGCTAATGTAGTGCCCATCTTTAAAAAAGGGAAGAAGGAAGATCCAGTGAACTACAGGCCAGCCGGTCTCACCTCAGTCCCTGGAAAAATCATGGAACAGGTCCTCAAGGAATCAATTCTGAACCACTTAAAGGAGGGGAAAGTGATCAGGAACAGTCAGCATGGATTCACCAAGGGCAAGTCATGCCTGACTAACCTAATTGCCTTCTATGATGAGATAACTGGCTCTGTGGATGAGGGGAAAGCAGTGGATGTGCTATTTCTTGACTTTAGCAAAACTTTTGATACAGTCTCCCACAGTGTTCTTGCCAGCAAGTTAAAGAAGTATGGGCTGGATGAATGGACGGTAAGGTGGATAGAAAACTGGCTGGATGGTCGTGCTCAACGGGTAGTGATCAATGGGTGGGGGTGAGAGGGAGGGTGTGGGTGAGGGTGAGGTTAAGGGCGGGGGTGGGGGGGAGGGTGATGGTGAGGGTGGGGGTAAAGGTGAGGGTGAGGTTGGGGGTGGGGGTGGGAGTCAGGGTGAGGGTGAGGCTTAGTGTGAGGATGGGTTTGGGGGTGGGGTGGGAGTGACGGTGAGGGTGAGGTTGAGTGTTGGGGTTCGGGTGGGGGTGGGGGTGAGTGTGTGGGTGAGGGTGTGGGTGTGGGTGAGGGTGAGTGTTTGGGTGGGGTTGGGAGTCAGGGTAAGTGTGAGGGTGGGGGTGGGGCTGGGTGTGAGGGTGAGCGTGAGGGTGAGAGTGAGGGTGGGGGTGGCATTTAGGGTGAGGTTGAGGGTACGGGTGGGGGTAAGGGTGAGGGTGGGGGTGGGGCTGGGGGTGAGGTTGTGGGTGAGTTTGGGGGT
This sequence comes from Chelydra serpentina, assembly GCA_037349315.1. Lineage (NCBI taxonomy): Eukaryota > Metazoa > Chordata > Testudines > Chelydridae > Chelydra > Chelydra serpentina. The sequence goes on from JBAIAC010000407.1 coordinate 122,289, forward strand.
GGAGGTGAGGGTGAGGTTGAGGGTGAGGGTAAGGGTGAGGGTCGTGGCGAGGGTGAGGGTCAGGGTGGGGGTGGGTTTGAGAGTCAGGGTGAGGGTAGGGGTGGGGTGAGGGTGAGTGTGGGGTCCAGGGTGAGGGTGTAGGTGAGGGTGGGGGTCAGAGTGAGGGTGAGGTTGGGGGTGCGGTGAAGGTGAGGGTGAGGGTGAGGGATATGGTGAGGGTGGGTTTGGGGTTGGGGTGTGGGAGTGATGGTGAGGGTGAGGTTGAGGGTTGGGGTTGGGGTGCCGGTGAGTGTGAGGTTGTGGGTGAGGGTGGGGGTGGAGGTGAGGGCGAGGGTGAGGGTGGGGGTTGTGTCGAGGGTGAGGGTAAGGGTGAGGGTCGGGGCGAGGGTGAGGGTCAGGGTGAGGGTGGGGGTGGGTTTGAGAGTGAGGGTGAGGGTAGGGGTGGGGTGAGGGTGAGGGTGGGGTTGGGGGTGGGGTTGAGATTGAGGGTGAGGCTGAGGGTGAGGGTGAGTGTGGGGTCCAGGGTGAGGGTGTAGGTGAGGGTGGGGGTGAGAGTGAGGGTTAGGGTGGCCGTGGGGGGGGGGAGGGTGAGGTTGGGGGTGCGGTGAAAGTGAGGGTGAGGGTGAGGTTGTGGGTGAGGGTGAGGGATATGGTGAGGGTGGGTTTGGGGTTGGGGTGTGGGAGTGAGGGTGAATGTGGGAGTGGGGGTGGGGGTGAGGGTGAGGGTGGGGGTGAGGGTGAGGGTGGGGATGTGGGTGTGGGTGGGGGGCTGACGGTGAGGGTGAGTGTTGGTGTGGGGGTGGGGGTGGAAGTGAGGGTGAGGATGGGTGAGAGGGTGGGCATGGGGGTGGGGGTTAGGGTGAGGGTGATGGTGATGTTGGGGGTGGGGGTCACGGTGAGTGTGTGGGTGGGGGTCGGAGTGATGGTGAGGGTGAGGGTGCGGATGAGGATGAGGAGTGGGGGTGGGGTTAGGGTGAGGGTGGGTGTGGGGGATTGTGGTTAGGGTGAGGGTGAGGGTGTGGGTTGGGTTGGGGATTTTGGTGAGGTTGACGGTGAGGGTGGGGGTGGGGGTGGGGGGGTGGTTTAGGTAGGGGTCGGAGTGAGGGGGGGTGAGGGGGGGTGAGGGTGAGGGTGAGTGTTGGGGTGGGGGTGAGGGTGAGGGTGGGGGAGGGGGGAGTGTGAGCATGTCACGGAGTGTGGGGGAGTCAGGTCCTGCACCCCTCTTCCCGGGATTCAATGTGACTCTCAGCCAGCCAGTAGAACAGAAGGTTTATTTGGGTTGTCAGGAAAGAGTCCAAACAGAGCTTGTAAGTATAACCAGGACCCCTCAGCTGGGGCCTTCTGGGGGGCAGGGAGCTTAGACCCCGGCTCTGGGGCTCCCTGCATTTCACCACCCAGCTCCAAACTGACAAAAAAACAGCCAAACCTCCAGCAGGCTCTTCCCCTCCCCCGGGGTCCCTCCTCTCGCCTTTTACCATTCTCCCAGCCGAAGCTGTCACCTCCCAACCCCCGTCCTGGCTCATGTTACAGCCTCAGGTAAAGTCTCGCATTCCCGATGCAGCCTTTCCCAATGCAGCCAGCCTCCCAGGTCAAATCCATCTCGCTCCCTACTCCGTCACATCCCTCTTCGAGACTGTACTGAGCGGGGTCACTCTAACCAGTGGCCTGGGGACGTTCAGGGCCCCCTCTCCCGGACAACGCATCCGCTATCAGGTTGGCACTTCCTTTCACATGGACCACGTCCATGTCGTAATCCTGCAGGAGCTTAGCGTTGGCCCCTTTTATCTGGTGTAGCCAGGTCAGGGGCGAGTGGTCGGTGTACACGGTGAAGTGTCGCCCAAATAGATTTGGCTCTAGTTTCTTGAGGGCCCACACCATGGCCAGGCATTCCTTCTCGATGGCCTCATAATTCTGCTCTCGGGGTAGCAGCTTCTTGCTTAAATACACGATGGGGTATCTCTGCCCCGTTTCATCCTCCTGCATTAACACCGCCCCCAGTCCCATGTCTGAGGCGTCGGTGAACACCAGAAAGGGCTTGTCAAAGTCTGGGTTTGCCAGAACCGGGCCCCTGATCAAAGCCTCCTTCAGTGCACAGACAGCCCTCTGGCACTCCTCGGTCCAGACCACCTTGTCTGGCTTCCCCTTCTTACCTCACCCCACCTCAGTCATGGGGGTGGCTATGGCGCTAAAGTGGGCACAAATCTTCGATAGTACCCCGCCATCCCAATAAAGGCCTGGACCTGCTTTTTAGTTTGGGGAGCGGGCCAGTCCCGGATCACCTCCACCTTGGCTGGTTCTGGCTTTAGGCGGCCGCTCCCCACCCGGTGGCCCAGGTAGGACACTTCAGCCATCCCCACCTTCCACTTCTCAGCTTTTATGGTCAGCCCAGCCTCCCGGAGTCGGTCCAGCACTTGTTTAACTTGGGACACCTGGTCCTCCCAGGTCTGGCTAAAGACACAGATATCATCGATATACACCACAGCAAAACTCTCCATCCCCTTCAGTAGCTGATCCACCAGGCGCTGGAAGGTGGCTGGCGCTCCCTTGAGGCCGAAAGGCAGGGTCAGGAATTCATAGAGCCCCAGAGGGGTAATGAAGGCAGATTTCAGCCGGGCATCTGCATCCAGTGGCACTTGCCTGTAGCCCTTTGTAAAATCCATGGTGGTAAGGTACCGAGCCCCTCCCAGCTTGTCTAGGAGCTCGTCCGGCCGGGGCATGGGGTAGGCATCAGATACAGTGATGGTATTGAGCTTCCGATAGTCCACACAGAACCGGATCAACCCATCCCTTTTGGGGACCAGCACCACTGGGGAGGCCCAAGGGCTGGATGACGGCTAGATCACCCCCAAAGCCAGCATGTCCTTGACCTCTCTTTCCAGGTCCCGAGCTGTCTTCCCTGTGACTCGGAAGGGGGAGCATCTTATAGGTTGGTGCGCTCCTGTCTGCACCCGGTGGATGGTCAGATTAGTGCGTCCAGGCTGGTTGGAAAACAGCTGCCGGTACAGATGCAGCACCCCTCTGATCTCAGCTTGCTGGGCAGGGGTTAGCTGATCAGAGAGGGGGACTGTGACGGTGTGACGTACGCTGGAAATTAGTGCAGAGACAGAAGCCCACAAGAGAGCTGAGGAGGCCCACAAGAGAGCTATGGAAGCAGAGGAGCTGGCCCACAAGAGAGCTATGGAAGCAGAGGAGCTGGCCCACAAGAGAGCTATGGAAGCAGAAAGAATCAGGGAGGAGGCGGCCCACAAGAGAGCTATGGAAGTAGAAAGAATCAGGGAGGAGGCGGCCCACAAGAGAGCTATGGAAGCAGAGGAGCTGGCCCACCAGAGAGCTATGGAAGCAGAAAGAATCAGGGAGGAGGCGGCCCACAAGAGAGCTATGGAGGCCCAGAAGCATGAACTGGCCATCGCAGAGTTGAAGAGTCGAAACCCTTCAGCTGCCGGCTCCGCTTCCCCAAAAATCCCCAAATGGGAGCGTCTATGCCCCCAGTATGATGAATCCAAGGATATAGCCGAACATTTTATCACCTTCGAGAGACTGTGCTCCCTCCATGCGATCCCTGAAGATCAAAAAATGACCACCTTGATAGCCAAATTGACTGGCAGAGCTCTGGACATATTCAATACGATGCCCATTGGGGATGCCTCCAATTATGGTAAATTTAAGGAACTGGTTTTGAAACAGTTTCAGGTTACACCTGAAACCTACAGGGTTAAATTCAGGAGTCTTAAGAGAGGAGATGGATTAAGTAATGTGGCTTATGCAAATGAAATGACAGTTCTGGTAGATAAGTGGGTGAGGGGAAGAGACATTACAAGCTTTGAAGGGATGTGTGATTTGGTTGCTCAGGAGCAATTCCTGAATATGTGCAGTGATGATGTCAAACAGTACTTGTGGGACAAACAGGTAAAAGCAGTTAGTGAACTAGCTGGGTTTGCAGACTCTTATGAGCAGGCGCAAGCTGCAATTAAGCATAAACCACTGGCAGAGGGGTACAGGGTCGAAGGAAAACAGAGTCACCGTGTTACCCCTGGGAAAAAGGAGGCTGGGCGCTCACCTCCCCATTCCCCTAGTACTCGTCCCAAATTCCCTGTACAATCGGAGGAGCCCAGGAGGTGCTATCGATGTAAGTCCACCGAGCACCTGAGAGATAAGTGTCCCCTGCTGAGTGAAAACAGGCATCAAGCGGCCCATGAAGCTGCTGCCTCTTTCCACACAGGGTTTGTGAAGTTGACTTCTACACCACCAAGCAGTGAGCATGTGCATGCTGTTAGACTGAATGGGAAGGTAATCACTGGGTTGAGAGATACAGGTGCTGAAATTTCTATAGTCAGGAGGGACCTGATCCAAGAGAAGGATTGGTTGCCGGGTAAAGTGGCAGAATTGGAGCTGGTGGGTGGCTACAAAGTCATTGCACCTTTGGCAAAAGTACACATGCAAATGGAAAACTTGCAGGCTAAGCTAACTGTGGCAACAGTGTCACGCAATTTTGCACCGTTTCTACTGGGAAATGATTTCTTTGCTGTGGCAGAATCTGTCCCAGGGCTGGGTGGCAGCAAGCAGGAACCTGGTGCTGAAAACCCCAGAGCGGGGGGCGAAGTCACAGGGACTGCAGCTGTGGCGGCAGGGGTGGCTGTGGCCAGTTCCTGTCCTGTAATCATCTCCCCGGGGGAGGGGAATGTTCTACCTCATAGCAAGGGGGGAATTTTGCAGGCCACTGAAGGGTCTATCTTAGCTTGCAGCTGGGAGCCCACAGCTGGACCAGGGTCACCTTCTCTTTGGGGGGACACGGGAGTGTCTGGCCCAGATAGAGGCCCAGGGAGGGAAGGTGAGGGGGGGCCGGAGAGCCCGCCAACCTTTTGTCAGGAGGATCTTGCCCAGGAGGAGGGTGAAAAGTCTGCATTTCAGATGCCAGACCCCTCTCCTGTGGATCAGGTTAGAAGGGAAAGCTGGGGGTCAGACCTCCTGGAGGGGGGAGTCCGTCCAGCTGACCTGTTGGGAACAGATACTGGGGTGTCCAAGAAAGAGGTTGTTCTTGCTACACGGGTAGGGGCTAAACCTCTCTCTTCAAAGCAGAAGGGAGCGAGTCTCTGCATGGGTGGAGCCACACAAGGGGATGGGAACCAGCCCAGAGAAATTCCAGAGGGAGGGGCCGAGGGCAGGCCGGGTTGCAGTACACCCTTTCCTTGCCAGAACCTCAAACCCATGCCTGATTCAGAAGCCTGCTCCAAAGAGGCAGAAGAATCTGAATCAGAGTGCTTACCAGGATACACAGACGGGTGGGTAATCCTGTGTCTTTCCCTACTTCATCTGTGGGTTATAACAAAGGAGTTAACACTGAGGGTCAACCCTTTCAAGATGGGGAACATACCTGATAGGTGGGAAAAACTGTTGTACATGCTTGAGATGGTGACCTCACGGTCGTACAAACATGTTACCTGTTGGCCTGTATCGGGTAACCGGCTGGAAGCTTGGCACAACAGCAAAAGCATAACAGGCCCAGGCTGCTGTGTGAAAGGGGAAACTGAGGCACGCCGCCTCATGGCACTGAGAGCTAAATGCCGAGGTTCCTACGCCTTAACAGGTATTGCTATCTGTATCCTGTTAGCAATACTACACCCCAACCCATTTTCAGGCGCCCGGGGACCAGGAACCTCGCATTTTGCTAAAACCATTACGAATGACACCATGTGGTGTGTCGGTACTGAAAAGGGGTGTGACCAAAGACAAACAGGGGCTTTATGTGTACTGCCTCCGCCATGGACAGTGTCCAAGTCTCTGGCAGTAAGTTCAGGAAGAGGGTGTGTCACGGAGTATAGGGGAGTCCGGCCCTGCACCCCTCTTCCCCGGATTCACTGGGAGTCTCAGCCAGCCAGTAGAACAGAAGGTTTATTAGAGATGCCAGGAACACAGCCCAACCAGAGCTTGTCAGTACATCCAGGACCCCTCAGTCGGGTCCTTCCGGGGGGCAGGGAGCTTAGACCCCAGCCTGGGGCTCCCTGCATTTCGCCCCACAGCTCCAAACGGGGCAGGGAGGCCAGACCCTGTCTGCCTCTCTCCCCTCTTCCCCGGCCAGCCCCAAACTGAAACCAAAAAGCCAAACCCTCCAGCAGCCTCTCTTCCCCTCCCCCGGGGCCCCTCCTCTAGCCTGTTACCATTCTCCCAGCCAAAGGTGTCACCTTCCAACCCCCGTCCTGGCTCATGTTACAGCCTCAGGTAAAGTCTCGCATTTCCAATGCAGCCTGTCCCAATGCAGCCTCCCAGGTCAGATCCATCTCCCTCTCTACTCCATCACATCTCTCCCCCCTTCGAGACCGAACTGAGCGGGGTCACTTTAGCTAGTGACCTGGGGAAGTTCGAACCCGGTCACACCAGGCCGTTACAGTTCGACGAGCTCCCTTAGGTCGGGTGGGCTGGATGGCACCCGCAGGCCGCATGTGGGAAGGTTTATGCGGCCCGTGCCCTTTTTCCATCCTCAAACCCCTGGTGTTCAAGCTGAGATGAGCTCTTTTCCCAGTGCCCCAGTCTGGAGGGCTGTAGTTCGGGCTCTCTTGGTTAAGAGCCTCCCTCTTGATCTGGTCCCCTCTCTGACCACGTGTCTGTGTCACCAGCCGCTCGGCATCGGCCCCTTTTCCTGGATGCAGCCACGTCGGGGCGAAGTGGTGAATATACACTGTAAAGCGCCACCCAAATAGATCCGGCTGCTGCGTCTTAAAGGCCTGCCCCATGGCCAGGCATTCCCTCTCTATGGCTTGACCGTTCTGCCTCCAGGGCAGCAGCTCCTTGCTCAGATACCCGATGGGGTGTCTCCCCCGCTTCGCATAGGCCTGCGTCAGCACCGCGCCCAGCCCTGTGTCTGAGGCTTCGGTGAACACTGTACAGGGCTTGGCCCCGTCTGGGTTTACTCGATCTATAGGGCCCTGGATTAGAGCCTCCTTCAGCGCACAGAGAGCCCTCTGGCCCTGCTCGGTCCAGACTGCCTCGTCTGGCTTCCTCTTCTTACCTAGCTCTGTGATGGGGGCAGCTAGGGAGCTAAAGGGGGGTACAAACCTCTGGTGGTACCCCGCCATCCCGCTAAAGGCCTGGACCTGTTTCTTGGTCTGGGGAACAGGCCAATCTCTGATCGCCTCCGCCTTGGCCAGCCCTGGGCTGCTGAATGACTGGTTCACCTTTAAAGCCAGACTGTCCTTGGGCTCTCTCTCCAGGTTCTGGGCTCTTTTCCCAGTTACTCTGAACGGGGGACACCTGATGGGAGGATGGGCTCCCATCTCAGGGGAGAGATCCATCAGGGGGTCTTTCCCCTTCTTCTCCCAATTGTCCCTTACCGGTTCTAGGGCTCCCCTTACTCTCCCCCCATACCACAGCTTGAAAGGGAAGCCCCCTGGTGATTCCTGGGGCACTTCCCTGTGCCATCGGTGGGGCAGGTACTTGGATGCTGATTTATGCAAGTCCTCAGCATCATCCTCACGGTCCCCTGAACTCTTTCCACCAGCCCGTTGGACTGAGGGTGATATGCAGAGGCCCAGGTGGGCCAGACCCCACCTTTCTCCCACACGCCCCGGAGCCGGGCTGAGATGACCTCGGATCCCTGATCTGTAAAGACCTCACTGGGGACCCCCATCCTGCTGAGGATGGTCAGCAGCGCGTCTGCCTCGGTGTCTGCCCCGGTGGAGGACAGAGCCACCACCTCTGGGTAGCGGGTGGCGAAATCCATCACCACCAGGATGCATTTCTTCCCTGACCAGGTTGCCCTGCTGAGGGGGCCCACCCTATTCTTAGCCACCTTCTGGAAAGGTTCCTCTCTGATGGGCAGGGACCTCCAGGGATCTTCTCCCTTACCTGGGGCCAGGTACAATAGCCGGTGATGATACTTCTGGGACCTCACCGGCTGCCTCCTGATTCCCCACAGTTCTACTTCCCCATGGGCAGCCCATTCCCAGCACAGGAATCCCTTCTCCCACAGGGATCTGTCTCTGCAGTCTTCCCCAAGGGGGTTTGCAGCGCTGTGGCCAGCAAGTTCCCTTAGCTTCTCCAAGGCGGGATCCCTCTGCAGCTCCCTGGCCAGGCCTGGGGTCACCGCCCCACTGAGTCCTGTCCCTGGTGGCTCCCTCCCTGCCGTGGAATCACTTCCCGGCCGCACCTCTGGACCAGGCAAGCCTGGCTGGCAGCCGTCCTGCCCTACCTGGGTGTCCCCCCACTCAGCTGGGGTCTCTGCTCCCCCGGTGCTCAGCACTGCCCTAGCTGTCCCTGTGGGGCCAGGCAGCGAGCTCGCTGCTTTCCTCTCTGCATCAGAGACTGCCTGAGCCACCTCTCCATTGTGCAGGGGAGTGGGGAGCATCTCTCTGTCCCACCCCGCCCTAGGGGTCTGGTTACAGGCAGGCAGGTAACCGGGGCCTGGCAGCTCCTCCCCCCTGCCAGCCAGGTCATTTGCATTTTCACTGACCATTTCCCTCTTAGCCAATTGGTTTCCTGAGTTCAAATTCAAATCCTCGGCCGTTACAGGGCCAGGGCCTGGATCCTGTCCCAAAGATACACAGTCACCCCCCAACAGTACCTCACCGCTGATATCCTGGAGACCCCCAACCACCAGCCAGCCCGACCCCTCCTGGGTCTGCACAGGGATCTGGGCCATAGGCAGGGCGAATGGGTCCGTCCCTGGGACCCTCACCCAGGTCACACAGCCCCTCAGCATCTGGTGGGGGTGCACCACCCGGGGCCTGACCACAATTCTCTCTGTCCCGGGGTCTTGCCACCCCCCGAATGTCTCTCCATTGACCATCACCTTCCGCTCCCACTGGGGGTCCATAGGGTTTGAGTCCAGGGCCAGGAGTGGAAATCCGTCCACCATCCCACCCATCTGGCTGGCGGAGTTTATGGCCTTGGGACCCAGCAAGGGGGTTAGATCCCGGGGCTTTTCCGCAGGGTCTCCCTGGTTCCAATCACCAGCCTGCTCCAAGGCAGTGAGGTGGGCCTCCACATCCCCACCCTCCTTAACTAGGGGCAGCAATTTAGGATCGAGGTTCCCTGCGGAGCTGGCACCCCGGGATCTGTCCCCACTTACCCCTGGCCAGTCCCCTATGCCTCTCCGTTCCACCACCACCAGTTCACGCTGCTGCTGCTGCTTCTCCTGTAGGTCTTTCTCGGGCTCTTGCTGTCTCTCACCGTCCTCTTGCTCTCTCGGACTCAGCTCCAGTCCCATCCGTCTCCGATCCCCTGCTGGGGAACCCGATCGTGAAGACCCCCGTCTGGTTGGGGACCAGACTCTTGGGGATGCCAGGCTATCACTCCAGCTGCTCCCAGATCCTGCTGTAGCCCCGTTGGGGTCAGGAATCTGCTCCCTGGAATGGTCATCCTCCTCCAGCCGCGTGATTAACTGGGCTTTAGTGAGCTTCCCAATGGGTAGCCCTCTCTTTTTGCACAGGGTTACAATGCTCTTCTTAAGGAGAAGGCGATACGCCATCACTTCACTGCTCCCAAGTTGCTGTGGATCCGCAGGCCTGTGTGCTCTTAGCTCCCCACGGTTTCCAGGAAGAACCCCAAGTGTGCCAGCCCTTCTCCAGGTCACCGCCTCTTTGCCAGGGTTGAGCTGCAGCTCCTCCGCCCCTGGGTCCACTCACGGCACCCACAGGGGAACCCTGTCACTGCAAAAATCCTTCTCTCTTCCAGGGCCAAGCCGCAGGCTCCTCCGCCCCTGGGACTGCTCACTGTAGCCCCCAGGGGGACCCCTCATTGCACAGTCCTTCTCGCTGGTCACACACTCCCAGTGGTTAAGCATAGCTCCTCCGCTCCCTGAAACCGCTCCTCTGTGAGCCTTCAGCATGCCTGGTCCTCGTTAGCCCCCCTTCGTGCTACTGCTCCCCAGTTACTTACTGCAGGAAGTGCCGTTCACGGGGTGCAGAACATCCCACCGCTGCCACCAGTTGTCACGGAGTATAGGGGAGTCCGGCCCTGCACCCCTCTTCCCCGGATTCACTGGGAGTCTCAGCCAGCCAGTAGAACAGAAGGTTTATTAGAGATGCCAGGAACACAGCCCAACCAGAGCTTGTCAGTACATCCAGGACCCCTTCCGGGGGGCAGGGAGCTTAGACCCCAGCCTGGGGCTCCCTACATTTTGCCCCACAGCTCCAAACGGGGCAGGGAGGCCAGACCCTGTCTGCCTCTCTCCCCTCTTCCCCGGCCAGCCCCAAACTGAAACCAAAAAGCCAAACCCTCCAGCAGCCTCTCTTCCCCTCCCCCGGGGCCCCTCCTCTAGCCTGTTACCATTCTCCCAGCCAAAGGTGTCACCTCCCAACCCCCGTCCTGGCTCATGTTACAGCCTCAGGTAAAGTCTCGCATTTCCAATGCAGCCTGTCCCAATGCAGCCAGCCTCTCAGGTCAGATCCATCTCCCTCTCTACTCCGACACAGGGTGTGACGGTGTTCCCCATAAAACTTTATGGGGAGATGCTTATAAATGTATATATGTAACTAGAATATGTTTTATGCTACATGTGCCATGTAACATATCACTGTGAAAGTTATGACCTACTGAATTTACTCCTCCTGTTTGTATGCATGTATCATTGTTGTAGTTGAAGTTATGAAGATTGGTTTTATATTTGCTGGTTTTGTACATAGCCTTTGTAAGTGCATGGGATCATCTTTGGAGCAAAGAAGGTGCCTTTTAAATGCGAGCATTTGACAGACCAAAGACGTTGCAGACCCCAATCCACATTGGGGCCGGGTCTGGAATGCAACTGGTTAGACTGGTTAGGGCGCATGGACAGGTGACTTGCCCATGTGATCCCAAAACTCCAGGGCAACTGGATCCTACGCAGGGAGAGGAAGAAAGGCTATAAAAGCCCTTGCAAGACCCTTCCATTTTGTCTTCAGCTGGCTAAAGGGAGAGGCTCTCCACCCCCACCCCCCAGGACATTCCTGAGGGGAACTGAATAAAGGACAAAGACACTAGGGGGTGTGAGCGACTGCTGGACCCAGGCTAATTCTACAGCCTGTAAAAAGGAAAATATCTGAATCTGGTGAGGCTTTTTTCTGTGTTAACTTTGAATAGACATAGACGTGCGTGTTTTATTTTATTTTACTAAGTAACTTGCTTTGTTCTGTCTGTCACTACTTGAACTCACTTAAATCCTATTTTCTGTACTTATTAAAATCACTTTTTACTTATTAGGTTTCCTTGAGTACGAGTTGGTGCCTGGGAAAAGTGAACAGTTGTGCATATCTTTCTATCTTTGAAATAGAAGGCGAACTATTTATGAGTTTACCCTGTATAAGCTTTATACAGGGTAAAACGGATTTATTAAGGGTTTGAACCTCCTTGGAGTTGAGCAGCTGGGTGTCAAAGGCAAGAGCGCTTCCAGGGGCCTTACAGTGGTGAGTGGACTTGGTTCGGACCTGGGTCTGTGTTTGCAGCAGATCAGTGGAATCTGGCTCAAAACAGACAGGATTCGGGAGTCCCAAGCTGGAAAAGGCCTGGAAGCAGGGGCAGAAGTAGCCTTGGCACACCAGGTGGCAGCACCAAGCAGGTCTCTGTGGCCCCAACCCGTCACAGGGACCGTTTCTTCGGAGGAGCCAGCTCTTGTCTCAGGGAATAGATCTACTAGAGGGTCACTTCCCTGCTCCTCCCAATGTCCACACACGGCCAGCACCACATTCCCCCTGGCATAATATGGCTTCATCATATTGACATGGTACACCCGGCAGTGGTGTGCCCGGTTAGACAGCTCCACCACATAATTTACCTCATTTAGCTGCTTGACAACCTTGAAAGGGCCTTCCCAAGCGGCCTGAAGCGTGTTTTTCCTCACGGGGATGAGAACCATCACCTGATCCCCGGTGGCGTAGGCGCGGGCCCGTGCCGTGTGGTCGTACCAGACCTTTTGCTTCCTCTGGGCTCTGGCCAGATTTCCCTTGCCAGGCCCATGAGCTCAGTAAATCTCTCTCGGAAGGTCAGGACATACTCCACCACTGACTCTCCCTCGGGGGCAGCCTCCCCCTCCATTCGTCTCTCATCAGGTCCAGGGGCCCCCTCACCCTCCTGCCGTATAACAGTTCGAAGGGCGAGAATCTGGTAGACTCCTGGGGCACTTCCCTGTACGCGAAAAGTAGGTGCGGTAGGTACTTGTCCCTGTCCTGCGGGTGCTGGTTCATAAAGGTTTTCAGCATCATCTTTAGCATCCCATTGAACCTCTCCACCAGCCCATTGGACTGGGGATGATATGTTGAGGCCCAGCTGTGCCGGACCCCACATTTCTCCCACGAGCACCGGAGCAGGGCCGACATGAAGTTGGACCATTGGTCTGTCAGGACTTCCTTGGGGAACCCCACTCGGCTGAAAATGGTCAGCAGCGCATCCGCCATGGTGTCTGCTTCAATGGAGGATAAGGGCACCGGCTCGGGGTAGCGAAATCTACCACCACCAGAATGTATTTCTTCCCCGACCGCGTTGTCTTGCTGAGAGGCCCCACTATGTCCATAGCCACCTTCTGGAAGGGCTCCTCTATGATGGGCAAAGGCCTCAAAGCCGCTTTCCGCTTGTCCCAAGCCTTCCCCACCCACTGGCAGGGGTCACAGGACCGGCAGTACTGATGGACAGTTGTAAAGACCCCAGGCCAGTAAAAGTTCTGTAGCAGCCTCTGCCTGGTGCGCCGGATTCCCTGGTGCCCTGCGAGAGGGATGTCATGGGCTAGGTACAGTAGCTTGCGGCGATACTTCTGGGGGACCACCAGCTGCCTCCTGATCCCCAACGTCTCCATCTCACCGGGGGGAGCCCATTCCCGGTACAGGAACCCCTTCTCCCAGAGGAACCTCTCCTGGCAGCCTCTCCACATGGTCTGCACCTCCCTGCGGTCGGCCAGGTCCCTGAGCTTCCGCAAGGAGGGATCTCTCTGTAACTCGGCCTGCAACTCAGCCGCTGGGGAAGGGATAGGAGCCTGCTCCCTTGTGCTGTCTGTGTCTGAGGCTGCAGCCTCTCTGCGCATGGTCCTGGGGTACTCCCTCCGCACTGGGGCAGGGTCCTGCGCCCTGTGCGAGGCACCCTCTCCGAGGCCCGGGCGTAGCGCCCCTTGCCGGCTCTGGCTACGGGTCACGACCAGGGTGTCCAGGGATTCATTGGGCCAGTCTTCTAGGTCCCCCCCCATCAGTACCTCAGTGGGCAAATGCTGGTGCACTCCTATGTCCTTGGGGCCCTCCTTGGCCCCCCATTTCAGGTGTACCCTCGCCACGGGTACCTTGAACGGGGTCCCGCCCACCCCTGTTAGGGTCAGGTAGGTGTTGGGTACCACCCGATCTGGGGCCACCACCTCGGGCCGGGCCAGCGTCACCTCCGCGCCCGTATCCCAGTATCCAGTGACCTTCCTCCCATCTATCTCCAGGGGAACAAGGCACTCTCTCCGGAGGGACAGCCCCGCGCCCACCCTATAAACCGAGAATCCTGAGTCTGGAGCATCCAGCCCCCCTCCTCTGGGCTGTCGGCCCCTCGTCCGGCTGGGTCCCTACCCAGTTAACCCGGTGCGGGTTTGGTCTGCTCAGTCTGTCTCTGATCTTGGGGCACTGGGACCGTAAGTGGCCCCTCTGGCCGCAGTGATAGCAGCTCATGTCCCATTGGTCCCCTCGAGCAGGTCGGTTGGTTCTGATGTCGGAGGTTCCCCTCGGGAGGGGGTTCTCCCTATTTCCCCTTTGGGAGGTCCCATGGTGACTCTCTTGCTGCCTCAGGGTGGGCCTGCTCCTTTGGGATTCCTCCCTGCCACCCCTTGACCGTCTGTTCACAAATTCGTCGGCCAGCCGCCCTGCGTGCTGCGGGCTCCCTGGATTTTTGTCCATCAACCATAGCTTCAGGTCTGATGGGCACTGTTCATACAGCTGTTCCAGCACGAATAGTTCGAGCAGACCCTCCATAGTTTGGGCCCCAGCAGTCCACTTGCGGGCGTATCCATGTATCCGGTTGGCCAGTTGTAGGTACGTGATCACAGGGGTTTTTCGCTGACCCCGGAACCTTTGACGGTACATCTCGGGAGTCAGCCCAAACTCACAGAGCAGGGCCTTTTTGAACAGTTCATAGTCCCCAGTCTCCGTCTCTTTCATTTGGCCGTACATGTCCAGGCCTGCAGGGTCTAGTAAGGGGGTGAGATACTGGATCTTGTCTGCAGGGTCAACCTTGGGCAACCTGCAGGCATTCTCAAAGGCCGCCAGGAAGCTGTCTATGTCTTCCCCTTCCTTACGCCGGGCCAGGAAGTTACAATCAAACTTCCCTGTAGTCTTGGGTCCCCCCTCACTCACCGCAGTCTGGCCAGCTCCAGCTCATGCTGGCGTTGTTTCTCCTCATGCTGGCGTTGTTTCTCCTTCTCTTGCACCTCATGCTGACGCTGCTTTTCGCGATCCTCCAGCTCCTTCATTTTCATCTCCCAATCCAGCCGCCTCCACTGCTGGGATGGGGAGCTCCTCCGGGAAGATCCCCTGCTGGCCGCTGGGTCAGGTGCCCTCGGTATTTGCTGGGCTTTACTCAACCTCTCCCCTGTGCAGAGGCGAGAGGGGCCTTGGGATGTCCTCGGCAGCAGTCTGACCCCTCCCAGCCAGGTCAGGCCCTGGGGCCCATGCTGCGTCTGTCGGGCGGCTTCCCCCAGGGACAGGGATCGGGTCATCCAAGCGATCCTTCTCCTCCAGCTCTGCAATCAGCTGGTCTTTGGTGGACTTCCCAATGCGCAGCCCCCTCTGCCTGCACAGCTCCACCAGGTCATTCTTACGGTGCTTAGCATACATCTTCCTGTTGGCCACTCTCAGGCCTGTGCGGTCTTGGCCCCCACGGCTTCCAGGAGGAACCCCTAGTGTGCCAGCCCTTCTCACTGGTCACACCCCTCAGGGTTAAGCGTAACTAATCCACCCCCTGAAACCGCTTCTCTCTGCCTCTTCAGCAACCTGCTCCCCGTCAATCCCCCTTCGTTGTACTGCTCTCCAGTCACTTACTGCAGGAAGTGCCGTTCATGGGGTGCAGAAGATCCCACCTCTGCCACCTGTTGTCACGGAGTGGGGGAATCAGGTCCTGCACCCCTCTTCCCGGGATTCAATGTGACTCTCAGCAAGCCAGTAGAACAGAAGGTTTATTAGGGTTGTCAGGAAAGAGTCCAAACAGAGCTTGTAAGTATGACCAGGACCCCTCAGCTGGGGCCTTCTGGGGGGCAGGGAGCTTAGACCCCGGCTCTGGGGCTCTCTGCGTTTCACCACCCAGCTCCAAACTGAGAAAAAACCAGCCAAACCTCCAGCAGGCTCTTCCCCTCCCCCGGGGCCCCTCCTCTCGCCTTTTACCATTCTCCCATCCAAAGGTGTCACCTCCCAGCCCCCGTCCTGGCTCATGTTACAGCCTCAGGTAAAGTCTCACATTCCCGATGCAGACTTTTCCAATGCAGGCAGCCTCCCAGGTCAAATCCATCTCGCTCTCTACTCCATGACAGAAGGTGAGGGTGGGGGTGGGGGTAAGGGTGAGGGTGGGGATGAGGGTGAGGGCGGGGGTGATGGTGAATGTGAGGTTGGGAGTTGGGTGGAGGTGAGGGTGATGGTGAGTGTGAGGGTGGGGACGTGGGTGGGGGTGAGGTTGTGGGTTCGGGTGCGGGTGAGAGTGAGGGTGAGGGTTAGAGTTAGGTTTTCGGTCAGGGTCAGAGTGAGGGTGATGGTGGGGGTGATGGTGGGGGTGAGGGTGGGGGTAGGGGTTGGGATTAGGGTGGGAGCTGCGGTGGGAGTTGTGATGAGGGTGAGGATGGGAGTTGGATTGGGCGTTAGGCTGAGGGTAAGGGTGAGGGATGTGTGTGGGTGGTCGTGAGGGTGAGCGTAAGGGTGGGGGTGGGGTTGTGCGTGGTTGTGGGTGTGTGTTTGAGGTTGAGGGTGAAGGTGATTGTGGGGGTGTGGGTGCGGGTTGGGTTGAGGGTAGTGTTGAGGATGAGGGTGATGATGAGGGTGAGGGTGGGAGTGGGGGTGGGGGTGAGGGTGACTTTGAGGGTGGGTGTGAGGGTGGAGGTGAGGATGAGAGTGAGGGTGAGTAGGAGGGTGGGGTCAGGGTGAGGGTGAGATTGAGGGTGAGGGTGCGGCTGGGGGTGGGGGATGAGGTTGAGTGTGAGGTTTATGGTGTGGTTTTGGTTTAGGGTGAGGGTGAGGGTGGGGATTTGGGTGGGGGTGGGGTGAGGATGAGATTGAGGGTGATTGTGCGAGTGGTAGTGAGGGTGTGGGTGAGGGTGGGGGTTTGGGTCGGAATTAAGATGAAGGTGAGGGTGGGGGAGAGGGCAGGCGTTGGGTTGGGGTTGAGGGTAAGGGTGAGGGTGGGAGTGGGGTGAGGGTGAGGCTTAGGGTGAAGGTGAATCTGGGGGTGAGGGTGACGGTGGGGGTGGGGGTGTGGGTGTGGGTGTGGGTGAGTTGAAGGTGGGGGTTGGGTTGAGGGTAGTGTTGAGGATGAGGGTGATGGTGAGGGTGAGGGTGGGAGTGGGGGTGGGGGTGAGGGTGACGGTGAGGGTGGGGGTGAGGGTGGGGGTAAGGCAGAGGGTGAGCGTGATGGTTAGCGTCGGGCTGGGGTGAGGATGAGGGTGAGGGTGAGGAGGAGGGTGGGGGTGCGGGTGAGGATCAATGTGAGGGGGAGGAGAACGGTGGGGGTGGGGGTCGGGGTGAGGGTGAGGGTGGGTGTGGGCTTGAAGGTGAGGGTGAGTGTGGGGGTGGGGTGAGGTTGAGGGTGAGGGTGTGGGAGAGAGTGAGGGTGGGGGTGGAGGTGGGGGTGAGGGTGATGGTGACCGAGGGCTTGGGGTTTAGGGCGAATGTGAGTGTGGGGGTGGGGGTTTGCTGTGTGTGAGGGTGAGGGTGAGTGTTAGGGTTAGGGTTAGGGTTAGGGTGTGGCTGAGGGTGAGTGTGAGGGTGGGTTGGGGTTGCGGTGGGGGTTGGGGTTAGGGTGAGGGTGGGAGTGGAGGTTACTGTGAGGGTGAGGTTGGGGGTGGGGGTGGCGGGGAGGGGGAGGGGGAGGGAGAGGCTTAGGGTTGGGGTGGGGGTTGGGGTGAGGGTGGGGGTTGAGGTGTGAGTGAGGGTGAGGGTGAGAGTGGGGGTGGAGAGGAGGGTGAGCGTAAGGGTGGGGGTGGGGTTGGGCGTGTGCCTGGTCCTGGGTATGAGTTTGTGGGTGAGGGTGAGGGTGATTGTGGGGGTTGTGGTAAGGCTGACCCTGAGGGTGATGATGAGGGTGGGGTTTGGGGTGACGGTGAGGGTGAATTTGAGGGTGGGGTTGGGGGTGAGGTTGGGGGTTGGGAAGAGGATGAGGGTGAGGGTGGGTGTGGAGGTGAGGGTCAGGGTGGGAATGGGGGTGGAGGCAGAAGTGAGGGTGAGTTTGAGTGTGAGGGTGAGCGTGAGTGTAGGGATGGGGGTGTGCGTCGGGGTTAGGGTGAGGGTGGCGGTGGCGGTGGGGGTGAGGGTGAGGGTGGGTGTGAGGATGAGCTTGAGTGAGAGGAGGAGGGTGGCGGTGGGGGTCGTGGTGAGGGTGAGGGTGGGGATGGGGTGGGCTTGCGGGTGAGTGTGGGAGATGGGATGGGGGGATGGGGAGGGTGAGGGTGGAGGTGGTGGTCGGGGTGAGGGTGATGGTGACGGTGGGCTTGGGGTTAGAGTGAGGGTGAGGGTAAGGCTGTGGTTGGGGGTGGGGGTTTGGGTGGGTGTCAGGGTGAGGGAGAGGGTGAGGGTGGGGTGGGGTTAGGGGTTAGGGTGAGGGTGAGGGTGAGTGTTGGGGTGTGAGTGAGGGTGTGAGTGTGGGTGGGGGTGAGGGTGAGTGTAAGGTTTGGGGTGGTGGTGGAGTTGTGCATGGGCGTGATTTTGTGGTTGAGGTTGAGGGTGATTGTGGGGTTGGGGTAAGGGTGAGGGTGAGGCTGAGGGTCGTGGTGCGGGTGGGGTTTGGAGTGAGGGTGAGGGTGGGGGTGGGGTTGGCGTTAGGGGTAGGGTTGAGGGTGAGGGTGAGGGTGAGGGTGGGGATGGGAGTGGGGGTCAGAGTGATGTTGGGAGTGGAGGTTGAGGTGGGGATGAGGGTGAGGGTGTGGGTGAGGGTGGGGATGAGGGTGGGGGTAGGGTTGGGAGACAGGGTGATGTTGAGGGTGCGGGTGGAGGTGGGGTGGGAGAGAGCGTGAGGGTGAGGGTGGGGTGGTGCGCGGTTGAGGATGACGGACACGTTGAACTTGGGGGTTAGGGTAAAGGTGAGGGCGAGAGTGAGGGTGAGGGTGGGGGTGGGGGTGGGAGTGGGGGTGAGCGTGAGGGTGAGGGTGGGGGTGCGATTGAGGATGACGGTGATGGTGAACTTGGGGGTTAGAGTAAAGGTGAGGGCGAGGGTGAGGGTGAGGTTGGGGGTGGGGTTTGGGGTGAGGGTGAGGGTGAGGGTTAGGTTTAGGGTTAGGGTGAGGGTGGGGGTGGGGGTGAGGGTGAGGGTGACCGTGGGGGTGGGTGGGGGCGGGGGTTGCGGTTAGGGTTAGGGTGAGGGTGGGTGTGGGGGTCAGGGTGAGGGTGAGGGTGCAGGTGGGGGTGGTGGTGGTTACCCCAACCCCCACCTCCACACTCACTCTCACCCTAACCACAACCCCACCCCCACCCTCATGCTCACCCTCACCTTCACCCTAAACCCCAAGCCCACCGTCACCATCGCCCTCACACCCACCCCCATCCCCGCCCTCACCTCCACCCCCACTCCCCCACACTCACCCCCACCCCCACCCTCACTCTCACCCTCATGCTCACCCCCACTCCCACCACCACCTTCACCCTCACCCTACCCCCAACCCCACCCCCACCTCCACCCTCACCCTGGCCTAAACCCTCCCCGCTCACCCCCAGCCCGATGTTCACCGTCACCCTCACCCTTACCCACACACTCATCCTCACCCTCACCCCCACCCTCACACACTCCCTCACTAGCAACCCCACTCTCACCCTCACCCCCACTGCCACCCCCACCCTCACACTCACCCTCACCCTCATCCCCACCCCCAACCCCACCTTCACCCTCACACTCACCCGCACCCTGACCCTCATCGTAATGCTCAACCTCACCCCCACTCCCACCCCCACCCCACCCCCACCCTGACGATCACACTCATCCTCACCCTCACCCCCAACCCCACCCTCACCCTCACCCTCACCTCCACCCCCACTCCTCCACACTCAAACTCACCCACACGCCCTCCCCCACCCACTCCCACCCTCAGCCTCACCCACACCCTCACCCCCACCCTCACCCCCACCCACACTCTCACCCTCACGCTCACCCCCACTCCCACCACCACCCTCACCCTCACCCTACCCCCAACCCCACCCCCACCCTGACCCTCACCCTCGCCTGAACCCTCCCCGCTCACCCCCACCCCCACCCCCACCCTCACCCTCACCCTCAACTTGACCACCACTCTCAGCCTCCTCCTCACCCTCACCCTCATCTTCACCCTCACCCCCACCCTCGCCCTCACCCTCACCGTCACACCCAGCCCGATGTTCATCGTCACCCTCACACTTACCCCCACACTCATCCTCACCCTCACCCACACCCTCACCCACTCCCTCACCCGCAACCCCACTCTCATCCTCACCCCCACTGCCACCCCCACCCTCACGCTCACCCTCACCCTCTTCCCCACCCGCAATCTGACCCCACCCTCACCCTCACACTCACCCGCACCCTCACCCTCATCGTAACGCTCAACCTCACCCCCACTCCCACCACCACCCCACCACCACCCTGACGATCACCCTCATCCTCACCCTCACCCCCACCACCACCCTCACCCTCACCCGAAATCCCGCACCCTCCGTAATCCTCACCCTAAACCAATACCCACCCCTCACCCACCCTCACCCTCATCCTCACGCCCACCCTCACCCGAACCCTAATCCTAACCCTCACTCTCACTCTTACCCTCACCCTCACCCCAAACCCGACCCCCACCCTCACCCTCACCATCACCCCAAACCCCACCCACACCATAACCCTCACCCGCACCCCCACCCCCACCCTCATGATCCCCCTCACCCTCACCTTCACCCTAAACCCCAAGCCCACCGTCACCATCGCCCTCACCTCCACCCCCAACCCCACCCTCACCTTCACCCTCACCTCCACCCCCACTCCCCCACACTCAAACTCACCCACACACCCTCCCCCACCCCACCCCCACCCTCAGCCTCAACCACACCATTACCCTCACCCCCACCCCCACCCCCACCCCCACTCTCACCCTCACGCTCATCACCACTCCCACCACCACCTTCACCCTCACCCTACCCCCAACCACACCCTCACCCTCACCTCCACCCCCATTCCCCCACACTCAAACTCACCCACACCCCCTCTCCCACCCACCCCCACCCTCAGCCTCACCCACACCCTCACCCCCATCCTCACACCCACCCCCACCCACACTCTCACCCTCACGCTCCTCCTCACCCCCACCCCCACCCCCACCCCCACCCTCACCCTCACCCCGACCACCACTCTCAGCCTCCTCCTCACCCTCACCCTCATCTTCACCCCCACCCCCACCCTCGCCCTCACCCTCACCCTCACACCCAGCCTGATGTTCATCGTCACCCTCACACTTACCCCCACACTCATCCTCACCCTCACCCACACCCTCACCCACTCCCTCACCCGCAACCCCACTCTCATCCTCACCCCCACTGCCACCCCCACACTCACGCTCACCCTCACCCTCTTCCCCACCCCGAACCCGACCCCACCCTCACCCTCACACTCACCAGCACCCTCACCCTCATTGTAACGCTCCTCCTCACCCCCACTCCCACCACCACCCCACCACCACCCTGACGATCACCCTCATCCACACTCTCACCCCCACCACCACCCTCACCCGAAACCCCGCACCCTCCGTAATCCTCACCCTAAACCAAAACCCACCCCTCACCCACCCTCACCCTTATCCTCACGCCCACCCTCACCCGAACCCTAATCCTAACCCTCACTCTCGCCCTCACCCTCACCCCAAACCCCACCCCCACCCTCACCCTAACCGTCACCCCAAACCCCACCCACACCATCACCCTCACCCGCACCCCCACCCCCACCCCCAACCTCACCATCACCCTCACCCCAACCACCCCCCCACCCCCACCCTCATGATCACCCTCACCTTCACCCTAAACCCCAAGCCCACCGTCACCATCGCCCTTACTCCCACACTCATCCTCACCCTCTCCCCCACCCTCACTAGCAACCCCACTCTCACCCTCACCCCCACTGCCACCCCCAACCTCACGCTCACCCTCACCCTCATCCCCACCCGAAACCCGACCCCTAACCCCACCCTCACACCCGCACACGCACCCTCATCGTAACGCTCAACCTCACCCCCAATCTGACGATCACACTCATCCTCACCCTCACCCCCAACCCCACCCTCACCCTCACTTCTACCCCCACTCCCCCACACTCAATCTCACCCACACGCCCTCCCCCACCCCACCCCCACCCTCTGCCTCACCCACACCCTCACCCCCACCCTCACCCACACCCACACCCACACTCTCATGCTCACCCCCACTCCCACCACCACCCTTACCCTCACCCTACCCCCAACCCCACCCCCACCCTGACCCTCACCCTCGCCTGAACCCTCCCCGCTCACGCCCACCCCGACCCTCACCCCCAGACTGACCCTCACCCCGACCACCACTCTCAGCCTCCTCCTCACCCTCACCCTCATCTTCACCCCCCACCCTCGCCCTCACCCTCACCCTCACACCCAGCCCGATGTTCACCGTCACCCTCACACTTACCCACACACTCATCCTCACCCTCACCCCCACCCTCACTAGCAACCCCACTCTCACCCTCACCCCCACTGCCACCCCCACCGTCACGCTCACCCTCACCCTCATCCCCACTCCCAACCCGACCCCCAACCCCACCCTCACCCTCATCCTAACGCTCAACCTCACCCCCACGTCCACTCCCACCCCCACCCCACCCCCACCCTGACGATCACCCTCAGCCTCATCCTCACCCCCACCACCACCCTCACCCGAAACCCCGCACCCTCCGTAATCCTCACCCTAAACCAAAACCCACCCCTCACCCACCCTCACCCTCATCCTCACGCCCACCCTCACCCGAACCCTAATCCTAACCCTCACTCTCGCCCTCACCCTCACCCCAAACCCCACCCCCACCCTCACCCTCAACGTCAACCCAAACCCCACCCCACCTCACCATCACCATCACCTTCACCCCTACCCCAACCCCCACAATCTTCCTCAACCCTCACTCACACCCCAACCCTCACGCCAACCCTCACCCCCACCATCACCCTCTCGCTCACCCCAACCCCCACCCCACCCCAACCCTACTCCACCCTCACCCTCAGGCTAAACCTAACTCCCAAACCCACCGTCACCATCACCCTCACCCTCACCCCCACACCAATCCGCAACCCTACCTTCACCCTCACAGCCATCCCCACCCTCACCCTAACCTTCACCCTCTACCCCACCACCAGTCTCACCCTCCACGCACCCCCACCCCCACCATCTCCCCCACAGTCACCCTAACCCCGACCCACACGTCCACCCCCAACCTCAACCTCACCCTAACCACCACACCCACCCTCACCCCCACCCTAATCCCAACTGCTACCCCCACCCCAACCTCACCCCCAACCTCACCCTCACTCTGACTCTAACCCTAACCCTAACTGTAACCATCACCCTCAGCCTCTCCCGCACCGGAACCCCCACCCCCACCACCACCCTCAATCCCAACCCCACCCTCATCCTCTCCCCAACATCACCCCCACCCTCAACCCCCTAGTCTCACGCTAACATTCACCCCCATCCCCACCCTCACCGTAATGCACAACCTCACCCCCACCCTCACCCTGGGATAGTGAGGGTGAGGGTGGGCGTGCGGTGGGGGGGAGCGTGAGGGTGGTCGTGAGGGCGGGGGTGAGAGTGAGGGTGACAGTGAGGGTGAGGGTCGGGGTGTGGGTTGCAGTGAGTGTGCGGTTGTGGGTGAGGGTTCGGCTGAGGGTGGGGATGGGCGGTTTGAGTGGGGGTGAGTTTATGGGAGGGGGTGGGGGTGGGGTGTGAGCGTGAGGGTGGATGTGAGTTTACGGTTGAGCGTGAGGTTTGAACTGCGGTGGGGGTGAGCGTGAGGGTAAGGTTGACTGTTGGGGTGGGGGTTATAGTGAGGGTTGGGGTCGGGGTTAGGGTGAGATTTAGGGTGAGGGTTACAGTTAGGGTGAGGTTTAGGGTGACGGTTACAGTCATGGTGTGGCTGAGATGGAGGGGGACAGTGGGGTGGGGGGCTGAGGGTGAGGGTGGCGGTGTATTTAGGGATAGGGTGAGGGTGGGGGTTGGGGCTTGGGATCTGTACCAGTAGCTCAGCAGTACAGCTAAATAGCTTTTATTACTAATGGGCTGTACCAAATTCAAAGCAGTTCCTTTAAAAACCTTTTGGAGGTGGATTACAGGAGAGATTTGGCAGTAGCAGTGAACATTATTCATAGCGAGGTATTCTCAGGAAAGGAACTGTACCTAAAGCCAACCAGTGCAGCATAACGGCTTTTGGAGGAGGATTCCAGGTGAAATTCGTCTGTAGCAGTGAACAGAATTGAAATGCTTTTTGAGGAATTTTCAAAATCTAATAGGTACAAAAAGCGCAGTAAAACATCTAACGGACGTTTCAAAGAGGCTTCCAGGAGAAATTTATAACATGCAGTGAACAGGATTGAATTGCTCGTAGTGAGGTATTCTCACGAACGGAACTGTACGAAAATCGCAGCATTACATTTAAATAGCTATTGTAGGTGTATAACAGGAGAGATTAGGCTTTAGCAGTGAACAGGGTTGAATTGGTGATTGCGAGGTATTCTAACAAACGGATGTGGACGAAAATCCAACCATTGCCGCTTAATTATTTTGGCTGGAAGATTCCAGGAGATATTTAGTTGTAGCAGTGAAAAAATTGAAATGCTTTTTGCGAGGAATTTTCACGAACCGATCTGTACAAAATGCACAGCAGAACATATAACTGGCCTTTATAAGAGGAGTCCTGGATAAATTTGTAACTTGCTATTAACAGGATTGAATTGTTCATTGCAAGGTATTCTCACGAAAGGATTTGGACCAAAAGGGCAGCATTACATTTTGATAGCTTTTGTAGGTGTATGACAGGAGAGATTTGCAAAAGAGGTATTCTCACAAAAGGAATAGTAGGAAAAGCCAAGGAGTGCAGCCTAATTTATTTCTAGGAACATTCCTGAAAAAATTTAGTTGTAGGAGTTAAAAAATTCAAATGCTCTTTGTGAGAAATTTTCACGAACCGATCTGGTCAAAAAGCGCAGCAGAACATGTAACTGGCCTTTTAAAGACGATTGCAGGATAAATTTGGAACTTGCTGTTAACAGGATTGAAGTGGTCATTGTGAGATATTCTCACGAACGGATCAGGACCAAAATCGCAGCATTACATTTAAATAGCTCTTTTAAGTGTATTACAGGAGATATTGGGCAATAGCAGTGAACAGGTTTGAATTGTTCATTGCGAGCTATTCCCACGAACGGATCTGTACGAAATGCCCACCAGGGCTGAATAAGTACTTTCGGTGGAGGATTCCAGGAGAAATTTAGTTGTAGCTGTGAAAAAATTTAAAAGCTCTTTGTGAGGAATTTTCACGAACCGATCTGTACAGAAAGCGCAGCAGAACATCTAACTGGCCTTTTAAAGAGGATGGCGGGATTAATTTGGAACGTGCTGTTAACAGGATTGAATTGTTCATTGTAAGGTATTCTCACGAACGGATTTGTTCGAAAAGCCAACCAGTGCAGCATAACGGCTTTGGGAGGAGGATTCCACGTGTAATTGGTCTATAAAAGTGAAAAGAATTGAAATGCTTTCTTTGGAATTTTCATCAACTAATAGATACAAAAAGCGCAGTAGAAGGTCTAACGGGCGTTTCAAAGAGGCTTCCAGGAGAAATTTGGAACTTGCAGTAAACAGGATTGAATTGATCGAAGTGAGGTAGTCTCACGAACGGATCATTACGAAAATCGCAGCAGTACACTTATATATCTATTGGAGAAGGATTCCAGGCGAGATTTGGCAGTAGCTGTGAACAGGGTTCAGTTATTCAAAACGAGGTATTCTCTCAAGCGTTACAGTAGGAACTGCCAAGTAGTGCAGCCTAATTGATTTCTAGGAAGATTCCTGGAGATATTTAGTTGTAGCAATTAAAAAATAGAAATGCTCTTTGTGAATAGGTATTCTTAACAAAGGATCTGTACCGAAAATGCAGCAGTACATTAAAATAGCTTCTCGAGGTGGCTTACAGGCGAGATTTGGAAGTAGCAGTGAACAGGATTGAATTGTTCATTACGTGGTATTCTTACGAACGGATCTGTACCAAAATCGTAGCAGGACATTTAAATACTTTTGGAGGAGGATTCCAGGAGAAATGTAGTTGAAGCCTTGAAAAACTTGAAATGCTCTTTGTGAGGAATATTCACGAAGAAGAAGCCTAGCTGCATATCTAACTAGCATATTTTAAGAGGATTCCAGGAAAAATTTGGAACCTGCCGTGTAAAGGACTAAATTGTTCATTGTGAGGTATTCTCACGAAAGGATCTGTACCAAAATTGTAGCAATTCATTAAAATAGCTTTTGGAGGTGGATTACAGGAGCGATTTGGCAGTAGCAGTGAACAGGATTGAATTGTGCATTGCGAGGTATTCTTACGAACGGATTTGTACGAAAAGCAAACCAGTAGAGCATAATTGCTTTTGATGGAGGATTCCAGGATAAATTTAGCTGTGGCAGAGAAAAAATTGAAATGCTCTTTGTGAGGTATTTTCACTAATCGATGGGCACATGAACCGCAGCATCAAATCTAACTGGAGTTTTTAAGAGTATTCCAGGTTAATTTGGGAATTTGCTGTGAAGTGGACTGAATTCAACATTGTGATGTATTCTCACGAACGGATCTGTACCAAATTCGCAGCATTACGTTCGCAGCTTTTGGAGGAGGATTCCAGGCGAGATTTGGAACTATCAGTGACCAGGGTTGAATTGTTCATTGCGAGCTATTCTCACGAACGGATCTGTACGAAAAGCCCACCATTGCAGCATAATGGGTTTTTGAGGAGGATTCTAGGAGAAATTTAGTTGTAGCAGTGAAAAAATTGAAATGCTCTTTGTGAGGAATTTTCACGAAGAAGAAGCCCAGCAGCAATTTTAACTGGCGTTTTTAAGAGGATTCCCGGAACAATGGCACATGCTGTGAAAAGGCTTAAATTGTACATTGTGAGGTATTCTCACCAATAGATCTGTACCAAAATCGCAGCATTACATTCTAATAGCTTTTGGAGGTGGATTACAGGAGAGATTTGGCAGTAGCAGTGAACAGGATTTAATTGTTCATTGTGAGGTAGTCTTAGGAACGGATCCGTACCAAAATCGTAGCAGTACTTTTAAAAACTTTTGGAGGAGGATTCCAGGAGAGATTTGGAAATATCAGTGACCAGGGCTGAATTGTGCATTGCGAGGTATTCTCAAGAACGGATCTGTACTAAAGGCCAACCAGTGCAGCATAATTACTCTTTGAGGAGGATTCAGGGAGAAATTTAATTGTAGCAGTGAAAATTTTTTTCACGAACCGATGTGTACACGAACCGAGGTGTACACGAAGCGCTGCATCACATCTAACTGGCGTTTTTAAGAGGATTCCAGGATAAATTTGGAACTTGCTGTGAACAGGATTGAATAGTTCATTGAGAGGTATTCACGAATGGATCTCTACGAAAAGCCAAGTGCAACATAATGGCTTTTGGAGGAGGATTCCAGGTTAAATTTGTCTGTAGCAGTGAACAAAATAGAAATGCTTTGTGAGGCATTTTCAAAAACTAATAGGTACAATAATCGCAGTAGAACATCTAACGGGCGTTTCATAGAGGCTGCCAGGAGACATTTGGAACTTGCAGTGAACAGGATTGAATTGATCGTAGTGAGGTATTCTCACGAACGGATCTGTCCGAAAAGCCAACAAGTAGCGCATAACTGCTTTTGGAGGAGATAGTCCAGTGCAAGAAGCGAAGCAGGAAAACTAACTGGCGTTTTTAAGAGGATTCCAGGATAAATTTGAATCTTGTGCTGAACAGGAATGAATTGTTCATTGAGCGGTATTGCGTGGATGTGGCTTGGGGTTTGAGGGTGAGGGTGATTGTGGGGGTTGGGTTAAGCGTGAGGGTGAGGTTGAAGGTTAGGGTTGGGGAGGGGGTAGGGTGGGGGTGAGAGTGAGGGTGGGGTGGGGATTAGGTTGAGGGTGAGGGTGGGGGTGAGGGTTAGGGTGGGGGTGGGGTTCGGGGTGGCGGTTGTGGTGAGGGTGAGGTTGAGGGTTAGGGTTGGGGTGGGGGTATGGGTGAGGGTGAGGGTGGGGTTGGGGGTGGCGGTTGGGATGAGGGTTGGGTGGGGATTAGGATGAGGGTGGGAGTGAGGCTCACGGTGATGGTGAGGGTGGGGTTGGGGGTGGGGGTTGGGGTGAGGGTGGGGGTGGGGTTATGGGTGAGGGTGAGGTTGGGGGTGGGCTGGGGGGAGGGGGTGAGGGAGAGGGTAATGGTGAGGGTGGGGGTGGGGTTGAAGATGGCGGTTGGGGTGAGGGTGAGGTTGAAGGTTAGGGTTTGGGAGGGGGTAGGGGTGGGGTGTGAGTGAGGGTGGGGTGGGGGTGGGGGTGAGGGTGAGGTAGAGGGTGCGGGTTGGGGTTGGGGATTAGGTTGAGAGTGAGGGTGGGGGTGAGGCTCATGGTGATGGTGACGGTTGGCGGTGGCGGTGGCGGTTGGGCTGAGGGTGGGCGTGGGGTGGGGTGGTGGGGTGGGTGAGGGTGGGGGTGGCGTGGTGAGGTGGGTGAGTGTGGGGGTGTGAGTGAGGGTTAGGGTTAGGGCTATGGTTATGGATAGGGTGAGGGGTGAGAATGACGCTGAGGGTGGGAGAGTAACGCTCAACCTCACCCTTACCCCCACCCCACCCCCACACTAACCCTAACCCCAACCCTCACCCACGGACTCAACCTCAACCTCACCCTCACTCCAACCCCCATCCCCACACCCACCCCCAATCTCACCCTCACCCAAACCCCACCCTCACCCTCACCTTCACCCTCACCTCCACCCCCATTCCCACCTCCAAGTTCACCGTCACCCTCACCCTTACCCCAACACCCACAATCACCCTCACCCTCAAACCCACGCCCACACCCACGAACACCCCACCCACAGCCCCACCCTTACGCTCACTCCCACCCCCACCCGCACCCTCTCCCTCACTCTCATCCCCTCCATCACCCTCAGCCTCACTCCCACCCTCACCACCTATCCTCACCTTCACCCCACCCTCACCCTCACCCCAACCCCCACCCCAACCCTCACCATCACCCTGACACCTACTCCCAGGATGAGCATTACGGTGAGGGTGCGGGTGAGGGTGAGGGTAGGGGTGGATGTGGGTTGGGTGTTGGGTTGAGAGTGAGGGTGAGGGTACGGGTGTGAGTGGGGGTGACGGTGAGGGTAGGGGTGGGGGTGAGGGTCAGGGTGGGAGTGCGAGTGGCGGTTTGGGTGATGGTGTGGGTGAGGGTGATTGTGGGGGTGGCGATGAGAGAGAGGGTGACGGTGAGCGTGAGGTTGAGGGCAGTGCTGTGGATGAGAGTGAGGGTGATGGTGAGGGTGCGGGTGTGAGTGCGGATGAGGGTGGGGGTGAGGGTCAGGGTGGGAGTGCGAGTGGCGGTTTGGGTGACGGTGTGGGTGAGGGTGATTGTGGGGGTGGCGATGAGAGAGAGGGTGACGGTGAGCGTGAGGTTGAGGGCAGTGCTGTGGATGAGAGTGAGGGTGAGGGTGAGAGTGTGGGTTGTTGTGGGGGTGGGGGGTGAGGGTGAGGGTGGGGTTGAGGGTGAGGGTGAGGGTGGGGGTGAGGGTGAGGGTGGGGTTGTAGGTTATGGTGGGGGAGAGGGTGAGGGTGATGGTGAGGGTGACGTTTGGGTTGAGGGTGAGGGTGAGGATTAGGGTGGGACTGGGAGGTGAGGGGGCGGTTGAGGTGAGGGTGAGGTTGAGCGTGAGGGTGAGGGTTAGGATTAGGCTGAGTGTGAGAGTGACGGTGAGTGTGAGGGTAAGGGTGAGAGTGAGGGTGTGGTTAGGAATGGGGTGAGGGTGAGGGTGGGAGTGGGGGTGGGGGTGAGAGTGGGAGTGGGGGTGGGGGTCAGGGTGAGGGTGGGGGTGGGGCGAGGGTGCGGGTGAGAGTGAGAGAGAGGGTGAGGGTGGGACTGGGGTTGGGGGTGAGGGTGAGGGTTAGGGTGGGGTTTGGTTTTGCTGTGAGGGTGAGGGTGAGGGTGGGGTTTGGGTGGGGGTGAGGGTGAGAGTGAGGGTGGGGGTGGGGATGGGGTTGTGGGTCGGGGATAGGATGAAGGTGAGCGTGGGAAAGAGGGCGGGGGTGGGTTTGAGTGTGATGGTGCGGGTAGGGGTTGGGTGAGGGTGAGGGTGAGGCTTAGCGTGAAGGTGAGTCTGGGGGGAGGGTGAGGGTGAGGCTTAGGGTGAAGGTGAGTCTGGGGTGAGGGTGAGGGAGGGGGTGGTGGTGGGGTGAGGGTGAGGGCGTGGGTGAGGGTGAGTGTGTGGGTGGTGGTGGTGGTTGGGTTGAGGGTAGGGTTGATGATGAGGGTGAGGGTGGTGGTGGGAGTTGGGGTGATGATGAGGGTGGGAGAGGGGGTGGGGGTGAGGGTGAGGGTGGGGGTGAGCGTGAGGGTGGGGGTAAGGGAGAGGATGAGGGTGAGCGTCGGGCTGGGGTGAGGGTGAGGGTGCTGTTGAGGATCAGGGTGAGTGTGAGGAGGAGGATGGGGTGGAGGTCGGGGTGAGGGTGAGGGTGGAGGTGGGGTGGGGATGGGGTGAGGTTGAGGGTGAGGGTGAGGGTGTGGGTGAGGGTGAGGGTGGTGGTGGGCGTGGGGCTAAGGGTGATAGTGACGGTAGGCTTTGGAGTTAGGGTTATGGTGAGGGTGAGGGTGAGGGTGAGGGTTACGGGTAGGGGGAGTGTGAGGGTTGGACGTGGGGGTGGGAGTGGGGGTGAGGGTGAGGATGAGCATTACGGTGAGGGTGCGGGTGAGGGTGAGGGTGGGGTGGATGTGGGTTGGGTGTTGGGTTGAGAGTGAGGGTGAGGGTGAGAGTGCGGGTGTGAGTGGGGGTGAAGGTGGGGGTGGGGGTGAGGGTCAGGGTGGGAGTGCGAGTGGCGGTTTGGGTGACGGTGTGGGTGAGGGTGATTGTGGGGGTGGCGATGAGAGAGAGGGTGACGGTGAACGTGAGGTTGAGGGCAGTGCTGTGGATGAGAGTGAGGGTGAGGGTGAAAGTGTGGGTTGTTGTGGGGGTGGGGGTGAGGGTGAATGTGGGGGTGGGGGTGAGGGTGAGGGTGGGGTTGTGGATTACTGTGGGGTGAGGGATAAGGGTGAAGGTGAGGGTGAGTGTGGGGGTGGGAGTCAGTGTGGGGTGATGGTGAGGGTGCGGGTGGGGTTTTTTGGTGTTCGTGAGGGTGAGGGTGGGGGTTGGGGTTGCGCTTAGGGTGAGGGGTATGGGGAGGGTGAAGGTGAGAGTGAGGATGGGGGTTTGGGGTGAGGGTGAGTTTGAGGGTGAGAGTGAGGGTGGGGTTGGGGGTGAGGGTGGTGGCGGCAGTTAGGGTGAGGTTGACGGTGAGGGTGGGGGTGACATTGAGGGTCGGGGTGAGGGTGACTGTGGGGGTGGGGGTGAGCGTGAGGGTGAGGGTGGGGGTGGGGTTGAGGGTGAGGGTTACGGAAAGGGGGAGGGTGAGGTTGGGGGTGGGGATGAGGGTGAGGGTGGGGGTGGGAGTGAGGGTCAGGGTGGGAGTGGGAGTGGGGTTTGGGTGACGGTGTGGGTGAGGGTGAGCGTGGGGGTGGCGATGAGAGAGAGGGTGAAGGTGAGGGTGAGGTTGAGGGCGGTGCTGTGGGTGAGAGTGAGTGTGAGGGTGAGAGTGTGGGTGGTTGTGGGGGTGGGGGTGAGGGTGAGGGTGGGGGTGGAGGTGAGGGTGAGGTTGTGGGTGTGGGTTACGGTGGGGGTGAGGGTGAGGGCGGGGGTGAGGCTGGGGGTGTGGGAGGGGGTGAGGGTGAGGGTGGGGGGGGTGGGTGACGGTGAGGGCTGGGGAGGAGGTGGGGGTTAGGGTGAGGGTGGGGGTGGGCGTTAGTGTGAGGGTGAGGGTGAGTGTGGGATTGGGAGTCAGGGTGGGGGTGAGGGTGAGGGTGCGGGTGGGGGTTTTCGGTGGTGGTGAGGGTGAGGGTGGGGATTGGGGTTGCGGTTAGGGTGAAGGGTGGGGTGAGGGTGAAGGTGAGAGTGAGGATGGGGGTTTGGGGTGAGGGTGAGTTTGAGGGTGAGGGTGAGGGTCTGGTTGGGGGTGAGGGTCATGGCGGTGGTTAGGGTGAGGTTGACGGTGAGAGTGGGGGTGAGTATGAGGTTGAGGGTGGGAGTGGGGTTGGGGGTGCGGGTGCGGGTGAGGGTGAAAGTGTGGGTGAGGGTGAGGGTCGGGGTGGCACTGAGGTTGTTGGTGAGGGAGGAGCTGGGGGTGGGGGTTAGGGTTAGGGTTAGGGTCGGAGTGGCGGTGGGGGTGAGGGTGAGGGTGAGGGTGGGGGTGGGGCTGTGCGTGGGGTGAGGGTGAGGACGAGGATTAGGTTGGTGGGTGAGGGTGAGAGTGTGGGTGGGGTGTGGGTGAGGGTGAGTGTGTGGGTGGGGGTGGGGTGAGGGTGAGGGTCGGAGTGGCGGTGGGGGTGAGGGTGAGGGTGGGCGTGGGGTTGGGGGTGGGGTGAGGGTGAGGATTAGGGTCAGGGTGAGCGTGGGGGTGGGGGTGAGGGTGAGGGTGAGGGCGGGGATTCGGGTGGGGGTGAGAGTGAAGGTGAGAGTGGGGGTGGGGTTAGGGTTGGGGTGGGGTTAGTGTGAGGGGGAAGGAGACCAAAGCCCCGAGGTAAGTGGGGAAGTGGGATACCGGGAAGAAGCACAAGTAGGTGTGTGCAAGAGGGGATGGCTCCTGCCCATACTGGGACAGCAGAACAATCGGTGAGTTACCTTAAATTTCTATACACAAATGCAAGAAGCCTGGGGAACAAGCAGGGAGAACTGGAAGTCCTGGCACAGTCAAGGAATTATGATGTAATTGGAATAACAGAGACTTGGTGGGATAACTCACACGATTGGAGTACTGTCATGGATGGATATAAACTGTTCAGGAAGGATAGGCAGGGCAGAAAAGGTGGGGGAGTTGCGTTGTATGTAAGAGAGCAGTATGACTGCTCAGAGCTCCAGTATGAAACTGCAGAAAAACCTGAGAGTCTCTGGATTAAATGTAGAAGTGTGAGCAACAAGGGTAATGTCGTGGTGGGAGTCTGCTACAGACCACCAGACCAGGGGGATGAGGTGGACGAGGCTTTCTTCCAGCAACTAACAGAAGTTACTAGATCACAGGCCCTGGTTCTCATGGGTGACTTTAATCACCCCGATATCTGCTGGGGGAGCAATACAGCGGTCCACAGACAATCCAGGAAGTTTTTGGAAAGTGTAGGGGACAATTTCCTGGTGCGGTTGCTGGAGGAACCAACTAGGGGAAAAGCTCTTCTTGACCTGCTGCTCACAAACAGGGAGGAAATAGTAAAGAAAGCAATAGTGGATGGGAACCTGGGAGGCAGTGACCATGAGATAGTCGAGTTCAGGATCCTGACACAAGGAAGAAAGGAGAGCAGTAGAATACAGAGCCTGGACTTCAGAAAAGCAGACTTTGACTCCCTCAGGGAACTGATGGGCAAGGTCCCCTGGGAGAATAACATGAGGGGGAAAGGAGTCGAGGAAAGCTGGCTGTATTTTAAAGAATCCTTATTGAGGTTGCAGGAACAAACCATCCCGATGTGTAGAAAGAAAAGTAAATATGGCAGGCGACCAGCTTGGCTTAACAGTGAAATCCTTGCTCGTCTTAAACACAAAAAAGCAGCTTACAAGAAGTGGAAGATTGGACAAATGACCAGGGAGGAGTATAAAAATATTGTTCAGGCATGCAGGAGTGAAATTAGAAGGCCAAATCACACTTGGAGTTGCAGCTAGCCGGAGATGTTAGGAGTAACAAGAAGGGTTTCTTCAGGTATGTGAGCAACAAGAAGAAAATCAAGGAAAGTGTGGGCCCCTTGCTGAATGAGGGAGGGAACCTAGTGACAGAGGATGTGGAGAAAGCTAGTGTACTCAATGCTTTTTTTGCCTCTGTCTTCACAGAGAAGGTCAGCTCCCAGACAGCTGCACTCCGCAGCACGGTATGGGGAGGAGGTGACCAGCCCTCTGTGGGGAAAGAAGTAGTTCGGGACTATTTAGAAAAGCTGGATGAACACAAGTCCATGGGGCCGGATGCACTGCATCCGAGGGTGCTAAAGGAGTTGGCCGATGTGATTGCAGATCCATTGGCCATTATCTCTGACAAATCATGGCAATCGGGGGAGGTCCCGGATGACTGGAAAGAAGCTAATGTAGTGCCCATCTTTAAAAAAGGGAAGAAGGAAGATCCGGGGAACTACAGGCCAGTCAGTCTCACCTCAGTCCCTGGAAAAATCATGGAACAGGTCCTCAAGGAATCAATTCTGAACCACTTAAAGGAGGGGAAAGTGATCAGGAACAGTCAGCATGGATTCACCAAGGGCAAGTCATGCCTGACTAACCTAATTGCCTTCTATGATGAGATAACTGGCTCTGTGGATGAGGGGAAAGTAGTGGATGTACTATTTCTTGACTTTAGCAAAGCTTTTGATACAGTCTCCCACAGTGTTCTTGCCAGCAAGTTAAAGAAGTATGGGCTGGATGAATGGACGGTAAGGTGGATAGAAAACTGGCTGGATGGTCGTGCTCAACGGGTAGTGATCAATGGGTGGGGGTGAGAGGGAGGGTGTTGGTGAGGGTGAGGTTAAGGGCGGGGGTGGGGGGGGAGGGTGATGGTGAGGGTGGGGGTAAAGGTGAGGGTGAGGTTGGGGGTGGGGGTGGGAGTCAGGGTGAGGGTGAGGCTTAGTGTGAGGGTGGGTTTGGGGGTGGGGTGGGAGTGACGGTGAGGGTGAGGTTGAGTGTGTGGGTGAGGGTGTGGGTGGGAGTGAGGGTGAGGGTGAGTGTTTGGGTGGGGTTGGGAGTCAGGGTAAGTGTGAGGGTGGGGGTGGGGCTGGGTGGGAGGGTGAGCGTGAGGGTGAGAGTGAGGGTGGGGGTGGCATTTAGGGTGAGGTTGAGGGTACGGGTGGGGGTAAGGGTGAGGGTGGGGGTAAGGGTGAGGGTGAGGTTGTGGGTGAGTTTGGGGGTGGAGGTGAGGGTGAGGTTGAGGGTGAGGGTAAGGGTGAGGGTCGTGGCGAGGGTGAGGGTCAGGGTGGGGGTGGGTTTGAGAGTCAGGGTGAGGGTAGGGGTGGGGTGAGGGTGAGTGTGGGGTCCAGGGTCGAGGGTGTAGGTGAGGGTGGGGGTCAGAGTGAGGGTGGCCGTGGGGGGGGGTGAGGTTGGGGGTGCGGTGAAGGTGAGGGTGAGGGTGAGGGATATGGTGAGGGTGGGTTTGGGGTTGGGGTGTGGGAGTGATGGTGAGGGTGAGGTTGAGGGTTGGGGTTGAGGTGGCGGTGAGTGTGAGGTTGTGGGTGAGGGTGGGGGTGGAGGTGAGGGTGAGGGTGGGGGTTGTGTCGAGGGTGAGGGTAAGGGTGAGGGTCGGGGTGAGGGTGAGGGTCAGGGTGAGGGTGGGGGTGGGTTTGAGAGTGAGGGTGAGGGTAGGGGTGGGGTGAGGGTGAGGGTGGGGTTGGGGGTGGGGTTGAGATTGAGGGTGAGGCTGAGGGTGAGGGTGAGTGTGGGGTCCATGGTGAGGGTGTAGGTGAGGGTGGGGGTGAGAGTGAGGGTTAGGGTGGCCGTGGGGGGGGGAGGGTGAGGTTGGGGGTGCGGTGAAAGTGAGGGTGAGGGTGAGGTTGTGGGTGAGGGTGAGGGATATGGTGAGGGTGGGTTTGGGGTTGGGGTGTGGGAGTGAGGGTGAGGTTGAGGGTTGGGGTGGGGGTGAGGGTGAGGGTGAGAGTGAGCGTGGGGTTTGTGGTGGTGGTGAGGATGAGGGTGAATGTGGGAGTGGGGGTGGGGGTGAGGGTGAGGGTGGGGGTGAGGGTGAGGGTGAGGGTGGGGATGTGGGTGGGGGGCTGATGGTGAGGGTGAGTGTTGGTGTGGGGGTGGGGGTGGAAGTGAGGGTGAGGATGGGTGAGAGGGTGGGCATGGGGGTGGGGGTTAGGGTGAGGGTGATGGTGATGTTGGGGGTGGGGGTCACGGTGAGTGTGTGGGTGGGGGTCGGAGTGATGGTGAGGATGAGGGTGCGGATGAGGATGAGGAATGGGGGTGGGGTTAGGGTGAGGGTGGGGGTGGGGGATTGTGGTTAGGGTGAGGGTGAGGGTGTGGGTTGGGTTGGGGATTTTGGTGAAGTTGACGGTGAGGGTGGGGGTGGGGGTGGGGGGGTGGTTTAGGTAGGGGTCGGAGTGAGGGGAGGTGAGGGGGGGTGAGGGTGAGGGTGAGTGTTGGGGTGGGGGTGAGGGTGAGCGTGATGTTGAGGCTGGGGGTGGGGTTGTGGGTGAGGGTGGGGGAGGGGGGAGTGCGAGGGTGTCACGGAGTGTGGGGGAGTCAGGTCCTGCACCCCTCTTCCCGGGATTCAATGTGACTCTCAGCCAGCCAGTAGAACAGAAGGTTTATTTGGGTTGTCAGGAAAGAGTCCAAACAGAGCTTGTAAGTATAACCAGGACCCCTCAGCTGGGGCCTTCTGGGGGGCAGGGAGCTTAGACCCCGGCTCTGGGGCTCCCTGCATTTCACCACCCAGCTCCAAACTGACAAAAAAACAGCCAAACCTCCAGCAGGCTCTTCCCCTCCCCCGGGGTCCCTCCTCTCGCCTTTTACCATTCTCCCAGCCAAAGCTGTCACCTCCCAACCCCCGTCCTGGCTCATGTTACAGCCTCAGGTAAAGTCTCGCATTCCCGATGCAGCCTTTCCCAATGCAGCCAGCCTCCCAGGTCAAATCCATCTCGCTCCCTACTCACATCCCTCTTCGAGACTGTACTGAGCGGGGTCACTCTAACCAGTGGCCTGGGGACGTTCAGGGGACGTTCAGGGCCCCCTCTCCCAGACAACGCATCCGCTATCAGGTTGGCACTTCCTTTCAGATGGACCACGTCCATGTCGTAATCCTGCAGGAGCTTAGCGTTGGCGCCTTTTATCTGGTGTAGCCAGGTCAGGGGCGAGTGGTTGGTGTACACGGTGAAGTGTCGCCCAAATAGATATGGCTCTAGTTTCTTGAGGGCCCACACCATGGCCAAGCATTCCTTCTCGATGGCCTCATAATTCTGCTCTCGGGGTAGCAGCTTCTTGCTTAAATACACGATGGGGTGTCTCTGCCCCGTTTCATCCTCCTGCATTAACACCGCCCCCAGTCCCATGTCTGAGGCGTCGGTGAACACCAGAAAGGGCTTGTCAAAGTCTGGGTTTGCCAGAACCGGGCCCCTGATCAAAGCCTCCTTCAGTGCACAGACAGCCCTCTGGCACTCCTCGGTCCAGACCACCTTGTCTGGCTTCCCCTTCTTACCTCACCCCACCTCAGTCATGGGGGTGGCTATGGCGCTAAAGTGGGCACAAATCTTCGATAGTACCCCGCCATCTCAATAAAGGCCTGGACCTGCTTTTTAGTTTGGGGAGCGGGCCAGTCCCGGATCACCTCCACCTTGGCTGGTTCTGGCTTTAGGCGGCCGCTCCCCACCCGGTGGCCCAGGTAGGACACTTCAGCCATCCCCACCTTCCACTTCTCCGCTTTTATGGTCAGCCCAGCCTCCCGGAGTCGGTCCAGCACTTGTTTAACTTGGGACACCTGGTCCTCCCAGGTCTGGCTAAAGACACAGATATCATCGATATACACCACAGCAAAACTCTCCATCCCCTTCAGTAGCTGATCCACCAGGCGCTGGAAGGTGGCTGGTGCTCCCTTGAGGCCGAAAGGCAGGGTCAGGAATTCGTAGAGCCCCAGAGGGGTAATGAAGGCAGATTTCAGCCGGGCATCTGCATCCAGTGGCACTTGCCAGTAGCCCTTTGTAAAATCCATGGTGGTAAGGTACCGAGCCCCTCCCAGCTTGTCTAGGAGCTCGTCCGGCCGGGGCATGGGGTAGGCATCAGATACAGTGATGGTATTGAGCTTCCGATAGTCCACACAGAACCGGATCAACCCATCCCTTTTGGGGACCAGCACCACTGGGGAGGCCCAAGGGCTGGATGACGGCTAGATCACCCCCAAAGCCAGCATGTCCTTGACCTCTCTTTCCAGGTCCCGAGCTGTCTTCCCTGTGACTCGGAAGGGGGAGCATCTTATAGGTTGGTGCGCTCCTGTCTGCACCCGGTGGATGGTCAGATTAGTGCGTCCAGGCTGGTTGGAAAACAGCTGCCGGTACAGATGCAGCACCCCTCTGATCTCAGCTTGCTGGGCAGGGGTTAGCTGATCAGAGAGGGGGACTGTGACGGTGTGACGTACGCTGGAAATAAGTGCAGAGACAGAAGCCCACAAGAGAGCTGAGGAGGCCCACAAGAGAGCTATGGAAGCAGAGGAGCTGGCCAACAAGAGAGCTATGGAAGCAGAGGAGCTGGCCCACAAGAGAGCTATGGAAGCAGAAAGAATCAGGGAGGAGGAGGCCCACAAGAGAGCTATGGAAGTAGAAAGAATCAGGGAGGCGGCGGCCCACAAGAGAGCTATGGAAGCAGAGGAGCTGGCCCACCAGAGAGCTATGGAAGCAGAAAGAATCAGGGAGGAGGCGGCCCACAAGAGAGCTATGGAGGCCCAGAAGCATGAACTGGCCATCGCAGAGTTGAAGAGTCGAAACCCTTCAGCTGCCGGCTCCGCTTCCCCAAAAATCCCCAAATGGGAGCGTCTATGCCCCCAGTATGATGAATCCAAGGATATAGCCGAACATTTTATCACCTTCGAGAGACTGTGCTCCCTCCATGCGATCCCTGAAGATCAAAAAATGACCCCCTTGATAGCCAAATTGACTGGCAGAGCTCTGGACATATTCAATAAGATGCCCATTGGGGATGCCTCCAATTATGGTAAATTTAAGGAACTGGTTTTGAAAAAGTTTCAGGTTACACCTGAAACCTACAGGGTTAAATTCAGGAGTCTTAAGAGAGGAGATGGATTAAGTAATGTGGCTTATGCAAATGAAATGACAGTTCTGGTAGATAAGTGGGTGAGGGGAAGAGACATTACAAGCTTTGAAGGGATGTGTGATTTGGTTGCTCAGGAACAATTCCTGAATATGTGCAGTGATGATGTCAAACAGTACTTGTGGGACAAACAGGTAAAAGCAGTTAGTGAATTAGCTGGGTTTGCAGACTCTTATGAGCAGGCACAAGCTGCAATTAAGCATAAACCACTGGCAGAGGGGTACAGGGTCGAAGGAAAACAGAGTCACCGTGTTACCCCTGGGAAAAAGGAGGCTGGGCGCTCACCTCCCCATTCCCCTAGTACTCGTCCCAAATTCCCTGTACAATCGGAGGAGCCCAGGAGGTGCTATCGATGTAAGTCCACCAAGCACCTGAGAGATAAGTGTCCCCTGCTGAGTGAAAACAGGCATCAAGCGGCCCATGAAGCTGCTGCCTCTTTCCACACAGGGTTTGTGAAGTTGACTTCTACACCACCAAGCAGTGAGCATGTGCATGCTGTTAGACTGAATGGGAAGGTAATCACTGGGTTGAGAGATACAGGTGCTGAAATTTCTATAGTCAGGAGGGACCTGATCCAAGAGAAGGATTGGTTGCCGGGTAAAGTGGCAGAATTGGAGCTGGTGGGTGGCTACAAAGTCATTGCACCTTTGGCAAAAGTACACATGCAAATGGAAAACTTGCAGGCTAAGCTAACTGTGGCAACAGTGTCACGCAATTTTGCACCGTATCTACTGGGAAATGATTTCTTTGCTGTGGCAGAATCTGTCCCAGGGCTGGGTGGCAGCAAGCAGGAACCTGGTGCTGAAAACCCCAGAGCGGGGGGCGAAGTCACAGGGACTGCAGCTGTGGCGGCAGGGGTGGCTGTGGCCAGTTCCTGTCCTGTAATCATCTCCCCGGGGGAGGGGAATGTTCTACCTCATAGCAAGGGGGGAATTTTGCAGGCCACTGAAGGGTCTATCTTAGCTTGCAGCTGGGAGCCCACAGCTGGACCAGGGTCACCTTCTCTTTGGGGGGACACGGGAGTGTCTGGCCCAGATAGAGGCCCAGGGAGGGAAGGTGAGGGGGGGCCGGAGAGCCCGCCAACCTTTTGTCAGGAGGATCTTGCCCAGGAGGAGGGTGAAAAGTCTGCATTTCAGATGCCAGACCCCTCTCCTGTGGATCAGGTTAGAAGGGAAAGCTGGGGGTCAGACCTCCTGGAGGGGGGAGTCCGTCCAGCTGACCTGTTGGGAACAGATACTGGGGTGTCCAAGAAAGAGGTTGTTCTTGCTACACGGGTAGGGGCTAAACCTCTCTCTTCAAAGCAGAAGGGAGCGAGTCTCTGCATGGGTGGAGCCACACAAGGGGATGGGAACCAGCCCAGAGAAATTCCAGAGGGAGGGGCCGAGGGCAGGCCGGGTTGCAGTACACCCTTTCCTTGCCAGAACCTCAAACCCATGCCTGATTCAGAAGCCTGCTCCAAAGAGGCAGAAGAATCTGAATCAGAGTGCCTACCAGGATACACAGACGGGTGGGTAATCCTGTGTCTTTCCCTACTTCATCTGTGGGTTATAACAAAGGAGTTAACACTGAGGGTCAACCCTTTCAAGATGGGGAACATACCTGATAGGTGGGAAAAACTGTTGTACATGCTTGAGATGGTGACCTCACGGTCGTACAAGCATGTTACCTGTCGGCCTGTATCGGGTAACCGGCTGGAAGCTTGGCACAACAGCAAAAGCATAACAGGCCCAGGCTGCTGTGTGAAAGGGGAAACTGAGGCACGCCGCCTCATGGCACTGAGAGCTAAATGCCGAGGTTCCTACGCCTTAACAGGTATTGCTATCTGTATCCTGTTAGCAATACTACACCCCAACCCATTTTCAGGCGCCCGGGGACCAGGAACCTCGCATTTTGCTAAAACCATTACGAATGACACCATGTGGTGTGTCGGTACTGAAAAGGGGTGTGACCAAAGACAAACAGGGGCTTTATGTGTACTGCCTCCGCCATGGACAGTGTCCAAGTCTCTGGCAGTAAGTTCAGGAAGAGGGTGTGTCACGGAGTATAGGGGAGTCCGGCCCTGCACCCCTCTTCCCCGGATTCACTGGGAGTCTCAGCCAGCCAGTAGAACAGAAGGTTTATTAGAGATGCCAGGAACACAGCCCAACCAGAGCTTGTCAGTACATCCAGGACCCCTCAGTCGGGTCCTTCCGGGGGGCAGGGAGCTTAGACCCCAGCCTGGGGCTCCCTGCATTTCGCCCCACAGCTCCAAACGGGGCAGGGAGGCCAGACCCTGTCTGCCTCTCTCCCCTCTTCCCCGGCCAGCCCCAAACTGAAACCAAAAAGCCAAACCCTCCAGCAGCCTCTCTTCCCCTCCCCCGGGGCCCCTCCTCTAGCCTGTTACCATTCTCCCAGCCAAAGGTGTCACCTCCCAACCCCTGTCCTGGCTCATGTTACAGCCTCAGGTAAAGTCTCGCATTTCCAATGCAGCCTGTCCCAATGCAGCCTCCCAGGTCAGATCCATCTCCCTCTCTACTCCATCACATCTCTCCCCCCTTCGAGACCGAACTGAGCGGGGTCACTTTAGCTAGTGACCTGGGGAAGTTCGAACCCGGTCACACCAGGCCGTTACAGTTCGACGAGCTCCCTTAGGTCGGGTGGGCTGGATGGCACCCGCAGGCCGCATGTGGGAAGGTTTATGCGGCCCGTGCCCTTTTTCCATCCTCAAACCCCTGGGGTTCAAGCTGAGATCAGGTCTTTTCCCAGCGCTCCAGTCTGGAGGGCTGTAGTTCGGGCTCTCTTGGTTAAGAGCCTCCCTCTTGATCTGGTCCCCTCTCTGACCACGTGTCTGTGTCACCAGCCGCTCGGCATCGGCCCCTTTTCCTGGATGCAGCCACGTCGGGGCGAAGTGGTGAATATACACTGTAAAGCGCCACCCAAATAGATCCGGCTGCTGCGTCTTAAAGGCCTGCCCCATGGCCAGGCATTCCCTCTCTATGGCTTGACCGTTCTGCCTCCAGGGCAGCAGCTCCTTGCTCAGATACCCGATGGGGTGTCTCCCCCGCTTCGCATAGGCCTGCGTCAGCACCGCGCCCAGCCCTGTGTCTGAGGCTTCGGTGAACACTGTACAGGGCTTGGCCCCGTCTGGGTTTACTCGATCTATAGGGCCCTGGATTAGAGCCTCCTTCAGCGCACAGAGAGCCCTCTGGCCCTGCTCGGTCCAGACTGCCTCGTCTGGCTTCCTCTTCTTACCTAGCTCTGTGATGGGGGCAGCTAGGGAGCTAAAGGGGGGTACAAACCTCTGGTGGTACCCCGCCATCCCGCTAAAGGCCTGGACCTGTTTCTTGGTCTGGGGAACAGGCCAATCTCTGATCGCCTCCGCCTTGGCCAGCCCTGGGCTGCTGAATGACTGGTTCACCTTTAAAGCCAGACTGTCCTTGGGCTCTCTCTCCAGGTTCTGGGCTCTTTTCCCAGTTACTCTGAACGGGGGACACCTGATGGGAGGATGGGCTCCCATCTCAGGGGAGAGATCCATCAGGGGGTCTTCCCCCTTCTTCTCCCAATTGTCCCTTACCGGTTCTAGGGGTCCCCTTACTCTCCTCCCATACCACAGCTTGAAAGGGAAGCCCCCTGGTGATTCCTGGGGCACTTCCCTGTGCCATCGGTGGGGCAGGTACTTGTCCCAGTCCTGTGGATGCTGATTTATGCAAGTCCTCAGCATCATCCTCACGGTCCCCTGAACTCTTTCCACCAGCCCGTTGGACTGAGGGTGATATGCAGAGGCCCAGGTGGGCCAGACCCCACCTTTCTCCCACACGCCCCGGAACCGGGCTGAGATGACCTCGGATCCCTGATCTGTAAAGACCTCGCTGGGGACCCCCATCCTGCATCCAGTGGCACTTGCCAGTAGCCCTTTGTAAAATCCATGGTGGTAAGGTACCGAGCCCCTCCCAGCTTGTCTAGGAGCTCGTCCGGCCGGGGCATGGGGTAGGCATCAGATACAGTGATGGTATTGAGCTTCCGATAGTCCACACAGAACCGGATCAACCCATCCCTTTTGGGGACCAGCACCACTGGGGAGGCCCAAGGGCTGGATGACGGCTAGATCACCCCCAAAGCCAGCATGTCCTTGACCTCTCTTTCCAGGTCCCGAGCTGTCTTCCCTGTGACTCGGAAGGGGGAGCATCTTATAGGTTGGTGCGCTCCTGTCTGCACCCGGTGGATGGTCAGATTAGTGCATCCAGGCTGGTTGGAAAACAGCTGCCGGTACAGATGCAGCACCCCTCTGATCTCAGCTTGCTGGGCAGGGGTTAGCTGATCAGAGAGGGGGACTGTGACGGTGTGACGTACGCTGGAAATTAGTGCAGAGACAGAAGCCCACAAGAGAGCTGAGGAGGCCCACAAGAGAGCTATGGAAGCAGAGGAGCTGGCCCACAAGAGAGCTATGGAAGCAGAGGAGCTGGCCCACAAGAGAGCTATGGAAGCAGAAAGAATCAGGGAGGAGGCGGCCCACAAGAGAGCTATGGAAGTAGAAAGAATCAGGGAGGAGGCGGCCCACAAGAGAGCTATGGAAGCAGAGGAGCTGGCCCACCAGAGAGCTATGGAAGCAGAAAGAATCAGGGAGGAGGCGGCCCACAAGAGAGCTATGGAGGCCCAGAAGCATGAACTGGCCATCGCAGAGTTGAAGAGTCGAAACCCTTCAGCTGCCGGCTCCGCTTCCCCAAAAATCCCCAAATGGGAGCGTCTATGCCCCCAGTATGATGAATCCAAGGATATAGCCGAACATTTTATCACCTTCGAGAGACTGTGCTCCCTCCATGCGATCCCTGAAGATCAAAAAATGACCCCCTTGATAGCCAAATTGACTGGCAGAGCTCTGGACATATTCAATAAGATGCCCATTGGGGATGCCTCCAATTATGGTAAATTTAAGGAACTGGTTTTGAAAAAGTTTCAGGTTACACCTGAAACCTACAGGGTTAAATTCAGGAGTCTTAAGAGAGGAGATGGATTAAGTAATGTGGCTTATGCAAATGAAATGACAGTTCTGGTAGATAAGTGGGTGAGGGGAAGAGACATTACAAGCTTTGAAGGGATGTGTGATTTGGTTGCTCAGGAACAATTCCTGAATATGTGCAGTGATGATGTCAAACAGTACTTGTGGGACAAACAGGTAAAAGCAGTTAGTGAATTAGCTGGGTTTGCAGACTCTTATGAGCAGGCGCAAGCTGCAATTAAGCATAAACCACTGGCAGAGGGGTACAGGGTCGAAGGAAAACAGAGTCACCGTGTTACCCCTGGGAAAAAGGAGGCTGGGCGCTCACCTCCCCATTCCCCTAGTACTCGTCCCAAATTCCCTGTACAATCGGAGGAGCCCAGGAGGTGCTATCGATGTAAGTCCACCAAGCACCTGAGAGATAAGTGTCCCCTGCTGAGTGAAAACAGGCATCAAGCGGCCCATGAAGCTGCTGCCTCTTTCCACACAGGGTTTGTGAAGTTGACTTCTACACCACCAAGCAGTGAGCATGTGCATGCTGTTAGACTGAATGGGAAGGTAATCACTGGGTTGAGAGATACAGGTGCTGAAATTTCTATAGTCAGGAGGGACCTGATCCAAGAGAAGGATTGGTTGCCGGGTAAAGTGGCAGAATTGGAGCTGGTGGGTGGCTACAAAGTCATTGCACCTTTGGCAAAAGTACACATGCAAATGGAAAACTTGCAGGCTAAGCTAACTGTGGCAACAGTGTCACGCAATTTTGCACCGTATCTACTGGGAAATGATTTCTTTGCTGTGGCAGAATCTGTCCCAGGGCTGGGTGGCAGCAAGCAGGAACCTGGTGCTGAAAACCCCATAGCGGGGGGGCGAAGTCACAGGGACTGCAGCTGTGGCGGCAGGGGTGGCTGTGGCCAGTTCCTGTCCTGTAATCATCTCCCCGGGGGAGGGGAATGTTCTACCTCATAGCAAGGGGGGAATTTTGCAGGCCACTGAAGGGTCTATCTTAGCTTGCAGCTGGGAGCCCACAGCTGGACCAGGGTCACCTTCTCTTTGGGGGGACACGGGAGTGTCTGGCCCAGATAGAGGCCCAGGGAGGGAAGGTGAGGGGGGGCCGGAGAGCCCGCCAACCTTTTGTCAGGAGGATCTTGCCCAGGAGGAGGGTGAAAAGTCTGCATTTCAGATGCCAGACCCCTCTCCTGTGGATCAGGTTAGAAGGGAAAGCTGGGGGTCAGACCTCCTGGAGGGGGGAGTCCGTCCAGCTGACCTGTTGGGAACAGATACTGGGGTGTCCAAGAAAGAGGTTGTTCTTGCTACACGGGTAGGGGCTAAACCTCTCTCTTCAAAGCAGAAGGGAGCGAGTCTCTGCATGGGTGGAGCCACACAAGGGGATGGGAACCAGCCCAGAGAAATTCCAGAGGGAGGGGCCGAGGGCAGGCCGGGTTGCAGTACACCCTTTCCTTGCCAGAACCTCAAACCCATGCCTGATTCAGAAGCCTGCTCCAAAGAGGCAGAAGAATCTGAATCAGAGTGCTTACCAGGATACACAGACGGGTGGGTAATCCTGTGTCTTTCCCTACTTCATCTGTGGGTTATAACAAAGGAGTTAACACTGAGGGTCAACCCTTTCAAGATGGGGA
The DNA here is from genome assembly GCA_037349315.1 of Chelydra serpentina. Taxonomy (NCBI): domain Eukaryota; kingdom Metazoa; phylum Chordata; order Testudines; family Chelydridae; genus Chelydra; species Chelydra serpentina. The sequence goes on from JBAIAC010000407.1 coordinate 167,143, forward strand.
ACATACCTGATAGGTGGGAAAAACTGTTGTACATGCTTGAGATGGTGACCTCACGGTCGTACAAGCATGTTACCTGTCGGCCTGTATCGGGTAACAGGCTGGAAGCTTGGCACAACAGCAAAAGCATAACAGGCCCAGGCTGCTGTGTGAAAGGGGAAACTGAGGCACGCCGCCTCATGGCACTGAGAGCTAAATGCCGAGGTTCCTACGCCTTAACAGGTATTGCTATCTGTATCCTGTTAGCAATACTACACCCCAACCCATTTTCAGGCGCCCGGGGACCAGGAACCTCGCCTTTTGCTAAAACCATTACGAATGACACCATGTGGTGTGTCGGTACTGAAAAGGGGTGTGACCAAAGACAAACAGGGGCTTTATGTGTACTGCCTCCGCCATGGACAGTGTCCAAGTCTCTGGCAGTAAGTTCAGGAAGAGGGTGTGTCACGGAGTATAGGGGAGTCCGGCCCTGCACCCCTCTTCCCCGGATTCACTGGGAGTCTCAGCCAGCCAGTAGAACAGAAGGTTTATTAGAGATGCCAGGAACACAGCCCAACCAGAGCTTGTCAGTACATCCAGGACCCCTCAGTCGGGTCCTTCCGGGGGGCAGGGAGCTTAGACCCCAGCCTGGGGCTCCCTGCATTTCGCCCCACAGCTCCAAACGGGGCAGGGAGGCCAGACCCTGTCTGCCTCTCTCCCCTCTTCCCCGGCCAGCCCCAAACTGAAACCAAAAAGCCAAACCCTCCAGCAGCCTCTCTTCCCCTCCCCCGGGGCCCCTCCTCTAGCCTGTTACCATTCTCCCAGCCAAAGGTGTCACCTCCCAACCCCCGTCCTGGCTCATGTTACAGCCTCAGGTAAAGTCTCGCATTTCCAATGCAGCCTGTCCCAATGCAGCCTCCCAGGTCAGATCCATCTCCCTCTCTACTCCATCACATCTCTCCCCCCTTCGAGACCGAACTGAGCGGGGTCACTTTAGCTAGTGACCTGGGGAAGTTCGAACCCGGTCACACCAGGCCGTTACAGTTCGACGAGCTCCCTTAGGTCGGGTGGGCTGGATGGCACCCGCAGGCCGCATGTGGGAAGGTTTATGCGGCCCGTGCCCTTTTTCCATCCTCAAACCCCTGGGGTTCAAGCTGAGATCAGGTCTTTTCCCAGCGCTCCAGTCTGGAGGGCTGTAGTTCGGGCTCTCTTGGTTAAGAGCCTCCCTCTTGATCTGGTCCCCTCTCTGACCACGTGTCTGTGTCACCAGCCGCTCGGCATCGGCCCCTTTTCCTGGATGCAGCCACGTCGGGGCGAAGTGGTGAATATACACTGTAAAGCGCCACCCAAATAGATCCGGCTGCTGCGTCTTAAAGGCCTGCCCCATGGCCAGGCATTCCCTCTCTATGGCTTGACCGTTCTGCCTCCAGGGCAGCAGCTCCTTGCTCAGATACCCGATGGGGTGTCTCCCCCGCTTCGCATAGGCCTGCGTCAGCACCGCGCCCAGCCCTGTGTCTGAGGCTTCGGTGAACACTGTACAGGGCTTGGCCCCGTCTGGGTTTACTCGATCTATAGGGCCCTGGATTAGAGCCTCCTTCAGCGCACAGAGAGCCCTCTGGCCCTGCTCGGTCCAGACTGCCTCGTCTGGCTTCCCCTTCTTACCTAGCTCTGTGATGGGGGCAGCTAGGGAGCTAAAGGGGGGTACAAACCTCTGGTGGTACCCCGCCATCCCGCTAAAGGCCTGGACCTGTTTCTTGGTCTGGGGAACAGGCCAATCTCTGATCGCCTCCGCCTTGGCCAGCCCTGGGCTGCTGAATGACTGGTTCACCTTTAAAGCCAGACTGTCCTTGGGCTCTCTCTCCAGGTTCTGGGCTCTTTTCCCAGTTACTCTGAACGGGGGACACCTGATGGGAGGATGGGCTCCCATCTCAGGGGAGAGATCCATCAGGGGGTCTTCCCCCTTCTTCTCCCAATTGTCCCTTACCGGTTCTAGGGGTCCCCTTACTCTCCTCCCATACCACAGCTTGAAAGGGAAGCCCCCTGGTGATTCCTGGGGCACTTCCCTGTGCCATCGGTGGGGCAGGTACTTGTCCCAGTCCTGTGGATGCTGATTTATGCAAGTCCTCAGCATCATCCTCACGGTCCCCTGAACTCTTTCCACCAGCCCGTTGGACTGAGGGTGATATGCAGAGGCCCAGGTGGGCCAGACCCCACCTTTCTCCCACACGCCCCGGAACCGGGCTGAGATGACCTCGGATCCCTGATCTGTAAAGACCTCGCTGGGGACCCCCATCCTGCATCCAGTGGCACTTGCCAGTAGCCCTTTGTAAAATCCATGGTGGTAAGGTACCGAGCCCCTCCCAGCTTGTCTAGGAGCTCGTCCGGCCGGGGCATGGGGTAGGCATCAGATACAGTGATGGTATTGAGCTTCCGATAGTCCACACAGAACCGGATCAACCCATCCCTTTTGGGGACCAGCACCACTGGGGAGGCCCAAGGGCTGGATGACGGCTAGATCACCCCCAAAGCCAGCATGTCCTTGACCTCTCTTTCCAGGTCCCGAGCTGTCTTCCCTGTGACTCGGAAGGGGGAGCATCTTATAGGTTGGTGCGCTCCTGTCTGCACCCGGTGGATGGTCAGATTAGTGCATCCAGGCTGGTTGGAAAACAGCTGCCGGTACAGATGCAGCACCCCTCTGATCTCAGCTTGCTGGGCAGGGGTTAGCTGATCAGAGAGGGGGACTGTGACGGTGTGACGTACGCTGGAAATTAGTGCAGAGACAGAAGCCCACAAGAGAGCTGAGGAGGCCCACAAGAGAGCTATGGAAGCAGAGGAGCTGGCCCACAAGAGAGCTATGGAAGCAGAGGAGCTGGCCCACAAGAGAGCTATGGAAGCAGAAAGAATCAGGGAGGAGGCGGCCCACAAGAGAGCTATGGAAGTAGAAAGAATCAGGGAGGAGGCGGCCCACAAGAGAGCTATGGAAGCAGAGGAGCTGGCCCACCAGAGAGCTATGGAAGCAGAAAGAATCAGGGAGGAGGCGGCCCACAAGAGAGCTATGGAGGCCCAGAAGCATGAACTGGCCATCGCAGAGTTGAAGAGTCGAAACCCTTCAGCTGCCGGCTCCGCTTCCCCAAAAATCCCCAAATGGGAGCGTCTATGCCCCCAGTATGATGAATCCAAGGATATAGCCGAACATTTTATCACCTTCGAGAGACTGTGCTCCCTCCATGCGATCCCTGAAGATCAAAAAATGACCCCCTTGATAGCCAAATTGACTGGCAGAGCTCTGGACATATTCAATAAGATGCCCATTGGGGATGCCTCCAATTATGGTAAATTTAAGGAACTGGTTTTGAAAAAGTTTCAGGTTACACCTGAAACCTACAGGGTTAAATTCAGGAGTCTTAAGAGAGGAGATGGATTAAGTAATGTGGCTTATGCAAATGAAATGACAGTTCTGGTAGATAAGTGGGTGAGGGGAAGAGACATTACAAGCTTTGAAGGGATGTGTGATTTGGTTGCTCAGGAACAATTCCTGAATATGTGCAGTGATGATGTCAAACAGTACTTGTGGGACAAACAGGTAAAAGCAGTTAGTGAATTAGCTGGGTTTGCAGACTCTTATGAGCAGGCGCAAGCTGCAATTAAGCATAAACCACTGGCAGAGGGGTACAGGGTCGAAGGAAAACAGAGTCACCGTGTTACCCCTGGGAAAAAGGAGGCTGGGCGCTCACCTCCCCATTCCCCTAGTACTCATCCCAAATTCCCTGTACAATCAGAGGAGCCCAGGAGGTGCTATCGATGTAAGTCCACCAAGCACCTGAGAGATAAGTGTCCCCTGCTGAGTGAAAACAGGCATCAAGCGGCCCATGAAGCTGCTGCCTCTTTCCACACAGGGTTTGTGAAGTTGACTTCTACACCACCAAGCAGTGAGCATGTGCATGCTGTTAGACTGAATGGGAAGGTAATCACTGGGTTGAGAGATACAGGTGCTGAAATTTCTATAGTCAGGAGGGACCTGATCCAAGAGAAGGATTGGTTGCCGGGTAAAGTGGCAGAATTGGAGCTGGTGGGTGGCTACAAAGTCATTGCACCTTTGGCAAAAGTACACATGCAAATGGAAAACTTGCAGGCTAAGCTAACTGTGGCAACAGTGTCACGCAATTTTGCACCGTATCTACTGGGAAATGATTTCTTTGCTGTGGCAGAATCTGTCCCAGGGCTGGGTGGCAGCAAGCAGGAACCTGGTGCTGAAAACCCCATAGCGGGGGGGCGAAGTCACAGGGACTGCAGCTGTGGCGGCAGGGGTGGCTGTGGCCAGTTCCTGTCCTGTAATCATCTCCCCGGGGGAGGGGAATGTTCTACCTCATAGCAAGGGGGGAATTTTGCAGGCCACTGAAGGGTCTATCTTAGCTTGCAGCTGGGAGCCCACAGCTGGACCAGGGTCACCTTCTCTTTGGGGGGACACGGGAGTGTCTGGCCCAGATAGAGGCCCAGGGAGGGAAGGTGAGGGGGGGCCGGAGAGCCCGCCAACCTTTTGTCAGGAGGATCTTGCCCAGGAGGAGGGTGAAAAGTCTGCATTTCAGATGCCAGACCCCTCTCCTGTGGATCAGGTTAGAAGGGAAAGCTGGGGGTCAGACCTCCTGGAGGGGGGAGTCCGTCCAGCTGACCTGTTGGGAACAGATACTGGGGTGTCCAAGAAAGAGGTTGTTCTTGCTACACGGGTAGGGGCTAAACCTATCTCTTCAAAGCAGAAGGGAGCGAGTCTCTGCATGGGTGGAGCCACACAAGGGGATGGGAACCAGCCCAGAGAAATTCCAGAGGGAGGGGCCGAGGGCAGGCCGGGTTGCAGTACACCCTTTCCTTGCCAGAACCTCAAACCCATGCCTGATTCAGAAGCCTGCTCCAAAGAGGCAGAAGAATCTGAATCAGAGTGCTTACCAGGATACACAGACGGGTGGGTAATCCTGTGTCTTTCCCTACTTCATCTGTGGGTTATAACAAAGGAGTTAACACTGAGGGTCAACCCTTTCAAGATGGGGAACATACCTGATAGGTGGGAAAAACTGTTGTACATGCTTGAGATGGTGACCTCACGGTCGTACAAGCATGTTACCTGTCGGCCTGTATCGGGTAACAGGCTGGAAGCTTGGCACAACAGCAAAAGCATAACAGGCCCAGGCTGCTGTGTGAAAGGGGAAACTGAGGCACGCCGCCTCATGGCACTGAGAGCTAAATGCCGAGGTTCCTACGCCTTAACAGGTATTGCTATCTGTATCCTGTTAGCAATACTACACCCCAACCCATTTTCAGGCGCCCGGGGACCAGGAACCTCGCCTTTTGCTAAAACCATTACGAATGACACCATGTGGTGTGTCGGTACTGAAAAGGGGTGTGACCAAAGACAAACAGGGGCTTTATGTGTACTGCCTCCGCCATGGACAGTGTCCAAGTCTCTGGCAGTAAGTTCAGGAAGAGGGTGTGTCACGGAGTATAGGGGAGTCCGGCCCTGCACCCCTCTTCCCCGGATTCACTGGGAGTCTCAGTCAGCCAGTAGAACAGAAGGTTTATTAGAGATGCCAGGAACACAGCCCAACCAGAGCTTGTCAGTACATCCAGGACCCCTCAGTCGGGTCCTTCCGGGGGGCAGGGAGCTTAGACCCCAGCCTGGGGCTCCCTGCATTTCGCCCCACAGCTCCAAACGGGGCAGGGAGGCCAGACCCTGTCTGCCTCTCTCCCCTCTTCCCCGGCCAGCCCCAAACTGAAACCAAAAAGCCAAACCCTCCAGCAGCCTCTCTTCCCCTCCCCCGGGGCCCCTCCTCTAGCCTGTTACCATTCTCCCAGCCAAAGGTGTCACCTCCCAACCCCCGTCCTGGCTCATGTTACAGCCTCAGGTAAAGTCTCGCATTTCCAATGCAGCCTGTCCCAATGCAGCCTCCCAGGTCAGATCCATCTCCCTCTCTACTCCATCACATCTCTCCCCCCTTCGAGACCGAACTGAGCGGGGTCACTTTAGCTAGTGACCTGGGGAAGTTCGAACCCGGTCACACCAGGCCGTTACAGTTCGACGAGCTCCCTTAGGTCGGGTGGGCTGGATGGCACCCGCAGGCCGCATGTGGGAAGGTTTATGCGGCCCGTGCCCTTTTTCCATCCTCAAACCCCTGGGGTTCAAGCTGAGATCAGGTCTTTTCCCAGCGCTCCAGTCTGGAGGGCTGTAGTTCGGGCTCTCTTGGTTAAGAGCCTCCCTCTTGATCTGGTCCCCTCTCTGACCACGTGTCTGTGTCACCAGCCGCTCGGCATCGGCCCCTTTTCCTGGATGCAGCCACGTCGGGGCGAAGTGGTGAATATACACTGTAAAGCGCCACCCAAATAGATCCGGCTGCTGCGTCTTAAAGGCCTGCCCCATGGCCAGGCATTCCCTCTCTATGGCTTGACCGTTCTGCCTCCAGGGCAGCAGCTCCTTGCTCAGATACCCGATGGGGTGTCTCCCCCGCTTCGCATAGGCCTGCGTCAGCACCGCGCCCAGCCCTGTGTCTGAGGCTTCGGTGAACACTGTACAGGGCTTGGCCCCGTCTGGGTTTACTCGATCTATAGGGCCCTGGATTAGAGCCTCCTTCAGCGCACAGAGAGCCCTCTGGCCCTGCTCGGTCCAGACTGCCTCGTCTGGCTTCCCCTTCTTACCTAGCTCTGTGATGGGGGCAGCTAGGGAGCTAAAGGGGGGTACAAACCTCTGGTGGTACCCCGCCATCCCGCTAAAGGCCTGGACCTGTTTCTTGGTCTGGGGAACAGGCCAATCTCTGATCGCCTCCGCCTTGGCCAGCCCTGGGCTGCTGAATGACTGGTTCACCTTTAAAGCCAGACTGTCCTTGGGCTCTCTCTCCAGGTTCTGGGCTCTTTTCCCAGTTACTCTGAACGGGGGACACCTGATGGGAGGATGGGCTCCCATCTCAGGGGAGAGATCCATCAGGGGGTCTTCCCCCTTCTTCTCCCAATTGTCCCTTACCGGTTCTAGGGGTCCCCTTACTCTCCTCCCATACCACAGCTTGAAAGGGAAGCCCCCTGGTGATTCCTGGGGCACTTCCCTGTGCCATCGGTGGGGCAGGTACTTGTCCCAGTCCTGTGGATGCTGATTTATGCAAGTCCTCAGCATCATCCTCACGGTCCCCTGAACTCTTTCCACCAGCCCGTTGGACTGAGGGTGATATGCAGAGGCCCAGGTGGGCCAGACCCCACCTTTCTCCCACACGCCCCGGAACCGGGCTGAGATGACCTCGGATCCCTGATCTGTAAAGACCTCGCTGGGGACCCCCATCCTGCATCCAGTGGCACTTGCCAGTAGCCCTTTGTAAAATCCATGGTGGTAAGGTACCGAGCCCCTCCCAGCTTGTCTAGGAGCTCGTCCGGCCGGGGCATGGGGTAGGCATCAGATACAGTGATGGTATTGAGCTTCCGATAGTCCACACAGAACCGGATCAACCCATCCCTTTTGGGGACCAGCACCACTGGGGAGGCCCAAGGGCTGGATGACGGCTAGATCACCCCCAAAGCCAGCATGTCCTTGACCTCTCTTTCCAGGTCCCGAGCTGTCTTCCCTGTGACTCGGAAGGGGGAGCATCTTATAGGTTGGTGCGCTCCTGTCTGCACCTGGTGGATGGTCAGATTAGTGCATCCAGGCTGGTTGGAAAACAGCTGCCGGTACAGATGCAGCACCCCTCTGATCTCAGCTTGCTGGGCAGGGGTTAGCTGATCAGAGAGGGGGACTGTGACGGTGTGACGTACGCTGGAAATTAGTGCAGAGACAGAAGCCCACAAGAGAGCTGAGGAGGCCCACAAGAGAGCTATGGAAGCAGAGGAGCTGGCCCACAAGAGAGCTATGGAAGCAGAGGAGCTGGCCCACAAGAGAGCTATGGAAGCAGAAAGAATCAGGGAGGAGGCGGCCCACAAGAGAGCTATGGAAGTAGAAAGAATCAGGGAGGAGGCGGCCCACAAGAGAGCTATGGAAGCAGAGGAGCTGGCCCACCAGAGAGCTATGGAAGCAGAAAGAATCAGGGAGGAGGCGGCCCACAAGAGAGCTATGGAGGCCCAGAAGCATGAACTGGCCATCGCAGAGTTGAAGAGTCGAAACCCTTCAGCTGCCGGCTCCGCTTCCCCAAAAATCCCCAAATGGGAGCGTCTATGCCCCCAGTATGATGAATCCAAGGATATAGCCGAACATTTTATCACCTTCGAGAGACTGTGCTCCCTCCATGCGATCCCTGAAGATCAAAAAATGACCCCCTTGATAGCCAAATTGACTGGCAGAGCTCTGGACATATTCAATAAGATGCCCATTGGGGATGCCTCCAATTATGGTAAATTTAAGGAACTGGTTTTGAAAAAGTTTCAGGTTACACCTGAAACCTACAGGGTTAAATTCAGGAGTCTTAAGAGAGGAGATGGATTAAGTAATGTGGCTTATGCAAATGAAATGACAGTTCTGGTAGATAAGTGGGTGAGGGGAAGAGACATTACAAGCTTTGAAGGGATGTGTGATTTGGTTGCTCAGGAACAATTCCTGAATATGTGCAGTGATGATGTCAAACAGTACTTGTGGGACAAACAGGTAAAAGCAGTTAGTGAATTAGCTGGGTTTGCAGACTCTTATGAGCAGGCACAAGCTGCAATTAAGCATAAACCACTGGCAGAGGGGTACAGGGTCGAAGGAAAACAGAGTCACCGTGTTACCCCTGGGAAAAAGGAGGCTGGGCGCTCACCTCCCCATTCCCCTAGTACTCGTCCCAAATTCCCTGTACAATCGGAGGAGCCCAGGAGGTGCTATCGATGTAAGTCCACCGAGCACCTGAGAGATAAGTGTCCCCTGCTGAGTGAAAACAGGCATCAAGCGGCCCATGAAGCTGCTGCCTCTTTCCACACAGGGTTTGTGAAGTTGACTTCTACACCACCAAGCAGTGAGCATGTGCATGCTGTTAGACTGAATGGGAAGGTAATCACTGGGTTGAGAGATACAGGTGCTGAAATTTCTATAGTCAGGAGGGACCTGATCCAAGAGAAGGATTGGTTGCCGGGTAAAGTGGCAGAATTGGAGCTGGTGGGTGGCTACAAAGTCATTGCACCTTTGGCAAAAGTACACATGCAAATGGAAAACTTGCAGGCTAAGCTAACTGTGGCAACAGTGTCACGCAATTTTGCACCGTATCTACTGGGAAATGATTTCTTTGCTGTGGCAGAATCTGTCCCAGGGCTGGGTGGCAGCAAGCAGGAACCTGGTGCTGAAAACCCCAGAGCGGGGGGCGAAGTCACAGGGACTGCAGCTGTGGCGGCAGGGGTGGCTGTGGCCAGTTCCTGTCCTGTAATCATCTCCCCGGGGGAGGGGAATGTTCTACCTCATAGCAAGGGGGGAATTTTGCAGGCCACTGAAGGGTCTATCTTAGCTTGCAGCTGGGAGCCCACAGCTGGACCAGGGTCACCTTCTCTTTGGGGGGACACGGGAGTGTCTGGCCCAGATAGAGGCCCAGGGAGGGAAGGTGAGGGGGGGCCGGAGAGCCCACCAACCTTTTGTCAGGAGGATCTTGCCCAGGAGGAGGGTGAAAAGTCTGCATTTCAGATGCCAGACCCCTCTCCTGTGGATCAGGTTAGAAGGGAAAGCTGGGGGTCAGACCTCCTGGAGGGGGGAGTCCGTCCAGCTGACCTGTTGGGAACAGATACTGGGGTGTCCAAGAAAGAGGTTGTTCTTGCTACACGGGTAGGGGCTAAACCTCTCTCTTCAAAGCAGAAGGGAGCGAGTCTCTGCATGGGTGGAGCCACACAAGGGGATGGGAACCAGCCCAGAGAAATTCCAGAGGGAGGGGCCGAGGGCAGGCCGGGTTGCAGTACACCCTTTCCTTGCCAGAACCTCAAACCCATGCCTGATTCAGAAGCCTGCTCCAAAGAGGCAGAAGAATCTGAATCAGAGTGCTTACCAGGATACACAGACGGGTGGGTAATCCTGTGTCTTTCCCTACTTCATCTGTGGGTTATAACAAAGGAGTTAACACTGAGGGTCAACCCTTTCAAGATGGGGAACATACCTGATAGGTGGGAAAAACTGTTGTACATGCTTGAGATGGTGACCTCACGGTCGTACAAGCATGTTACCTGTCGGCCTGTATCGGGTAACCGGCTGGAAGCTTGGCACAACAGCAAAAGCATAACAGGCCCAGGCTGCTGTGTGAAAGGGGAAACTGAGGCACGCCGCCTCATGGCACTGAGAGCTAAATGCCGAGGTTCCTACGCCTTAACAGGTATTGCTATCTGTATCCTGTTAGCAATACTACACCCCAACCCATTTTCAGGCGCCCGGGGACCAGGAACCTCGCATTTTGCTAAAACCATTACGAAAGACACCATGTGGTGTGTCGGTACTGAAAAGGGGTGTGACCAAAGACAAACAGGGGCTTTATGTGTACTGCCTCCGCCATGGACAGTGTCCAAGTCTCTGGCAGTAAGTTCAGGAAGAGGGTGTGTCACGGAGTATAGGGGAGTCCGGCCCTGCACCCCTCTTCCCCGGATTCACTGGGAGTCTCAGCCAGCCAGTAGAACAGAAGGTTTATTAGAGATGCCAGGAACACAGCCCAACCAGAGCTTGTCAGTACATCCAGGACCCCTCAGTCGGGTCCTTCCGGGGGGCAGGGAGCTTAGACCCCAGCCTGGGGCTCCCTGCATTTCGCCCCACAGCTCCAAACGGGGCAGGGAGGCCAGACCCTGTCTGCCTCTCTCCCCTCTTCCCCGGCCAGCCCCAAACTGAAACCAAAAAGCCAAACCCTCCAGCAGCCTCTCTTCCCCTCCCCCGGGGCCCCTCCTCTAGCCTGTTACCATTCTCCCAGCCAAAGGTGTCACCTCCCAACCCCCGTCCTGGCTCATGTTACAGCCTCAGGTAAAGTCTCGCATTTCCAATGCAGCCTGTCCCAATGCAGCCAGCCTCTCAGGTCAGATCCATCTCCCTCTCTACTCCATCACATCTCTCCCCCCTTCGAGACCGAACTGAGCGGGGTCACTTTAGCTAGTGACCTGGGGAAGTTCGAACCCGGTCACACCAGGCCGTTACAGTTCGACGAGCTCCCTTAGGTCGGGTGGGCTGGATGGCACCCGCAGGCCGCATGTGGGAAGGTTTATGCGGCCCGTGCCCTTTTTCCATCCTCAAACCCCTGGGGTTCAAGCTGAGATCAGGTCTTTTCCCAGTGCTCCAGTCTGGAGGGCTGTAGTTCGGGCTCTCTTGGTTAAGAGCCTCCCTCTTGATCTGGTCCCCTCTCTGACCACGTGTCTGTGTCACCAGCCGCTCGGCATCGGCCCCTTTTCCTGGATGCAGCCACGTCGGGGCGAAGTGGTGAATATACACTGTAAAGCGCCACCCAAATAGATCCGGCTGCTGCGTCTTAAAGGCCTGCCCCATGGCCAGGCATTCCCTCTCTATGGCTTGACCGTTCTGCCTCCAGGGCAGCAGCTCCTTGCTCAGATACCCGATGGGGTGTCTCCCCCGCTTCGCATAGGCCTGCGTCAGCACCGCGCCCAGCCCTGTGTCTGAGGCTTCGGTGAACACTGTACAGGGCTTGGCCCCGTCTGGGTTTACTCGATCTATAGGGCCCTGGATTAGAGCCTCCTTCAGCGCACAGAGAGCCCTCTGGCCCTGCTCGGTCCAGACTGCCTCGTCTGGCTTCCTCTTCTTACCTAGCTCTGTGATGGGGGCAGCTAGGGAGCTAAAGGGGGGTACAAACCTCTGGTGGTACCCCGCCATCCCGCTAAAGGCCTGGACCTGTTTCTTGGTCTGGGGAACAGGCCAATCTCTGATCGCCTCCGCCTTGGCCAGCCCTGGGCTGCTGAATGACTGGTTCACCTTTAAAGCCAGACTGTCCTTGGGCTCTCTCTCCAGGTTCTGGGCTCTTTTCCCAGTTACTCTGAACGGGGGACACCTGATGGGAGGATGGGCTCCCATCTCAGGGGAGAGATCCATCAGGGGGTCTTCCCCCTTCTTCTCCCAATTGTCCCTTACCGGTTCTAGGGGTCCCCTTACTCTCCTCCCATACCACAGCTTGAAAGGGAAGCCCCCTGGTGATTCCTGGGGCACTTCCCTGTGCCATCGGTGGGGCAGGTACTTGGATGCTGATTTATGCAAGTCCTCAGCATCATCCTCACGGTCCCCTGAACTCTTTCCACCAGCCCGTTGGACTGAGGGTGATATGCAGAGGCCCAGGTGGGCCAGACCCCACCTTTCTCCCACATGCCCCGGAGCCGGGCTGAGATGACCTCGGATCCCTGATCTGTAAAGACCTCACTGGGTACCCCCATCCTGCTGAGGATGGTCAGCAGCGCGTCTGCCTCGGTGTCTGCCCCGGTGGAGGACAGAGCCACCACCTCTGGGTAGCGGGTGGCGAAATCCATCACCACCAGGATGCATTTCTTCCCTGACCAGGTTGCCCTGCTGAGGGGGCCCACCCTATTCATAGCCACCTTCTGGAAAGGTTCCTCTCTGATGGGCAGGGACCTCCAGGGATCTTCTCCCTTACCTGGGGCCAGGTACAATAGCCGGTGATGATACTTCTGGGACCTCACCGGCTGCCTCCTGATTCCCCACAGTTCTACTTCCCCATGGGCAGCCCATTCCCAGCACAGGAATCCCTTCTCCCACAGGGATCTGTCTCTGCAGTCTTCCCCAAGGGGGTTTGCAGCGCTGTGGCCAGCAAGTTCCCTTAGCTTCTCCAAGGCGGGATCCCTCTGCAGCTCCCTGGCCAGGCCTGGGGTCACCGCCCCACTGAGTCCTGTCCCTGGTGGCTCCCTCCCTGCCGTGGAATCACTTCCCGGCCGCACCTCTGGACCAGGCAAGCCTGGCTGGCAGCCGTCCTGCCCTACCTGGGTGTCCCCCCACTCAGCTGGGGTCTCTGCTCCCCCGGTGCTCAGCGCTGCCCTGGCTGTCCCTGTGGGGCCAGGCAGCGAGCTCGCTGCTTTCCTCTCTGCATCAGAGACTGCCTGAGCCACCTCTCCATTGTGCAGGGGAGTGGGGAGCATCTTTCTGTCCCACCCCGCCCTAGGGGTCTGGTTACAGGCAGGCAGGTAACCGGGGCCTGGCAGCTCCTCCCCCCTGCCGGCCAGGTCATTTGCATTTTCACTGACCATTTCCCTCTTAGCCAATTGGTTTCCTGAGTTCAAATTCAAATCCTCGGCCGTTACAGGGCCAGGGCCTGGATCCTGTCCCAAAGATACACAGTCACCCCCCAACAGTACCTCACCGCTGATATCCTGGAGACCCCCAACCACCAGCCAGCCCGACCCCTCCTGGGTCTGCACAGGGATCTGGGCCATAGGCAGGGCGAATGGGTCCGTCCCTGGGACCCTCACCCAGGTCACACAGCCCCTCAGCATCTGGTGGGGGTGCACCACCCGGGGCCTGACCACAATTCTCTCTGTCCCGGGGTCTTGCCACCCCCCGAATGTCTCTCCATTGACCATCACCTTCCGCTCCCACTGGGGGTCCATAGGGTTTGAGTCCAGGGCCAGGAGTGGAAATCCGTCCACCATCCCACCCATCTGGCTGGCGGAGTTTATGGCCTTGGGACCCAGCAAGGGGGTTAGATCCCGGGGCTTTTCCGCAGGGTCTCCCTGGTTCCAATCACCAGCCTGCTCCAAGGCAGTGAGGTGGGCCTCCACATCCCCACCCTCCTTAACTAGGGGCAGCAATTTAGGATCGAGGTTCCCTGCGGAGCTGGCACCCCGGGATCTGTCCCCACTTACCCCTGGCCAGTCCCCTATGCCTCTCCGTTCCACCACCACCAGTTCACGCTGCTGCTGCTGCTTCTCCTGTAGGTCTTTCTCGGGCTCTTGCTGTCTCTCACCGTCCTCTTGCTCTCTCGGACTCAGCTCCAGTCCCATCCGTCTCCGATCCCCTGCTGGGGAACCCGATCGTGAAGACCCCCGTCTGGTTGGGGACCAGACTCTTGGGGATGCCAGGCTATCACTCCAGCTGCTCCCAGATCCTGCTGTAGCCCCGTTGGGGTCAGGAATCTGCTCCCTGGAATGGTCATCCTCCTCCAGCCGCGTGATTAACTGGGCTTTAGTGAGCTTCCCAATGGGTAGCCCTCTCTTTTTGCACAGGGTTACAATGCTCTTCTTAAGGAGAAGGCGATACGCCATCACTTCACTGCTCCCAAGTTGCTGTGGATCCGCAGGCCTGTGTGCTCTTAGCTCCCCACGGTTTCCAGGAAGAACCCCAAGTGTGCCAGCCCTTCTCCAGGTCACCGCCTCTTTGCCAGGATTGAGCTGTAGCTCCTCCGCCCCTGGGTCCACTCACGGCACCCACAGGGGAACCCTGTCACTGCAAAAATCCTTCTCTCTTCCAGGGCCAAGCCGCAGGCTCCTCCGCCCCTGGGACTGCTCACTGTAGCCCCCAGGGGGACCCCCTCATTGCACAGTCCTTCTCGCTGGTCACACACTCCCAGTGGTTAAGTGTAGCTCCTCCGCTCCCTGAAACCGCTCCTCTGTGAGCCTTCAGCACGCCTGGTCCTCGTTAGCCCCCCTTCGTTCTACTGCTCCCCAGTTACTTACTGCAGGAAGTGCCGTTCACGGGGTGCAGAACATCCCACCGCTGCCACCATTTGTCACGGAGTATAGGGGAGTCCGGCCCTGCACCCCTCTTCCCCGGATTCACTGGGAGTCTCAGCCAGCCAGTAGAACAGAAGGTTTATTAGAGATGCCAGGAACACAGCCCAACCAGAGCTTGTCAGTACATCCAGGACCCCTTCCGGGGGGCAGGGAGCTTAGACCCCAGCCTGGGGCTCCCTACATTTTGCCCCACAGCTCCAAACGGGGCAGGGAGGCCAGACCCTGTCTGCCTCTCTCCCCTCTTCCCCGGCCAGCCCCAAACTGAAACCAAAAAGCCAAACCCTCCAGCAGCCTCTCTTCCCCTCCCCCGGGGCCCCTCCTCTAGCCTGTTACCATTCTCCCAGCCAAAGGTGTCACCTCCCAACCCCCGTCCTGGCTCATGTTACAGCCTCAGGTAAAGTCTCGCATTTCCAATGCAGCCTGTCCCAATGCAGCCAGCCTCTCAGGTCAGATCCATCTCCCTCTCTACTCCGACACAGGGTGTGACGGTGTTCCCCATAAAACTTTATGGGGAGATGCTTATAAATGTATATATGTAACTAGAATATGTTTTATGCTACATGTGCCATGTAACATATCGCTGTGAAAGTTATGACCTACTGAATTTACTCCTCCTGTTTGTATGCATGTATCGTTGTAGTTGGAGTTATGAAGATTGGTTTTAT